>ML777517.1:517853-746972 GCA_009831015.1 Picea engelmannii
GTGCTAACACATCCAATCTAGCATCCACTTGGGCTTTGAATGATTCAAGAATTTCTTTCAAGGTTTGAGACGAAATAGCCATCTAAGCACCCTATGAACTCTTCGGTCCTGCAGCTGTCACGAAAAAACTCAAAAAAATTGACACAATAAGTTTCGGCAGAAAATCGTGGCTTTTTCTGGAAAAACCCTAAAAAACTGCTGAACTTAAAATGCTCATAACTTCACTTCCCGGACTCCGTTTCGGTTGATTTTTTTTTTGAAATTGGGTGAAATTGTGAGAAGAACTCAGATATGTAATTTATTTGGACAAATTCGGCCTCCAAATGCTACAGAAGTAAAAATAAATCGCGCCGCCGTCCGCAGAAAAAACCCTGAAAAATTGCAGATTTTAAAACTTCAATATCTTCACCTTCCGGACTCCGTTTTGGACGATTTTTTTTTTTAATTGGGTATTTTTCCGAGAGGAACTCAGATATACAACCCTTTTCTGAAAATTTTGCACATAAATGTGCCAAAAATTTCGAGAATGTCGCGGCCCTCTTTTTTCTGCTCCGAAAAAAAAAATCTGCAAAAATAAAACAATACCCACAATTTCTGCCAAGGAAAGTGCTCTGATATAAATTGTTAAGATCTTGAATAACTGAATACAAAATATCACAATAGATCCAAATATATCTTAATACAATCACCACACAAGACCTATGAAACCATATAGAAAACCACAACTTTATTATATCAAACCCTTGAGGTAGGGCAACACCATACAATGGATCCTATTATGGAAGGGATCCTCTCCTGTTCACTTGCCTCTTCGAGGGGGCATCCTCCTATTGAGCTATCGCTCCAAATACAATACTTCTCTTCATGTCCCATTACATTGCTTGAACCCCTTTATGTAGTGCTACCATCACCTAAGAACATTCTAGAGGAGCAATCTTCTAGAAGTAGAACCTTCTAAGAAGTCTTCTTACATTTATTATATCTAACTACCATAGTGGGCCTTATTTAATAATATAGTGGACCTAATCCACCTTACATTGAATGATCTCCACTATTATCACTATGGGCCCTCCGGGGCCCCCTACTACCTCTCTATCTACCTTACAATATAGTTGTTTCTTAGTTGATTGACTTAGGTGCCACATAGGTTACTTTCAGGGGTTATTTTGCAGGTACCTTGGGTGAGATAAGGGTCGAACAACACACAACCTTTATGGAGGATTACCTCTCCCGAGGGATTTGACTGAATGGTTGTTAATCCCACAAGGACCCTTATAACTGATGTTGTTACCTCTGATATTTAGCAGGGAGTCTTAGGACCCTTTTGGGAGAGGCATACCTACTTTAGGGAAGGAGGGCTCTTTCATCCACTTTACCCTATTTGTGTGCATTTTGGTCATTTGATTATTTTTGGTGTTCTCTTTGATTACTAGTTGGACTTAGGATTTTTTTTTATATCTTGAGTCTTAAGTCATCATGGAGTTGGACCATCTTCCCCATATGTCTCATCGATTGTTATAGTTACCACTGGATTTCAAGTCTTTTCCTTCTAAAAGGCATAGAGTTTTTATATGTGGCACACACACCTCAACTTTTCAGACTTGTGATTCTACAAGGATGAGTATTGAACTGAGTCATCAAGATAATGGGATCCCTTTGACTCCCACACCTACTATATCTAATGGCACCCCTTTGACTCATGCAACCACAATGGTTATAGTGTCAGAGGCATCTATCATCAAGGCTACCCATCTTATAGTGAGTTCTCAACCTATTGCCATGAACCCATTTGGGTCTCTTGGTCACTCATCGGGTTATAATGTTCAGTCCATCCCTATGCACTCTAGTCCTTTTTCCTATGGTATGCAAAATTTTACTTCACAATTTTCAAACTCCAACCCATTTTTTGTCCCTAATTCTAGCATTGGACTTGGGGGCATGACTCCTCCTTATACTCCTTTCTAATTTGGAGGCTCTCATATCCCTCAAACAACTCCTACTATGGGAGGCATTGCTTATTTTATCCCCAGGTCTAATCCTGTTGCTTATGGGTGGAGAAACCAACCTAGAGAACAAGCTTGTCCTCAAGTTTTGTCCTATACCCTTACCTCCTCATTGTCAATTCTGACCAACATGTTTGGCATGAAGAATCCACCTTTATCCTCTAGATGCATACCTAGAGGAGTTCAATTTCACACCTTGGGCAACCCCAAACCCAGAGCTACTCCGGATGGGGACAATGTTTATAACCCCCATCAGAAAATTCCTACTCGAATGATTCCCAACCAACCTCTTATGAATTAGCCTAGTGAAGGGTCTTATAATCCCGGACAGGGCCATGGTTCTTACCAGAACTTTGAATAGGCTGCAGTTCCCCAAACACAATATTTCCAGGGAGCTTGGGGCTATATTCCACAACCTCGTCTTCCTTTTTTGGCCATGCTTAATCTACCAGACTTGTCTAAGTTGATGAATGACCATGTGTGTCATAATTGTACATGACCCCCCGTTCCCACCAAAATTCCTTCAGACATTCTTAAATTTCAAGGTAAGAATGGCGAGAATCTTTGTGATCACATCACCACCTTTCACCTATGGTTCTCTTTGAATTCCATTAATGATGATTCTATTCAGTTAATATTGTTTCAACGCACCCTCATTGGGGTTTCCAAAAAATGGTATATTGAGCTACCTAGGGGGGAATATGGGACCTTTAGTCATATGGTGCTAGTCTTCCTTAACCACTTCCAATTGTCGGTTTGTTACAATGTTGGATTAGAATTTCTGTCAACTTTACACCAATATACAACAACTCATATCTTGGATCACATCCAAGAGTGGTGTATATAGAAGAGGTTGATCAAGACCCGCGTTCCCTCATATTTCCTATTAGAATGGTTCTTTAAGTCCTTACAAACTCCCATCTCGAAGGATGTTGCTACATCTAGGGTTACATCTGAGGAAGAATCAATCTTCAAAGACCAGCAGTTAGATCTTATATATGCTCAGTCTGGGATGTTATACCAAATTCTTCCAGAAGCACCGAGGTCAAACTATGACCGTAGACAAAATATCAGACCTCATGTTGATGGCATTGTAGGCTTCTCCAGTGTGAAATCCACATATTCACTGACAAGACATTTGAAATATTTTCCTCTAAACCAGTCTGCAGGAGGGACAACTTCGTTTGTCTTCCAATCCCACTCAGTCGGTGGATGTACATTCTGTATAATCATCGACCAACCCAAATGGTAACCAACAACCAGGCAGAAATCAGCTAAATGACTTAATAATAAGCGTAAGGGCCGGAAGAATAATAATAAACCCAAGGAAAATGGTAATAATGAGAAGACAAATAATAATTTTGGTGAAGGAAAGAAAGAAAGGCATAAGGTGAAATTTTTCTGTAATCTTTTTATATACGATCATCTTACTCATTTGTTCCCCAAAATTGAATTATATGCGAGGCTCTTATCTCTACCGCCCACCATGCTGATGAATCCTTTCCCACATAAACAACACATGGCCTTGATCTCCTCAAATGATGAAAATGCGGTCGGTGGAAGTCAAAACCCATCACCACAAGACAATGACCATTTGTGTATCAATATGGTTAACTCTCACGTTCATGTAGCCACTTGGTCTCGTGATTACAATTCTCCTCAAAACTGCACCTGGTTTAGAATCTCCTCCTCCTCCTCTAGAGATGCCTTTGCAGATCTAAAAACTAGAGCCACCGCCTCATATTCCAAAATGAGTACTCAAACGCTCTACCCACAAACCAAATGCTAGAGCCACAAAGAATTACTCTGTTGTTGAGGACTTGGGTCAAACTCCTTGTGCGATGTCGGCTCTGGAGGTACTCTATATGTGTCCTTCATATAGGAATGCCTTTCTATGTACGTTAGGATCTCTAGACCCCAGTGGCTTGAAATTATCAAGTTTGATGTCACATATGTGAAGCCTCGCTTGCCTTACCATGTAGCATTCCAAATCCATGTGGGGTACTCAAAGTATACCATAAAACGTGTGGTTGTTGATGAAGGTGCCCCTATGTGTGTGATGTACCTGATATTTTGGAAAGCTCTCATCTCTCCAACTCTTTCCCAATCTCCGACCATGTAAACTGATTTTGACAGTCATTTGTTCCACCCTGACGGTATTCTTCCTCTCTTTGTATTCCAGTTAGGTGGGAAGATGGTAGAGGTGGACGTCGAGGTGGTTGATGCACCCCTCAATTATAACTTGTTACTAGGATGCAATTATACTTATGCTATGACTGTCGTTGTATCGTCATTCTTCGACACTCTTTGTTTTCCTCATGATGGGAAGATCGTGACGGTCAACTAGTTATCCTTTGCATATGTTATCCCCAATGCCTCATTTGGACTGTCGATCCATGTGGTCGATAATTATCAGTTGGAAACTAAGAATATTGGCCTCAGAATGTATTCATCCCTTATGGGTACCTTCGACTTCATGTCACCAATTCATCATGTTTACACCATGTCCAGTAGGCTCGTTTCATCAGAGATGTCTATTCCTTTCCGCACTTCCTATTTTAACAATCCTTGTACCCTACATTCCTCGACTCCATCTTGTGAAGTTCAGTCACATGCTGGAATGGCCATGCCACTATCGGCAACAAAGATTGCATATCAAGCTGCTCTTGACTCTTCCACTAATCTCGATCGTATTACCTCATCGACGAACGAGGGGGATCTTGTTCTTAAGTCGTTGTGGGCCACTTCATTGTCTTGTTCACATGAGTGCCTTAATGATACTTTTACCTTAGATGAAGCCATCATCGAAGCCATGAATGGTTCTGAAAATCCTTGGGATGATATGCACCATCACTCTTATTTTCTCCCAAAGCTTGCTAGAATCAAACAAGATGACTTTCGATCTAATTTGACTGAGATAGTTGATCACACCATAGTTCCACTTGATATGCACAATGTTTATGCTGAAGTAAATATGTCAAGTATCTCTCCTACCATCACGATCGATATCTCTTGTACCCCTGGAAAGATTAAAAATGTACACATCGATGTGAATTGTTCGCCAGAAGAAATTGTGATCTACACCGAGCTCTTCAAGGAATTTCGAGATGTATTTTTTTGGTCATATGAAGAGATTCCAGGAATTGACTCTCAAATTGTGAAGCATGGGATTAGAAGTCTGGATGCTATGCCTGTTCAAAAATGTCTTAGATCTATCAATCCCCGAAGGCCCCTACTATTAAGGAAGAGGTAGAGAAACTAATTAATGTTGGATTTATCTACTCGGTTCCCTTGAATGAATGGGTATCCAATATCGTTTCTATAAATAAGGGGAAAGGAACCATCTGTGTATGCATGGAATTTAATGAACTGAACAATTCATGTCCTAAAGACAACTCCCTGACACCTTTCATCGATCAGATTATCGACGGGTGTGCGGGAAGAAAAGTGTTTTGTTTCATGGATGGATTTTTAGGTTATAACCAAATTCAAATTGAACTTGAGGATTAACACAAGACAAAATTTATTTTTCCTTGGGGTACTTTCTCATACCGAAAAATTCCTTTTGGCCTTAAAAATGACGGAGAAACCTTCCAATGTGCTATGAGCTTCGCATTCCATAATCTTAAGAATATAGTCGAAGCATATATTGACAATCTCGCTACTCACTCTCGCTAGAGAGTGGATCACACTAAGCACATTCAGCTAATTTTTGAAAGGTGTCGCCATTATAGAATCTGGTTGAGCTCTAATAAGTGCATCTTTTGCGTTAGTTCTGGAAATCTTTTGGGATTTTTAGTTTCCAAGACCGGGATCATGGTAGATTCGTTAAAGGTTTTCAAAATACTCTGATTGCCTCCACTGCGCACTATTCAACAACTTCAAGGTTTATAGGGGAAAGCTAATTTTTTACATCAGTTTATAGTAAACTATGCCAATATTACTAAGGGTTTCATGTGTATTTTGAAGAAGGACACCCCTTTTTATCTGGGATGAACGAGCCCATAAGTCATTTTATGCTTTGAAGAAAGCCTTGGTATTGACACCTCTGTTGAAGTCTCATGACTATAGTAGGGATTAATTTCTTTATGTCATTGTTGTTAATGTTTATGCCATTATTACAGTTCTTTGCATTTCAGTAGATAATAGCAACATAAGAACAAGATCACTGAGAAATACACATTCATAAGAGACACAACATTTATCCTGGGAAACCCTCTAGGGGAAGAAAACCCAACAAAACTTCCTTAATATAAATAGCCAATACAATGCCAAGAGATTTTATGCTAAAACAAAAAGTCCTCTCCCAAGATATGTGCCACTCTCTCTCTCTCCTTTGCCGGTAATAGATCAGAACTTGTCTCTCAAACTAAGCAAGTGAGTTCTGTCTAAGTGAGGCACTAGCCTCCTTTATTTATACAAGTCTGGCACATGTGAAGTGTCTCTTCACTGGTAGGGTTGACTTCTCCATCTGGGTGGGTAAACCCACCTTTATTATATTTCTGGGTCTTCTTATTAACTATTCGGGCCGACTTCTTATTCTACTTATTATAATTGTCTGTTGACCAATATGCAAAAGGGGATTTGGTCCTATTACAATATCTGACATGATCAATCCACAATGGGGATTGATCCTATAAATAAAATATCAATAATAATAAAACCACTCTTTGCAGTTACATTATTTCAACACTCCCCCTTAACAAGAAGGGTATTCTTCAGCAGCATCATGCGAGAGAGAGAGGACATCATCATCAACAACAACAGGTAGGAGGACAACATCATCAATATCATCTTGGCTGGCATATCTATAAATCATTGGAAGTTTTCTTCATCAGAAGCATCATCATTCTCGAAATAATTCCATCATCATCTGCATCAGTATGTATCAGTATAAAAATTATACCTCATCACAACACTAGGTTGGCCCATCACAGTACTAGACTAGCTCTATGTCACAGCTCTAAAGTTGGTAGCTCAGTGCAAGTCACATCTTGCTTTACGTCTAACAATTAGGTCAGAAGCAAGGTATACATCATCTTTCTTTACGTCTAACAACTGGGTGAGAAGCAAGGAACACATCATCTTGCTTTATGTCTAACAACTAGGTTAGAAGAAAGAAATACATCATCTTCTTTCTTTACATCTAACAATGAGGTCAGAAGCAAGGAATGATCTTGATTTACATCTAACAGCGAGGTCAGAAGAAAGGAACACACATCATCTTACTTTACGTCTAAAAGCGAGGTCAGAAGCAAGGAATCATCTTGCTTTACGTCTAACAGTGAGGTCAGAATCAAGGAACACACACATCATCTTGATTTTCATCTAACAGTGAGGTCGGAAGCAAGGAATCATCTTGCTTTACGTCTAATAGCAAGGTCATAAGTAAGGAACACACACATCATCTTGCTTTACATCTAACAACTAGGTCAAAAGCAAGGAATCATCTTGCTTTACGTCTAACAGGGAGGTCAGAAGCAAGGAACACACACATCATCTTGCTTTACGTCTAACAACGAGGTTAGAAGCAAGGAATCATAATTCTTTATGTCCAACAACGAGGTCAGAATCAAGGAACACACACATCATCTTTCTTTACGTCTAACAATGAGGTCAGAAGCAAGGAATCATCTTGCTTTACATCTAACAGTGAGGTCAGAAGTAAGGAACACACACATACTCCCCCTTTCAGGGAGGGTCCTCTTGGACTATACCAATCTTATCTCAAAATTGTTCAAACTTTACACGAGATAGAGGTTTGGTCAACACATCAACAACCTGTTCATCTGTGCTAACATACAGGAGCTTGAAGGCTCCCCTCTGCACCATGTCATAGATGTAATGATAGTGAATATCTATGTGCTTCGACCTGTCATGAAATACAGGATTCTCTGTCATCTTTATGTAGCTCTCGTTGTCACATAGGATCATGGTTAGTTCCATATCTAGGTCAAATAGACTGGTCAAGAACTTACGAAGCCATATAGCTTCGTAGCTAGCAGAACATGCAGCAATTGAGTCTGCTTCCACTGTGCTGAGGAAATACTGGATTGCTTCCTACTCTGCCATGAGATCATGGCTGATCCCAAACTCAAACAACATCTGGAAGTGATTTTTCTGTCAGAAATGCTTCCTGCCCAATCTGAATCAGTGTATCCACTCAATGTGAAATTATGATCTCCATCATAACTGAGACCATAATATGTTGTACCTTTAAGGTACCTCATCACATGTTTTGTAGCCACTAGGTGAACACATCTGGGCTATACCAGAAACTGACTCAAGGTGTTCATGGAAAAACAAATGTTTGGTCTAGTGTTCATCAGGTACATTAGTGATCCCATAATCTCTTTGTACATTGTGGCATCAATCAAATCTGACAAAGTATCGACCAGCAGCTTCAGCTTCACTTCCATGGGTGTATTCATGGGCTTGCATTCCAGCATGTCGAATCTCTTTAAGATCTCAACTGTGTACTTCCCTTGCTTAAGGAATATCCTCTCTAGACTCTGCCATACCTCAATACCTAAGAAGTAATGCATTAGGCGAAGGTATTTCATTTCAAATTACAAGCCAAGTCTCCTTTTACATTCAACAATGAGATTTTCTTCTCTAGTTAAAAATAAGTCATCCACATATAGAAGTAAGATTATTGGCTCATTATCTATAATTTTGAAATAGAGATTTGAGGTTGCTTTACTCTTGGTAAAGCCTAAGCTCGTCAAGAAACTTTCTATACGGCCATACCAAGCTCTAGGAGCTTGCTTCAAACCATATAAGGCTTTCTTCAATCTACATACATGAGACTTCCTGTCTTCAACCTCAAATCCTTGAGGTTTGTTTATATACACTTCCTCTTCGATGACACCATTTAGGAAAGCTGTCTTCATGTCCATCTGGTGCAGCTTCCACTTCATCTTAACTGCAAGAGCTATAATGGTCCTGATCGAAGTGTATCTGGCCACAAGAGTGAATGTCTCTTCATAGTCAATGCCTTCCTTCTGGGAAAATCCACCAACAACAAATCTTGCTTTATATTTCTCAATACTTCCATCATCAACATGTTTTATTTTGAAGAGCCATTTTGATGATACCATATCCTTACTTTTTGGTCGGAGAACAATTTTCCATACATTGTTCTTTATTATGGATTGGTATTCCTCTATCATGGCATCTTCCCATTCCTTCTTTTGAGTGGCTTCTTCAAAGCAGGTAGGCTCCTCATCTAGGAGATCATACATCAAAGCCATGTAACTGGAGAATGGCTTTGGTCTTTTCACCTGTCTCGAGGTTCCTTCTGGAACAACATACTTATATCCATATTGAATAATCTCTCTTGCCCAAGCAGGCTTTAATTTAAGGGAGAAGGTCATTTGAGGAGGTTCTTGAATTTCTGCTACATCATGGTCTTCAAGAGTTTCCTCATCAGAGGAAGCTACGACTTCCCTCATTGGTTTTTCATCTCTGGGAACTTCCCTCACGGATTCTGTAATCCTGGGAATTGTTGGTTCCTCTTTATACACTTCTTCAAGCTGGCATCTTCTTGATTTCTTAAGTGATACTTCTTCATCAAAGGTCACGTCGCTGCTGATCTCAATGTGGCGGTGACATGGTATATAGATTCTAAAGGCCTTGGAGACCTCACAGTATCCCACAAATATTCCCTTCTTTCTAGAGGGTTCCGACTTGTTTCTCTTCTCTTTCAGAATGTTTATGAAGACTGGACAGCCAAATATTTTGAGATGACTTACCTCTGGTTTCTTTCCGATAAACATCTATTCCAGGGTCTTGAACCCAAGTGCGCTATGGGATAATCAGTTCTGCACATAAACAGTTTCCATTACTTCTTCTTCCCATAAGCACATAGGAAGATCTTGATCATGGATCATAGTCTTCACAACTTCCATGATTTTTCTGTTCTTCCTTTCAGCTACACCATTTTGTTGAGGATTATAGGGAGTAGTGAGTTCCCTCTTGATCCCAACATCTCTACAGAAGTTCATGAACTCTTTTGAGGTATATTCTCCTCCATTATTTGACCTGAGTATCTTAATCTTCCTTTCAGAAAGATTCTCTATCAAGACTTTAAATTCCTTGAACTTGTTGAATACTTCATCTTTAGATTTCAAGAAATATATCTAGGTCTTGTGAGAATAGTCATCAATAAATGATACATTGTATGCATACCCTCTAATGGAGGATGATGGCATTGGGACACACACGTCTGAATGAATGAGTTCCAGTACTCCTTCTGCTTTGCTATCCCTCTTTGGAAAAGGGTTCCTAATATTCTTCCCTTGTGCAAATCCATTGCATATGCCTTCCTGATCACCCTTGATTTCTGGTAAACTTGTGACAACTTTGCATATGTATGGTAGCACCTTGTAGTTGATGTGGGCCAATCTTCTATGCCAAAGTTCACAAGCTTTCAATGGCATGGGTCATGGCAGTCTCTGGGTGACCCTTTAGCTTATATAAGCCATTTTCTTCATTTCCAATGATGATTGCTTCATTTATGGTTTCTCCTCGAGCCGCCATAAGAACTTATCCATCTATAAAGGCAACTCTATAGCCTTTCTTGTCTAAAGCTGATATGGAAAGTAATTTCTTCTTTAATCCTGGTACATTATGTATGTCCTTCATCTTTATTGAGTTTTCTGAATCTACCTTGTAGTTTGATTCTCCCGCTCCCTTGATGTGATATTGGTAATCATCTCCAAGTGTCACTTTCTGAGAAAACTTATTTTCTGAAATACAAGAGAGACTATTTATCTTACCCGTCATGTGCTTTTATGCACCACTATCAATGAGCCATGTGTCCTCTCCAGGTGTTACCGATCCTGAGAGGGCCAAGATCAAGACATGGTCCTTGATCATCTTCGTAGGTGGCTCTTCATCTTCGACTATGTGGGCATGTTGCCTCTTATGTTTCCTCTTGTACTCTTCTCGTCTGACTGGACAAGAATTCACCTTGTGTCCCATCTTATCACAATGATAGCATTGTATAGATGAGAGATCTCTTTCCTTGCATTGTCCTTTCCTCTGAAATCTCCTTGGACGAGATTCTTTGTCATTGAATTTGTTTGATGGTTGAGGCTCTCTATGAGTCTCCCATTTGAGGTAAGGTTTCTTCCTTCCTCCTTTGGTGTGGGTGGCTAGGGCTTGATCATCATCCCTAGCTAGTAGCGCTTCACGATTCACTACTCTTGTATCTTCTTGGATGCATTCTTCCCATAGGCTGTCGAACTTCATTTTCTCTTTTTTGGCACATATCGTTAAGATGAAGGCATCCCAAGGTCTTGTAAGACCATTTAGTGCCATCATTATGAGTTCGTCTTTGTCTATGGTATCTCCAATAGATTGTAGTTGTTCTTTGAATTATGAGATTCTAGAGAAGTATTCCTGAATCATTTCTCCTTTCTGCATCCTTGTATTCTTCAATTGAGTTCTAAGATTCATCTTCCGGTTTATGTTATTTCCTTCATATAGTCTAGTCAAGGAATCAAACATTTCTTTCAGGGTCTTCTTGGATGAGACATAAGGGATCATATGGTCCTTGATTGAATCTGCAATGATTCTTTTGGCCTTTATTGTGTCCTTTTGATGCTTTTCCTTTTCTGCAGCATCTTCAGGTTCCAGTAATTCTTCCTTGACAAATCTTGCTAGATCATTCTCTACAAGAATGAGGCCAATCCTATACTTCCATGCATGGAAGTTTTCCACTCCTTCTAACTTGTCAACAAGCTTAATGCTTGTAGACATCTTTACCTGGAGCTAGGAAAATGACCGAAAAATGAAAGTGCTTAGAATCAAAATTTGAACTTACCAGAAGATGTGCTTGGCTGAGATGAGCTACCTGGTGTGCTTGGATTTGAGAAAATACAAATTTTTCTCCTTCAAATCTAATCTGCATATTTCTAGACTGGTGCTTCTGGTACTTCTGGTACTTTTGTGAAACTAGGGTTTCACTTTTCAAGAGATCCAACCACTGAAAAGGTGCGTTGAAGGTGCCAAAATGATCCTTGGGGGAGGGCACAACTTTCTAGGTGATTTTGAAGTTGAAAAGCTTCATTTTTTAAAAACCCTAATTTGTAGGTATTGCAACAATGGCGTTTTTCTCTTGCTAAATATACTCCCTTTAGGTTGGCTCTGATACCATGTTAATGCTAATTCCATTATTATAGTTCTTTTCATTTCAATAGATAATAGCAAAATAAGAACAAGATCACTAAGAAATACACATTCACAAGAGACACAACATTTATCCTGGGAAACCCTCTAGGGGAAAAAAACGCAGCAAAACTTCCTTAATATAAATAGCCAATACAATGCCAAGAGATCTTATGATAAAACAAAAAGTCCTCTCCCAAGATATGCGCCACTCTCTCTCTCCTTTACCGGTAACAGATCAGAACTTGTCTCTCAAAATGAGCAAGTGAGTTGTTTCTAAGTGAGGTGTTAGCCTCCTTTATTTATACAAGTCTGGAACGTGTGAAGTGACTCTTCACTGGCAGGGCCGACTTCTACATATAGGTGGGTAAACCCACCTTTATTATATTTCTAGGTCTTCTTATTAACTGTTGGGGTCGACTTCTTATTCTGCCTATTATAATTGTCTATTGACCAATCCAAAAAAGGGGATATGGTCCTATTACAATATCCAACATGATCAATCCACAATGGGGATTGATCCTATAAATAAAATATCAATAATAATAAGAATACTCTTTGCAGTTACATTATTTCAACACTCCCCCTTAACAAGAAGGGTATTCTTCAGCAGCATCATGCGAGAGAGAGAAGACATCATCATAAAAAACAACAGGTAGGAGGACAACATCATCAATATCATCTTGGTTGGCATATCTATAAATCATTGGAAGTTTTCTTCATCGGAAACATCGTCATTCTCGAAATAATTCCATCATCATATGCATTTGTATGTATCAGTATAAAAATTATACCTCATCACAGCATGAGGTTGGTCCATCACAGTACTAGACTGGCTCTATGTCACAGTTGTAAAGCTGGTAGCTCAGTGCAAGTCACATCTTACTTTACGTATAACAATTAGGTCAGAAGCAAGGTATACATCAGCTTTCTTTACATCTAACAACTGGGTCAGAAGCAAGGAACACATCATCTTGCTTTACGTCTAACAACTAGGTTAGAAGCAAGGAAGACATCATCTTCTTGCTTTACGTCTAATAATGAGGTCAGAAGCAAGGAATGATCTTGATTTACGTCTAACAGCAAGGTCAAAAGCAAGAAACACACATCATCTTGCTTTATGTCTAACAGCGAGGTCAAAAGTAAGGAATCATCTTGCTTTACGTCTAACAGCGATGTCAGAATCAAGGAACACACACATCATATTGCTTTTTGTCTAACAGCGAGGTCGAAATAAAGGAATCATATTGCTTTACGTCTAATAGCGAGGTGATAAGCAAGGAACACACACATCATCTTGATTTACGTCTAACAACGAGGTCAGAAGCATGGAACACACACATCATCTTGCTTTACATCTAACAGCAAGGTCAGAAGCAAGGAATCATCTTGCTTTATGTCCAACAACGAGGTCATAATCAAGGAACACACACATCATCTTGTTTTACGTATAATAGTGAGGTCAGAAGCAAGGAATCATCTTGCTTTACATCTAACAATGAGGTTATAAGTAAGGAACACACACATACTCCCCCTTTCAGGGAGGGTCCTTTTGGACTATACCAAGATTATCTCAAAAGTGTTCAAACTTTACACAAGATAGAGGTTTGGTCAACACATTAGCAACCTGTTCATTTGTGCTAACATATAGGAGCTTCAAGGCTCCTCTCTGCACCATGTCATGGATGTAATGATAGTGAATCTCTATGTGCTTCAACCTATCATGAAATACATGATTCTCTGTCATCTTTATGTAGCTCTAGTTGTCACATAGGATCATGTTTGCTTCCATATCTAGGTCAAATAGACCGGTCAACAACTTACAAAGCCATATAACTTCGTAGCTAGCAAAACATGTGACAATTGAGTCTTCTTCCACTGTGTTGAGAGAAATACTGGATTGCTTCGTACTCTGCCATGAGATCATGGCTGATCCCAAACTGAAACATCATCTAGAAGTGATTTTTTTGTCACCAATGCTTCCTGCCCAATCTGAATCAGTGTATCCACTCAATGTGAAATTATGATCTCCGTCATAACCGAGACCATAATCAGTTGTACCTTTAAGGTACCTCATCACATGTTTTGCATCCACTAGGTGAACACGTCTGGGCTATACCAGAAACTGACTCAAGGTGTTCACGACAAAACAAATGTCTGGTCTGGTGTTCGACAGGTACATTATTGATCCCATAATCTGTCTGTACAGTGTGGCATGAATCAAATCTGACAAAGTATCGACCAACAGCT
The DNA here is from genome assembly GCA_009831015.1 of Picea engelmannii. Lineage (NCBI taxonomy): Eukaryota > Viridiplantae > Streptophyta > Pinopsida > Pinales > Pinaceae > Picea > Picea engelmannii. Next base: position 532,280 of record ML777517.1, read on the forward strand.
TCAACTTCACTTCCATGGGTGTATTCATGGGTTTGCATTCTAGCATGTCGAATGTCTTTAATATCTCAACCGTGTACTTCCCTTGGTTAAGGAATGTCCTCTCTAGACTCTCCCATACCTCAATTCCTAAGAAGTAATGCATTAGGCCAAGGTCTTTCATTTCAAATTCCGAGGCAAGTCTCCTTTTACATTCAACGATGAGCTTTTCTTCTTCAGTTAAGAATAATTCATCCACATATAGAAGTAAGATTATTGGCTCATTATCCATAATTTTGAAATAGAGATTTGAGTCTGCTTTACTCTTGGTAAAGCCTAAGCTCGTCAAGAAACTGTATTTATGGCCATACAAAGATCTAGGAGCTTGCTTCAACTCATATAAGGCTTGCTTCAATCTGCATACATGAGAATTCCTGTCTTCAACCTCAAATCCTTGAGGTTTCTTTATATACACTTCCTCTTCGATGACAACATTTAGGAAAGTTGTCTTCACGTCCATCTGGTGCAGCTTCCACTTCATCTTAATTGCAAGAGCTATGATGGTCCTGATCGAAGTGTATCTGGCCATAGGAGAAAATTTCTCTTTATAGTCAATGCCTTCCTTCTGGGAAAATCCACCAACAACAAATCTTGCTTTATATTTCTCAATACTTCCATCAGCAGCATGTTTTATTTTGAAGAGCCATTTTGATGATACCACATCCTTAATTTTTGGTCGGGGAACAATTTCCCATACATTGTTCTTTATTATGGATTGGTATTCCTCTATCATGGCATCTACCCATTCCTTCTTTTGAGTGGCTTCTTCAAAGAAGGTAGGCTCCTCATCTAGGATATCATACATCAAAGCCGTGTAATTGGAGAATGGCTTTGGTCTTTTCAGCTGTCTCGAGGTTCCTTCTAGAACAACATACTTCTCTCCATATTGAATAAGCTCTCTTTCCCAAGCAGGATTTAATTTAAGGGAGAAGGTCATTTGAGGAGGTTCTTGAACTTATGTTACATCATGGTCTTCAAGAGTTTCCTCATCAAGGGAGGTTACGACTTCCCTCATTGCTTTTGCAGCTCTGGGAACTTCCCTCACGAAATCTGTAGTCCTGGGAATTGTTGGTTCCTCTTCATACACTTCTTCAAGCTGGCACCTTCTTGATTTCTTAAGTGATACTTCTTCATCAAAGGTCATGTCCCTGCTGATCTCAATGTGGCAGTGACCTGGTATATAGATTCTGAAGGCCTTGGAGACCTCATAGTATCCCACAAATATTCCCTTCTTTCTAGAGGGTTCCAGCTTGTTTCTCTTCTCTTTTGGAATGTGTATGAAGACTGGACAACCAAATATTTTGAGATGACTTACCTATGGTTTCTTTCCGATAAACATCTATTCCAGGGTCTTGAACCTAAGTGCACTATGGGATAATCAGTTTTGGACATAAATAGTTGTCATTGTTATTTCTTCCCATAAGCACATAGGAAGATCTTGATCATGGATCATAGTCTTCACAACTTCCATGATTGTTCTGTTCTTCCTTTCAGCTACACCATTTTTTTGAGGATTATAGGGAGTAGTGAGTTCCCTCTTGATCCCAACATCTCTGCAGAAGTTCACGAACTCTTTTGAGGTATATTCTCCTCCATTATTTGACCTGAGTATCTTAATCTTCCTTTCAGAAAGATTCTCTATCAAGGCTTTAAATTCCTTGAACTTGTTGAATACTTCATCTTTAGATTTCAAGAAATATATCTAGGTCTTGCGAGAATAGTCATCAATAAATGATACATTGTATACATACCCTCTAATGGAGGATGATGGCATTGGGCCACACACGTCTGAATGAATGAGTTCCAGTACTCCTTATTCTTTGTTGTCCCTCTTTGGAAAAGGGTTCTTGATATTCTTCCCTTGTGAAAATCCATTCCATATACCTTCCTGATCACCCTTGAGTTCTGGTAAACCTGTGATAGCTTTGCATATGTATGGTAGCACCTTGTAGTTGATGTGGTCCAATCTTCTATGCCAAAGTTCACATGAGTTTTCAATGGCATGGGTCATGGCAGTCTCTGGGTGACCCTTTAGCTTATATAAGCCATTTTCTTCATTTCCAATGACGATTGCTTCATTTATGGTTTCTCCTCTAGCCCCCATAAGAACTTCTCCATCTATAAAGGTAACTCTATAGCCTTTCTTGTCTAAAGTTGATATGGAAAGTAAGTTCTTCTTTAAGCCTGGTACATAGAGTATGTCCTTCATATTTATTGAGTTTTATGAATCTACCTTGTAGTTTGATTCTCCTGCTCCCTTGATGGGATATTGGTAATCATCTCGAAGTGTCACTTTCTGAGAAAACTTCTTTTCTGAAATACAAGAGAGACTATTTATCTTACCCGTCATGTGATTTGATGCAACACTATTAATGAGCCATGTGTCCTCTCCAGGTGTTACCGATCTTGAGAGGGTCGAGATCAAGACATGGTCCTTGATCATCTTCGTAGGTGGATCTTCATCTTATACGACGTGGGCATGTTGCCTCTTTTATTCTTCTCGTCTGATTGGACAAGAATTCGCCTTGTGTCCCATCTTATCACAATGATAGCATTGTATAGATGAGAGATCTCTTTCCTTGCATTGTCATTTCTTCTGAAATCTCCTTGGACGAGATTCTTTGTCATTGAATTTGTTTGATGGTTGAGGATCTCTATGAGTCTCCATTTTGAAGTAAGGTTTCTTCCTTCCTCCTTTGGTGTGGATGGATAGGGCTTGATCATCATCCCTAGCTAGTAGCGCTTCACGATTTGCTACTCTTGTTTATTCTTGGATGCATTCTTCCCATAGGCTGTCGAACTTCAGTTTCTATTTTCTGGCACATATCGTTTAGATGAAGGCATCCCAAGGTCTTGTAAGACTATTTAGTTCCGTCATTATGAGTTCCTCTTTTTCTAAGGTATCTCCAATAGCTTTTAGTTTCTCTTTGAATTCTGAGATTCTAGAGAAGTATTCATGAATCATTTCTCCTTTCTGCATCCTTGTATTCTTCAGTTGAGTTCTAAGATTCATCTTCTGGTTTATGTTCTTTCCTTCATATAGTCTGGTCAAGGCATCAAACATTTCTTTCAGGGTCTTCTTGGATGACACATAAGGGACCATATGGTCCTTGATTGAATATGCAATGATTCTTTTGGCCCTTATTGTGTCCTTTTGATGCTTTGCCTTTTCTGCAGCATCTTCGGGTTCCAGTAATTCTTCCTTGACAAATCTTGATGGATCATTCTCTACAAGAATGAGGCCAATACTATACTTCCATGCATGAAAGTTTTCCACTCCTTCTAACTTGTCAACAAGCTTAATGCTTGCATACATCTCTACCTAGAGCTAGGAAAATAACCGAAAAATGAAAGTGCTCAGAATCAAAATTTGAACTTACCAGAAGATGCACTTGGTTGAGGTGAGCTACCTGGTGTGCTTGGATATGAGAAAATACAAATTTTTCTCCTTCAAATCTGATTTGCATATTTCTAGATTGGTTCTTCTGGTACTTCTAGTGCTGGTTTTTTGGTACTTTTGTGAAACTAGGGTTTCACTTTTGAGGAGATCCAACCACTGAAAAGGTGCACTGAAGGTGCCAAAATGATCCTTGGGGGAGGGCGCAACTTTCTAGGTGATTTTGAAGTTGAAAAGCTTCATTTTTAAAAAACCCTAATTTGTAGGTACTGCAACAGTGGCGTTTTTCTCTTGCGAAATATGCTTCCTTCAGGTTGGCTCTGATACCATGTTAATGTTTATGCCATTATTATAGTTCTTTTCATTTCAATAGATAATAGAAACATAAGAACAAGATCACTGAGAAATACACATTCACAAGAGACACAATATTTATCCAGGGAAACCCTCTAGTGGAAGAAAACGTAGCAAAACTTCCTTAATATAAATAGCCAATACAATGCCAAGAGATCTTATGATAAAACAGAAAGTCCTCTCCCAAGATATGTGCCACTCTCTCTCTCCTTTGTCGATAACATATCATAACTTGTCTCTCAAACTGAGCAAGTGAGTTGTTTCTAAGTGAGGCGCTAGCCTCCTTTATTTATACAAGTCTGGCATGTGTGAAGTGTCTCTTCACTGGCAGGGCCAACTTCCCCATCTGGGTGGGTAAACCCACCTTTATTATATTTATGGGTCTTCTTATTAACTGTTGGGGCCGACTTCTTATTCTACCTATTATAATTGTTTGTTGACCAATACACAAAAGGGGATTTGGTCCTATTACAATATCCGACATGATCAATCCACAATGGGGATTGATCCTATATATAAAATATCAATAATAATAAGAATACTCTTTGCAGTTACATTATTTCAACAGTTGCGTCGTAAGAGACGATTGGTATGGTTTTGGTTTAGGAGGGTGATGAGCTCCGCAAGAACATCATCTATTATCTTAGTCAAAACTTAGTCAATCTTGAGCTCAATTATTCTCATGTTGAAAAGCTATCTTTGTCTATCGTTCATGTGGTCCAACATTTACGCAATTATATATTTATTTGAAAGAGTAATGTGGTTGGAAATGTCAATCCATTTGAATACGTCCTTACAAGGCATATCATACATATGGGGAAAATATAATAAATGGATTGTCATTTTACAAGAATTTGATCTCGATTTCGCTTCTGCGAAATCCAAGAAATCACTAGTTTTTGTGGATTTAATATTTGACTTCCCACGATTGGATTAGGATGTCATCCATGTTGATTCATTTTTGTACAAACACATTTTCCTTGTCTCATCGTTCAAACCCTAGTATGGAGAAATTGTTCTCTATCTTCAAACTTTGAAGTTCCCTTAGCATCTCTTGTGAGATGACCGACGATGTATACGATACTAAGATAAGAATTTGATTATCATCAAAAACACTTTGTATCATCGAGGAATTGATAATATACTTTGTCGTTGTTTAACTCACGAAGAAGTCGAGTCAGTGCTAAAATATTTCCATAGTGGGTCTTGTGATGGTCATCTATTTGGGCTTGAGACAACCTAGAAAATTTTGCGAGCCGGTTATTTCTGGCCATCTATATTTAAAGATTGTGTTGAAGTAGTTAAGAAGTGTCACCCCTGCTAGGTGTTCACTTAGAAAATGTTCTCTAATCCATCCCCTCTTCACTCAGTCATTACCGTCGGTCCCTTAACCAAGTGGGGGGTGGACTTTGTGGATTGCCACCCAACATCGGTTGGGGGTAATCAACACATTATCATGGCCATATAATACTTTACTAAGTGGGCCAAAGCCATGCCTACAGTTAAGTCCAACAAGAATATTGTCACCTTCTTTATATTCAATCAAATTATAGCCATATTCAGTATCCCGAATGAGATTGTCACTGGTCATGGTAGTCACTTTCAGAATGAAATGATGGAAGAGATAGAATCCAAGTTGGGGTTTAAGCATGGTCATTCTTCCCCTTACTACCCCCAGGAAAATGGATAGGTAGAGGCCATCAACAAGTTTTTGAAGACCATTTTTCATAAAACCTTTAGCCAAAGTAAATATGACTGACACATTATGTTATATCCCACACTCTCGGCATACTAAAACTCAGTTAAGACTACCATTGGATTTTCCCCTTTCCAGTCAGTACATGGTGTGGAATTGATATTACATATTGAATGAAAAATCCATGCTCTTAGATTGGCAGTCGCACTCCTCCCTGACACTTCCAATCTCAAGCAATGCCTTGTACACCTAGAGAGTCTTGACGAGTAGCGTTGAGACACCTCTATGGCTATCGAGGCAAAAAAAGGCATGTCAAGGTCCAATACAATAAGTCTTTCTGTCATTGGTTGTACATTGAGGGTGACTTGGTCCTTTTATATGGTCAAGACAAACAACCACTGTGGGAAGGCAAGTTCAAGCCCATGTGGCATGGTCTCTATATCGTGCGACGTGTCTTAGAAAAAGGAGTCAATGAGTTAGAATATTATGAAGGGAACATGTTGGATGAGCCCAGGAATGGGCTCTACTTGAAAAGATATTAATCTTGAGCCCCAATATTGGGCATAACTCTTTGTATACTAATGTAATTTAGTGTATATAATTTATGTCTTCGGCTTGATTATCAAGTTTTCCCTTGGTTGACAGATGTCAATGGAGTCTTCGGTCTACTTAGGATTCACAGATGAAGCCATTCGTCATATACAAAACTTGTCTTCCATCACTTGGGTAGTTTACTCGCCTAAGGGTCTACTGGTGTCTTTAGGTTGTGTATGCCTAGGGCCATCCACAAATAATGTGGCCGAATATAACATCATTATAGAAATTTTGCACGATGCCATTTCCCATGGTATTCACTCTTTGGAGATTCACATGGATTCCCAATTAGTAGTATGTCATTTGAACGACAATTACCATGTGTTAGGGTCCTAACCCATACATAGGTAGAACCATATATTCAGATGTAATAAAGGTCAATATTAATAAGTCCCTTCAATAAAATAGAATAAGGCAGATGTAAGAAAACCTAATAGAAGCTTCTGCTTCTAGAAGGATCTTCCTGTATATGCTTCTTTTTAGTATAAATAGGAGTCGAGGGTATGAGAACCCTATCTTGGATATTATTGTAATAGATCTCTACTCAAATAGAGGTTGCCTCCTTGAACAGGACCATGAACATTGCTTTCAGATTCAAAGTGTTACATATGTTATTATTCTCTTATCAATTTAGTGCTATTTTGGTGAATGTTCTTGTTATATTGTTGTTATTCTGCCATTTCTAGCATTTTATGTATGTTCTGCATACATTTTATATCTGGTATATTACAAGTGGTATCAAAGCGCTTTCCTCGGTAGAAAGTGTGGGTTAATTTTTTTTTTCAGGGTAGAGACTTATTATGGCGTCTTTAAGCCACAAAGATTTGCTGTTATGCACATAAACCCGCGATTGAGGGATTCATACACACAGGAAATACAAGTGGTACTTAAGCACACATCTGTTGGCCACCCTTGTAACCCCTTTTGGTACCCCTCCGAGTGGTAGTGCATCAGAAAACACCTATGTACGGATCGACCTAGATTACATGAAACCCTCTCTAGATAAACCGATCAGCCTCCTGACTGTTATAGTGTCACCGAGAACAACACTCGAGAAGGTACTCTCTAGTACTTGGGTAGTCAGGTAGTATGACTAAGGGTACGATCTATCCTGCTTAGTTATTGCCCTAAGATATTTGGCCGAATACTACTGTTGCAACCCGCACATATATTAGAGAGCTATAGCACAGGGAAAACCCTTATCTGTAGAATCCTTGAATACCTAACCCTTGGGGACAGAAACATAAACAAATTAAAATAGACAAGATCTATTGTCGCGCAACTATGTTTGGGTTTCCAAGTAAATACACATTTCTTTCTAGTAAATCATTTGGGCATTTCCTCTCTGCAGTATTCTTCAGACTGGAGTATAACTCCCCAGGTGTAAAAAAAAAAAAGTCTGGAAAATTTTTCACCATTATTTGAGACCTATTCCATTGGATTCATCTCTTCTCCCTAATCACATTCATCCATATCATTTTTGGGAAAAACATTTTGACCTTGCCCACTCTTTTTCAGTTCCCTCGTCCTCATAGCCCATACCCATAACCAAGACTTGGAAGCTCGCTTCAACACCTTGCAATCTGGTCTCATTCAAACCCAACAAGAAGTGAAACAACTCAGTGCCAATGTTGCAGCCATCAATACAACCATGCAGTCCTTAATGGAGGAAATCAAAAAAGACCTCACCACCCATCTTGAATCAGTATTTTCGGCACTCTGCACCAAAATGCATATCCCAACAGATAACCCTTCCTCTTTCTCACCTCCACATCCTGAAAGTGACCATTCATCTCATTCCAATATCTTTCAAAACCATCACTTTCAACGTGACCTATGACTTTCGCGGGTGGATGTGACCAAATTTGATGGCTCGGACCCCACTCGTTGGATAACCCAAATGGAACATTATTTCTCTATATACAACATTACATATGACTTGGCCAAACTCTGGTATGGTGTTCTCCATCTAGATCAAGAATGGTGGCAATGGTGGAAATGGAGAAAAACTTCTCGTCAAGGGTATATTACTTGGACACACTTTGTGGCATAGCTTTATGAATTCTTTGACACTGACACCAACCATTTGAGCCGTTTGAAAAAGTTGAAACAATTAGGAATAGTGGAAGACTTTATAGCTGCCTTTAAGCACCTGGCTTTTAGAACAGAGGGCATGTTTGATGCCTTTTTCTGAGAGTGTTTTATCAGCGGACTCAAGGATGAGATTCGGGCCCATGTACTCATGGCTCGGCCTCATATTTGGGTGGAGGTTACTAAAAGAGCTAAAGAAGAACAACAGGTTGTATCCTCTCAAAACCGAAAACCCTTCTCTATCCCTCGCCCTAAACCAGTAAATCCCACTACTCCCTCTGCTCCACTAAAGATCCAAAAATTGAGCAAGGCTGAAATGGATGAATGCCAACTCAAAGGCCATTGTTATAACTATGATGACAAATATTTCCCAGGCCACAAGTGTAAAGAACAAAATCTTTTTATGGCCATTTCCGAGGATATTTTGGAAGAGGATGTAGAAACTCCCCTTGTGTCTGAGTCACGAATCCACTGAAATATCCCCTCCCTCAGACCCCCTCGAAGTAGAACCCGTCATTTCCATCAATGCTCTCACTAGATTCTCCACTCCCCAAACCCTCAATCTTATTGGTTACATCAAGCATCATAAGGTCATTATTTTGGTTGATAATGGCAACACCCATAATTTTATTCATCGCCGCATTTCCCAAGAAACTCATTGCTACATACATGCCATCAATAATTTCCAAATCATGATTGCTAATGGTGGTTCCATGAAATGTGGAGGGTGTTGTGAAAATGTGTGTCTCCAAATTGGTGACTACCACCTGAAATATCATATGTTTGCTATCAATATGGGAGGTTGTGACATTGTGTTGGGTGAAATCTGACTAAGGACTTTGGGTCCCATTCTCATGGATTTTAAAGACCTAAAAATGCAATTTGACTAGGAGGGCCACCGATATAAGTTCCAAGGCATCACCATCGGTTCACCTGAGATCATTAGTTCCCATCACATGGAAAAGATTCTCAAAAAAGGTCATTCTGGTGTTATCGCTCAACTCCATGCCATACAAGAAATAGAGACACCCTCGGTCCCACAAGACCTCCAAGCCATCCTTTCTAGACATCAATTGGTCTTTTCCACTCTCCAAGGACTCCCTCCTCCCCATGGTGTTCATGATCATTCCATTCCCCTTGTACGTACCTGGAATCCTTCCTCCCAATATCCATCTGTATCATCACCCCTTTTCCCCAAAAAATGAAATTGAGAAAATGGTCCAGGAACTCCTTAATGCAAGCATTATCCGCCCTAGTATGATCCCCTAATCTTCTCTTGTGGTCATGGTCCTAAGGAAAGAAGGTTCTTGGAGAATGTGTCCTGACTTCCGTGCCCTCAACAAACTTACCAAGAAAGAAAAATTCCTCATTCCTGTCATTGATGACCTCCTGGATGAATTGAGTGGTGCCCAATTCTTCACTAAACTGGATCTTCATGTGGGCTACCACTAGATACGTATGAAAGAGGAAGACATTCCCAATACTGCCTTTAGAACTCATGAGGGCCACTATGAGTTTTTGGTCATGCCCTTTGGCTTGTGTAATGCCCTCTTCACCTTCCAAAGCCTCATGAATCATGTTTTCCATCCTTTTCTCTGCCATTTTGTCTTATTTTTCTTTGATGATATCCTCATCTATAGCAAAACTTGGACAAACCATCTTGCTCATGTGGATCAAGTTCTCCATCTACTCTCTCAACACCAACTTTTCTTGAAACAGTCTAAATGTGCAATAAGTAGAATACTTGGGTCATCTGGTTGGCAAGGATGGTGTCAGGGTGGATCCTAAAAAGATTTAAGCTATGCAAGACTGGCCTCACCCAAAGACTCTTAAGAGAGGGCATGTATTTCTGGGCTTAACAGGGTATTATCGCAAGTTTGTTAAGAATTATGGGAAGATTACAACACCTCTCATTGCTCTCCTAAAAAAAAACTCTTTCACTTGGAATCCAACCGCTTCTCAAGATTTTCAAACATTGAAGATGGCCATGTGCACCACTCCAGTCCTTTCCCTTCCCGATTTCAAAAATACCTTTGTGTTGGAATGTGATGCCTCAGGGAAAGGAATTGGTGTTGTCCTTATGCAAGAGGGTCAACCTTTGGCCTTTACCAGAAAGCAACTATCTGAAAGAAATCTAGGCAAATCCATCTATGAAAAGGAAATGTTGGCTATTCTCCATGCCATTGATCTGTGGTGCCCTTATATATTGGGGAAACGTTTCCAAATTAAGACAGACCATCAAAGCCTCAAGTATTTTCTGGAATAACGCATGTCCTCTCAGAACAAAAAAAAATGGGTGACTAAACTCTTTGGATATGATTATGAGATCATTTACAAGAAAGGAAAAGAAAATGTGGTTGTCACTTTCCCACAAATATGAAGATGAAGGATCCATTTTTTTTCTTTCATTCATTGTCCCAGATTGGCTCCAAGCCGTTCGCCAGGAATGGCTACAAGATCCCAAAAGTCCACAGCTAATCCAACAATTGTAGTCTAATGCTCCAACTTCCCCAGGGTACTCTTGGCTCCATGATGAACTTCGATACAAAGGGTGTTTGTATTTAAGTAAACAATCAAATATTAAATCCATGGTACTTTTTGAGCTTCATGCTACACCCACAACATGGCACTCTAGGTTCACCAAAACCTATGACAGGGTCAAATGTTCCATTTTCTGGGATGGTATGAAACATGAAATTCGTAATTTTTTCACTAAATGTGATGCATGTCAACAAAACAAGGGAGAATCAGTCAAATCTCTGGGCACACTACAACCGCTCCTGATTCCACCCACTATTTGGAAGGATATCTCTATGGATTTTATTATCGGCTTACCCAAATCGGGAAATAAATCAGTCATCATGGTGGTTGTTGATCACCTTTCCAATTATGCTCATTTATGTGCCCTTCAACACCCATTTACAACATCCATGGTGGTTCAAATTTTCATGGATCAGGTCTTCAAGCTTCATGGCATGCCACACTCTATTGTTTCTGATTGCGACCCAACTTTCACAAGCAATTTTTTGCAAGAACTGTTCAAGATACAAGGCAACGAATTGCATCTCAGCACAACTTATCATCCCAAGAATGATGGCCAAACGAAATTTGTCAACAAGTGTTTGGAAACATATTTGAGGTGTTTTTCCTCAGAAAAGAAAACTCAGTGGGCCCAATGGTTACCCTTAGTTGAATGGTGGTACAACTTCGTACCATACAGCTACATGAATAACTCTTTTTGAAGAAGTATATGGATAGAATCCACCTTCAGCTCTCTCATATTTACCAGGTGCCTCGAAGGTCTAGGCGGTAGACCTAACACTTATTGCTCGAGAGGCTATTCTCCGTACACTCAAAGAGAATTTGGTCATGGCATAGAATCGCATGAAGAAACAAGTAGATCAAGCTCTCTCTGAACATCAATTTGCAGAAGGGGATCAGGTGTTTCTTCAACTACAACCTTACAAGAAAACTTTCCTCAAGGTCGAGCATTGTCAGAAGCTAGCGCCCAAATTTTATGGTCCTTATACCATTCTCAAGCATGTAGGACAAGTAGCCTATCAATTAGGTTTTCCCATCCATTTGAAGCTACATCCTATTTTTCATGTTTCATGCTTAAAGAAGGTGATTGGAGCTAAGTGAAAAATTCAAACCAACCTTCCAGAGTGAGCTGAAGAAGGATCCATTTGGCTACAGCTAGAAGCAGTTTTGGACCAGCGTGAGTGTCACCTACATCAAAGAACCATCAAGGAAGTGCAAGTCCAGTGGAAAGATACAAATTCAACAGATGCCACTTGGGAACCAGCTACCATTCTGCAACAATTTCCTGATCTTAAGCCTTGAGGACAAGGTTGTTTTTAAGGGGGCGGACATGTTAGGGTCCTAACCTGCACATAGGTAGAACCATATATTCATATGTAATAAAGGTCAATATTAATAAGGCCTTTCAATAAAATAGCATAAGGCATATGTAAGAAGACCTAATAGAAGCTTCCGCTTCTAGAAGGATCTTCCTCTAGATGCTTCTTTTTAGTATAAATAGGAGTTGAGGGTATGAGAACCCTATCTTGGATATTATTGTAATAGCGCTCTTCTTAACTGGAGTTTTCCCCCTCGAAGAGCCCCGTAAACATTTCTTTTAGATTCAAAGTGTTATTTCTGTTATTATTCTCTTATCATTTCAGTGCTATTGTGGTGAATGTTCTGGTTATATTGTTGTTATTCTTCAATTTCTAGCATTTTATTTATGTTCTGCATACATTTTATATATGGTATTTTACACCATGTATGCGATCCTATGTTACTTCGATGATTCCTACGAGTACGTCTTTTAGAACGACAATTTGATTTTATTACTTATCATCGTATACCTAGGAGTTCTAATTATGTATCCGATAATTATGCTAATTTTTTTTTAGATTGACATTTGTCACATAAATAAATCAAAGAAAACAATCTCATCAATGTACACATTGTAATATAAGTAAATCCAAAGAACCCAGTTTTATGTATATTTCAAAATATATGGTGTTTATAGTAAACAATTGGGGCCAACACCCCCAATACACATATACGACCGATAATACAAGATCTATGACATCTATGCCTATGGAATTGAATGTGTGTCATGATAAAAAACTATGGAATTTCTGAGACGCCAAAAGAGTCACACCCAAGCTCTAGGCACACCAACCACTTGCCATTGCATGGCCTCAGGCAGATCCTCTACCTAAACCATAAGAATCCTATGTGTCAATTGCGACAAGTCTCCCTGCAGATTTTGAAGGACTCTCTCTGCTTCTCCTCCCACCACCTCATCTCCCTGGTGCCTCCGACGATGTCTTGGAAGCCCGTCCAACCATCGCGGACCTACGTCTACGTCACAAAAGTGTCTAGTTAGTACTTAAACATCATCCAAAAACATATTTTTTTTACTATACAAAAATACCAAAAATGAAATATTTAAAAACTTTGACAAAACTATGTCCCTGTAGGCGGTCCCTGGTGGCAGTGGCATGTCAAGGTCCCCTCTGAAGTCAATCCCTACATTGGGGTAGTCATCCATAGAAATGACTTGTCGCCTCCACTGGTAAAAGAAATCATCATTGTAGGGTGTGGGCACCCTACCTCTCCCCTGATGTCTCTTTACCTCGGTCCACCATGTTGTGGCTAGATCGCAAGGTCCTCTAGAAATGATCTCAACTCTAGGTCCCAAACCTGGAACCTAATCGAAGAAAAATCTATACAAGATAGAGGAAAACCCAAATTTCCTCTTGTCACCCTGTTTGCACTCTGTCAACTGGCTCTTCATATTATCCAATAGTGAGGTACACCAATTGTACACTGTGGGTCTCAAGCACTCTACATAATAGAGCATGAGCGGCCTCAATGCTAGGTGAAATGAATTTGATTTTGTGATCCCGGTCAAAATGAGGACAACAATATTGAGGCTGAGATTGTTTATCACTCAGATGGGGAGTTTACTCTCGACATTCTCTGTCCCTACTATACAGTGAGTGTCCATGTATTCTTTTATCTTCATACCACTCCCAACTCCCAGGGCTTTGAGGTTCACCACTTCAACCCAACACGACAACCCAGTCAAGAAATATATAGCCTCGACTTCAATCCTCAATGGTTTCCCATCGCGGTTGAAGCTCTCGCTGTCAGGATCTCAGTATTCCATGAGAAATTGTACAAACCTCACCTAGGCCCTCATCCCTTTGACTACCCAAAATTTGTACAACCCACATCTTTTCAAGGCCATTTGGGCCTCCAGATCTCTTTCCACAACAACATCTACCTCTTACATCAATTTTTGAGTTAGTAACCATACAAAATCTTGTTTATGGGATTGTACGCACGCTGCAACATTCACAGTCACGTATAGGGATGAATACACATGGTCTGTATTTTACATAGTCACGTATAACCTCATCTATACGCGACCTGATGAGTGGTAGCCCATGTACATCGAAATACCTAATTTGCGCTTTAATTAACTCAAATTTTGAAACCTAAATTAAAAATGTAATCCACTAGAAAAGAAGAGGAGGGGCAGAGGAATTACATGGTCTAGACAGTCTCTGATTCCGTCACTCGACGCTCCCACAATCACCAGTTGAAGATCGAAGGTAATTTGGTCCAATTTTCACTATTTTGGTACAAAGTCAAAATCACATAGTAAAATTTGGTTTTGGTTACTATTTATAACAATTTTCACCCACTTTCTATAGTTTCAAATCATATTTTTTCCTAATTTACTAATACATCATTGGATTGAGTTGGTTTTTTTAGTTTTCACTAGGGATTCTTGTGGTTTTTAGCGTTATGTTGACTGTTTGTAACTACGGGCAAGTATTTTCGCTACCCCACATATAGGATATGTATCAATTCCATCATGCACTCTTGCCTTGTTATATAAATGTCACTCATATGAGCTAGGTATGAACCCATTTGTTGCAACACTGAACCCTCCATATGATATAAGACATGTCATTATCAAATGGTAGAGGCTTACCAAACATGGGTACCCTAGTTAGATCCTCTGCTCCATTTTGTGCCCCTGCTGATATTTTTCCATAGGACCGGGAGTCACTTAGATCTAATACGTGACTTTATGTTGAGCCTCATTTCTCACTCATAAACATGCTCAACTATACCTAGACGACTCCCGATCGAGTTTGATTGAATCTCGTTTATGACTCTCTTTCAAAAATTGAAAATATTGTCAAGTAAACTTGTCTCTTTCACATTCGTAAATTGGATCTCAAAGGACATCTATTTGGTACAATTTTATCCCTTTTTCACACCAAGTACACTAATATTATGAAAAAGGAAAATTTTTGGCATTAAGTTGTGATTGCATCTCATTCCCTTGCTTACATTTTTGAGCCTATAGTCGGTTCTCACTTTGCTTTATAAACCATTTTCCTCAACAATTTTGCATCCTCAACCAAGTATATCCTCATTTATATCCTTCACAATTTGACACCCTATACCCAGGAGGGAACATTCCCCCAAGTGTCCATCTCCTGTATGAACCTCCTTGCATTCAACATAGGTATGTTCAACTACTAGAACTAGTTTTTCTTACTTGTGACACTCATTTCCTCCTCTGTATCATAACATTCATATGACTATGAAAAAACCAAAAAATGTGGGCGGAAAGGGAGCATTATATTCTATTGGCAGTAGTTGTGTCATCTTTCAATAGAGCACAAAGTTATTGAGTCCATTTTTTATCATAATTTTGGGTTTAGCATGGCCTTAGGAAGCTAATCTTGTTACAAGGAGTCTTCTCCCCCGATTGGTTACTCTTCCAGTCCCTATGGAGAACTTGATCGATGCTTCCTGGATCTCATGGTTTCATCATTAAGTCTATTCTACCAGAGTCTTCCACATGTCTCATTCTCTTATTAAAAGGATTTTTATCAACTTGTGTCGGCCATTCCTTAGAAATATTGAATTTTAATGTTGACCATACCCTTAGTTTGTCTGAGAATCACATGTTGTTGTACTCCTATTACGTACCCTAGTCCTACTTTCCTCATTGGTAGGTAACCTTGAACCCAACAGTCAACATTTCATCATTGGTCATTGACTAGGTGGTTTCCCTTGTGTTCGACGACAAGACATATATTCACACATTGGGATTTATGTAGTGTCTTGGATGCCATTATCCTTATTTGTGGTTTCCTTTCCATTATAAACATTTTTCCTCATTGGATGTTATTTAGAGGGTCTTTTTCGTGTACCTCTTGCACTTGGCACACATGAAAGACGCATAGGGTCATTGGTTCATGAACATGTTCTTCGTCTGATTTCCTCCAAATCATGAAGATCCTACTTTATACCTCGTGTTGAATGATGAGAGATTCCTTAATGCTCTCATTTCAGAGGATCTCCTTCCATCGACTTAAGATCTTTTATTATGGAAACGAGACCTATATTCCTATGAGTACCTTGATACTTTCAGTCATTAGTGGCAGGTTCTCTCGCCATCAACAGTTGAGAATACATCAATGTCTCTTGATCGATGGATTCTTCAAGTGTTCGACCCTGAATCCTTTATTCACACTTGTAAGAATGTACTCGCTTCCTTGATACCTACTTTCATCATCGGTAGGTTGTCTTGTGTTTTTTAATGCTATACCTCAATGATCGGTAATCAAATGATGTCTCATTGTGTTCGAACTCAACTCCTTTATTCACATGATGTAGACTTGCACCTTTGGTAGATTGTGTAGAAGACTTGAAGACATCAGTATATGGCCGAAACTTTCCTGAGATGTTGCTTCCTTTTCATTGGACCAGTACCTATATGACTTAAGTGATCATGGGAGGTCAGATTGTACTATATTGTATACAGATATCTTTAGATTGATTTTGGGACTGGTTCTAGTGGGCCTTGTTTATGACTATGACAACCTTTGGCATGTAACCACATTTTTATTTGCCTATTTATGGCCACAGAAATTGTTTTGGTATATTTTCACATGGAACTATAGTGCAATTCAAATTGGCATCCATGTATGCAAAGTGAGTGCAAATTGTAATGAGCAACTAGTTCTCCCATTTGGTTCCCCATCACTCCACTTTTGAGTTTTTATAATGTATTTTGGCCATTGCAAATACTCCTCTAACCTCACACATTAGGGGGCATCCATTATATAAATATTTCTCTCACCGCATGTAGTCTTTCAGATAAGGGATTTTTCCATTTCCCAATGAAGAATTTTTATTCATTATTGCAAATCCCAAAGCTAAAAATAAATTTTTTCCACATATATGCACATTTCCTACTATACAACATGTGTATACACATGTTGCACAAGTACATCGTGCGTACATCAGGAAATGTGCCCAAAAATGAAAATTGGTGTAGGGTTTCCATGTCACGACAAGAGATCAATGATCCTTGGCCTTCCATATACTGGAAATGTTTCAAATAGGCCCTTCAATTCCACTTGAAGGCTATGAATGGGCCAATTCCGAGCTATGGAAAGAAGAAGAAAGAATTCAACTTTGAGAGCAAAGATAATCTAGAGGAATTATTCACTTCACATTGAGTCTGCATCCCTTTATCCTTTAAGTCTGAACACAGTGTTCAACCCCCAAGCTCTTCCCTTATTGAGTGATAAATCCATTTTCTCTCTTACATGAGATTTCCTTTGGTGGAGGATTGAAGTGGTGGAGGCCCAGCTGGAAGGAACTTAGTTTCTCGGTTTCAAACTGTGCCAACAAGAAAGTCTATAACTTATTCACTTATGTTGATTATATCTTAATAGAAATACTCTTTTCTCGTCCAATAGATATCTTGCAAATATTTGAATTATTATTCCATGGGCATATTTTTTATGAATGTTAATGGATTATTCTATTGAATGTGCTAACATCATATATTATCACCATATGTTTTCTTTTCTTGGTTGTTGAGGACTAGTTGCAGGTGTATTGCTTTGGTTCAAGTGCCCAACAATGGACTTCATCGAACGTCTGGACAAAGTAGGTCTTTTACCTTGTCTTACTAGCATATGTTTTTATATAGTATACCTGGGAATAGAATTGATTTCTACAGTCATTTCCTTCTGTTGTGGTTTGCCCCTAGCCATAGAGATATTTTCCTCGCAACACCACCCTAAAATATAAGTTTTTATTTAATGAAACCACTACCACGATGTCACTGTGAGATAAACCACTCTAAAATTTTACCAATATGAGCCAACAACTTGTAACCAACTTGTACCAAAATCCTATAGTAAATAATGTACCACAAGTTATCTTGTACATACCAAAACCAACAGGTACACGACATGTTTATGTCGTTGCTCACATATGTACGTGCCCTGTCTATATTTCATCATGCATATGTATGAGTCATGTCTATATGGAATCCTGCATATACCTTCAGAAATATAAGGTTTTCACCTTTTATGAAACTCAGATGCTTTGTTACCTCTGTCACATCAACCTGTCACTATGTCTTATCGATATTTGTGCCATGTGCATACATCATATTACATATAACTTAACCAGGTGCATCTATATCTCCCTATTCATGTTCCATACATGTGTGTACAATCATGATTAAGTGTAATAACCCTCAAATGGAATAGACATCAAACCCTCATTGATATACAACCTCACACTACACAAACAACGTCACAATCACTTAACAACTACAATATCTCAACCATGTACCAAAAAAACCCTCAATCGTATGCCAAGAAATACAAGATGTGCCTCAACACTAACAAGATGTACCAATGATCAATATAAAATATAGCAACACTATATTTCTGTAGATCTAGATTATACTGTAATTTCCATATAGCCAATAAAATCTCTAGGGAAAATCCTCAAACTCCCATAACTGTATCTCATGTAGACAACAATATCCAACTACATATAGAAATAATCCATACCTTTTGAACCTGTAGATAGATATGTTGTACCTGATCACTGTAGACCTTCCTGATATCTTGATTTCAGACTCCAGCGACCCAACATATTCATCTCCTCAAGTTTTGATGGATTTTTCGAACTGTACATGCCTTGTTATAATGCCAGCATGTGTACGTATTCGCTCTTGTCTATTGCATCCCATGTACACCTCAAAAACTAGTTTTTTTTTAGTATTTATCCAATTCCAAAACATTCAACATCAACCCTTCATTCTACCTCAGACTTGCATAACTTCAAATGTATCAATGAATACCTACAATAATAATAATAATAATAATCTATTTTTAAGGTCATGACCAAGCCACAACAAATTGGTGTATGAGACCCCCTTTTTTGTGGGACAAGGGACCCCCTCTGCCCAACGATTTGACTGGTAAAGTCTATAAAGGTATACATACCCTACCCCCCTATGGATTTGAACTTGTGACCTCTCAAGAGGAAACACATGTTCTTAACCATTATTCTTACACAATAATAGTATAACATCTAGTTTTCACTAAGCACATTTTCTTAACAAAGATTATTCTTTGAGGACACTTGCGTGCAAGAGATCCGATTAAACATTGTACTTTATGGTTATCTTATTTGGTTTATGAGTTTATGTTATCACTGAGTAGTGAAATTTTTATATGTTATAAATATGGATGTATAGAATTGACAGGTATTATGATGATTTTTCTTTAGTGTGCATGAAACATGACACGATAGGATGCTGATGACATCGACGAAACACCTTGGAATCTCAATTGAGTCAGGGAGTGGACTATTTAATTTGTTTATGAGTACTTTATTTTATTATTCCTATATTATGATGATGATTTCAGTTATGTATTTCATGTATACGAGTTATTAATATTATTTCTTGTCAGTGGATGCATGCATGGTAATGATTGCTAATCCGACTCACATATAGAGTATAGAGTAGAGAGGTGTGGTAGTGTTTTTTTCATAGCATAATAGAACTCCCACCGTGACCTCAAATAAAGGTTAATGACTACCTTGTTCTTGAAAGGTTCATGATGTTGTGAGGGAAGACTAAGACAATTTCTCATGAGGATTTTTGAGGGGTGCGCAATAAGGCAAATTCCTTATTCCTCAGTAAGCGCTTAGTCTCAGACAAGGTCAATAAGTAGAGTATTGAGTCCAAGTTTCATACAACTTCCAAACTAAGTCAAATGGCAAGTGGAACCATTGGAGCATGTAGGCGCTTCGTGAAGGGAACATCACATGAATAAATTAATGAGTTACTAAAAACCTATAAGGCCTTAGAGAATAAAACAAATACTTAGAAGTGATAGAAAGAGATAATTTATACAAATTTATAAACTCGAAACATAATAAATCTAATTATAAATTGTTTTTCCTAATAAAATTTTATAGAAATGGGTCTAAGGGAAATTAGACTAATGAAAATCTAGAAAAGGGAGAATAAAAAAAAATTAAGACATGTGCACATTGTGTGCATGAAATTAATAATAATAAAAAAATTATTATAAAAAGAAATGATTTCATGAGATCATTGGTTGTCAACATAGAGTTAGAATCTTAAATCAATATAGACACTAAATCCTAAATAAGAGAAGAGTATTAATCAAAATCCAAGTGTAAATCAGTTAGGAGACATAATAAAAGAGAAATTGGGGAACTAAGGGACAACTAGGAAAAAATCTAGGAACTAATTGTGGATGTGAGGGAAAATGATAATTATTTTTATATAAAAAAATAACCATGTGCAACTTGGGGATAGTATGACATGTGTTGCGGGTGAATAATCTCTAATTGAATTATTAAAAATTAGTAAATTGTGCATTAATTGAAATTCTTTATGGTGTTAGGGGTTTTGAACCCTTTATGGTGTTAGGAGTTCTGAACCCTTTTTATGGGAAATGACATTTTAATGTCCTACAAACTGTGTTGTTCTCGCGTATTTCTTTGTGTTTACTATTTCAATTCGATTAAGTGTGAGACCATGTAGTGTTCCAGAGTTCGATCCATCATTTTCAAGAAAATCCAATCTAGGTGGAAACTTTGGGATGTATATACAAGGTGGCTAAAGGAATGTAGTGGTTTATAGGTGTCTTGGATAAGTGTGTAGTGACCTTGTTGTTGATCTTTTGATTAGTCTTCCAAAATGTTATTGATAGCAGGAAAAAAAATGTATAGTTCTTGATTCCCTTCATGTCTGGTAAGTAATAGAGGGCAGAGGGGACTGGGTCGTCGATTGTCTTAAGTATTTTCTTTGTTGTGCTTCTCTCTTATGTTCTAGTTTTTAATAGGGTACAAATGATTAGAATATTAATTTTTAAGGAACATCAGTCCCCTTTTGGTTTGGGATTCTTTGGGAGGATCCAGGGCTATTTTTGATGTAAATTACATCGTTGTGACTTCAGAACAATGCCACAGCCTCTACAAATTGTAGTGTTTATGAAGTCGTAGGCCTTCATCTAGAGTTTATCGTGTTCAAATTACTTTTACAACTCGTAAAATTTTTGGATACCACTGGGCCTTTTTCTGGATAAAATTTAGTCTAATAATATCTTCACGATAGATATTTGTAGTCATGCCACGCTTGAATGAATTACTTGAGTAAACTGGCACACTTGTAGACTATAGGCTAAGATAAGTAAGGTTTAGGATATTTAGTCTTGTCTCTTATCGCTAGATGTTTTCGACAGTTATCTTCTAGCAAATCTAGACAACTGTTGATGTGTGGGATAGTTGACCGTTGGACACATAGCGGTTTTATTTTGGTGGTAATGGTAATTTTTGAAGTGAAGCATTCATGTTGCTTGTTTTATAACCATGGAATTTGACTTAGTAGCTATAAATTCTGGTGTAGAGAATATTAATGTAATGATATATATATATTGAATGCTAATATAGTGTCGACTCAGTTGTCCCTGTCTCCACTATAAAACTAGCATTGCAACGAAACCATGAGTAGAGAATATACTCATTGGTTATTGACTAATGAACAAGTTGGAGTCATTAATGTCATTGCTATAATTATTTTATTGGTCGTGTATTTTTTTTTTATTTTTTTTTGGCAAAAATAAACTTTTAATAAAATAATATAATAAGAAGGTAAAAATTAATAGAATTATGAATAGGGAAGTAATGAATTTCCGTGGGGTTTTAAGAGTTTTAAATCAATGTTAATTATAGGAAATATTTTTTTTTTTTTAGAATGAATAGGTTTAGCAATCATTTGACTATGAATATTGTTGACAAAATTTCATGAAATAAAAAGCAATAGATTGATCTTACCAAATTTAAATTTTGACTATGGTTTTCGCTACTCCTCCTGAGCTTCTGAGTCAAAAGACTCTATCACACACTCCTTGTGGACACACTTCCTTCAATATTGACTCTTGAAGGATGACTATGCACTAGTTGCAACAATCCTTCCATGCTCTTTTGTTCTCTCTAAATAATATGAAATTGATCAAGGTTCCTCCTACCCGCACTTTTAAACTATCTCTACTTAACTTTTTGAGTCAAAGAGGACTGTAACACCCTGTTTCCCCCAGCTTTTAAATATAATTGAACTGGCCAAGGACTATGGAAAACTCATAAATATGAATATGTGATGTAAATGGACCTTGAGGGAAAGGTCAATAAATGCGAATAACATCATGAATTTTATTGCAGGACTGTTGAGAGGGGATGTGCAGAAAAAGAGACCACGATGGCGGTGGAAGGCACTTGGAAAGGTGGCATTAACTTCCACCGAGAATTAATACCGTATTTGGACTCCACTGGCTCGGAGAACCAAAAGCGGATCGCTGGCCCTGAATTTAATGCCTTGCAGGCTGGCAAGATGATGGCTTAATGAGGGATGGGGAGGTGAACCATCTATCCGTACAACCGTCAGGCCTGATCAGCGCGAGGGTAATCACGCCACACGCAACCTCGCAAGAGGATAAGGCATGGGGAAGAAGCGATTGGAGGGGGAGACGCGAGGGGAACTCTGGCATTATGCAGAGTGAGTGATAGCAGAGAGGAAGGATTGGAACCTTCGCTCTTGGTCACTGGCAGACAGAGAGACGCAGTCTCACAGCATCATGGTCTCAGCTCGGGGGTGGCTAGTGGTAAATCCGCTAGGATTCGCTACGCCTACGGTTGGGTGGAAACGAGCACCCCTCTCAGCAGTTGCACTCACTTCTGGTGTAATTTATGATAAGTGTTTTACATATTGTATCTTGAAATTTATATACTGACATATATGCTCATAGAACTGTGAAATTGTGAACGATTAGAGTATAAGAATGTCTGTGCAGTGTTTTGATAAGCAATAATAGATATATGCTTGGAATAGAAAATGAATGAATTGGCTTATGACTAAGAAATGAATTTAATTATGCATGAGTTGAACCAAGTTAGACTTACAGCCCGTACTCAGGAATTTGTTTCTCCTTATCTATCTCCAGGAGTGCCCCGGAATAGATATCTTCACAGAGATTCCCTCCTGGGAAAGGTTTACCAAGAACCTAGAAAATTGACTTGAATGTCCAAGCCCTAACAACCCTGTACGAGGAGGAATGACCCTCTTAAAATCCTGAAGTAACAACGTAGGGATAAGTATCAATCGACGGATGAGATCCCATCGGAAGATTTTCGGGTCATTCATGACCGATAGATTGATGAAAGAAATAAGGGCGTTATATACCTCGCCCCTTTTCCTCTATATTCGTGAATAGCGAGGAAATCAGGATCCTAGACCCCCACAATCCATGAGAACATCTGGACCGTTTATTTTTCCACACCCATGAAGTAGTGGAAGAGTGCACAAGGTGGGACACATCTGAGCTGTTAGATCTTAGCTAGGAAAACCCGACAGCCATTGGATTTGTTAAAAGATGCATGAGGGTTAAGCCGTCGTGAATAGGAGGTTGAAAGTTTCGACGAGAGGAGTGGCCATCGGGATATCGACATTCGTGAAATCGGGAGTCACGATGACAAGAGGTCGGGGATTTTCATAGTGAGAATCTCGAACCCAATCTGAACCGTCCATCTTAGGAGGACACATGGCGGAGATCGAGAGTCCATCAGTATTTCAGATAACGGGGATTCGAGTTGACAAAGTGGTATCAGAGTGGATATCAGGGATATCGAGGACGTGAGGAGAGTCACTCGACACCAGGAACCCCGAATCAATGAGATTTGATCTGGACCGTTCGTTTGGGAGTGGACGCGTGTCATGAGACTACCCACATCTGGGACTCGGGCATCAGAGGTTGGAAGAGGAAGTCTTTCAACTGCACAAGTGGCGAAAGGGCGAGATCTCTGTGCTGTGGGCCTAGCTGACGTCACATCGGGATATCGACACTTGGAATATCGGAGTTCTCAAGGTCGAGGAAGTCGGGACACTCCAAGTCTCGAAACAACGAGATTGGGTCAGGGTCATCCATCAGTTGGGGATTCATGGCGGAGATCCAGACTATCGGGGGAAGTCCTGACAGAAAGACAAATTGGTGCATCGGAGTTCGGCGTTTCGCAAGTCCCGAGGACAAGACTTCCGAAGCATTCAAAGTCGCGAAATAGCGAGAGGCGATCAAGACCGTCCATCTTGAGGGGACGCGTGGTAGTGATCGGGGCCTCCAGGAAAAGTCCCGAAAGGAGAATCGTCAATCGGGAAATCGTGAGTCGGGGTATCGAGAATCTTGTGGACAAGAAGTCCTTGCAACTTGGAATCGCGAAGTCCGAAACCCCGACCAGGGGGAGAAATCTCCATTGTTGTGGGGCCTAACTGACGTCAGGTCAGACAATTGGGAATCGGGATATCGAGAATCCCGTGGACAAGGTTCCCTTGTAGTTCAACATTGCGATGTTTGAAACCCCAATAGGAGATAGGGATGTGGTCATGAGGATGGTGGTCATGTGGACCAATAATCTAGACATAAGGGACTAAGGGCCAAAGACGGGGAGTTGGCTCATCAGAGTTCGAGAGATTGAGAGGTCAAGAACTCTCGGCATCAGAAAAGAAGAAACTCTGAAACCCGAATTTGACTCTGGGAAATACATGGTCATGTGCAGAAGGTCGATCTCCCTTGGGAGGGAAACTTTGGAGACCTCGGAAGCTTCAGGGATTTGAATGGGGAAATGTAGGAGTCATGTATCGCTATTCTCGGAATTGCGAAATGTCATTAATCTCTTGGTTGCATTAAGCACGTGGGTACAGTACAAGGTCATGTAGACAAGTCCCCAAGAGAAAAACTTGCCCCTCGATAGCCCCGTCGGGGTTCGAAGTTTCGTTGTTTCAAGCTTCGGGGTTTGCAATGTCGAGAGATTCGAAATTCTGGTAGCACCGAGTCGCAAAGTGAGAAAAGACACCGTGTTGATTCAGCTCATAATGGTGAACTATAATCACATGGAGGTGGAGAAAGGAAAGAGCTAGCCGGTGCTAAGCCCCGTAGGACTTCGGGGATTCTGACTGTTGAGGAATCAAACTCAAAAATTTCATTTTGAGTAGTGGGTATGTCACAAAGTGGTATAAGAGCATGGTTACAACACTCGGCCTGATTGGGCTCATGCACGAGTTACTCATAAGCTTTGTTCGAAGTACTCCTACGAAGAGTAACCCTCTAACGTAACTCTTTTGTCCAGGATTAAAACTTGGAAACGAGAACCTGACTGTGTATGCATGTAAAAGAGTTATAAATTTATGCGGAAATTATAAAAAATGAATTTAACTCTTGACTAATAACCAACGTTTGTCTATTCACTCAAGTGGACGATCAACCGTGAAAATCTACAGACGCAGAGTATGGTGACTCACAAAGAGGTGGGAGAAGGCTCCCACAATAGAGACGAAGAGTCTGACGAAAGAAGAGCAATAGGAACCCCTCCAGATCTAGCTGAGACTGTGAGGAGTCTCATGGTTGAATTGCAAAGATGCAAGGCTGGCAATGAAAGGATGATGAAAGAACAAGAAAAACAAACTTAAATTAATGCAGTGTTACTACAGAGCTTATCCGACATACAACGACAAATGCAACATGAACCTGAAGTGCATAAACATGGTTGTATCAGTGTCCATACTAAAAGAAGCACCTCAAGAAAGGTCCACCCCAGAAGTAAAGGACCAATGCCAGACAATTCCACTGAGAAGGAAGTTGGCGATTCAGAAGGCTCTTCTAGCAGCAGGACCAGTTCCTATTCTCAAAGAAAATAGAAGAAGCAAAATACTTCCAAGGGTCATAAATTTGAGGAATTCAGAAAGGCCAAACCTCCCTCCTTCGATGGTGAGATAAAGAAGGGAGAGGAAGCTGAGGCCTGGCTACTTGGACTGAAGAAATATTTCAGAGTCCATGATTTTTCAGAGAATATGAAGGCCCGAGTGGCCACTTTCAATCTAAACGAAAAGGCTTCCATCTGGTGGGAAGATCTTAAGAATATGAAAGGGGTCCACGAGGAGGACCTTTCTTGGAAACAGTTTGAAAAATACTTTCGAAATAAGTATTTGTTGGAAAAGTATTTTGACGAGAAGGCTAAAGAGTTTTATGAACTCAAACTGGGACAACTCACTATAGAGGAATATGTCAACAAATTCCTCGACTTATTGAGATATCTACCCTACATCAAAGCAGAGAAGGTGAAGGCACAATGCTTCATCAGTGGGCTACCCAAGGAATACCGGAACCGAATCAAATTCGACGAGCCAAAGACCTTAGAAGACACTATACGAAAGGCAACATATTGTCATGAACAATATGGACATCGGGCATAGTCTTGTGGAGATTGGAAACAAAAGAGTGGTTCGAGATTTCAGAAAAAGGGGAGCAAATCCTCAGGATTTAAAAACTACAAAAAGAACCCCAGAATGAACTTTCCAACCTGGAGTGTACTCCAGCAGAACTTTCCCTCGGTGGACGAAAATAAAACTTCTGGACCTATATCAGTAAAGACTAATAACCCAAAGAAAGAACCTCTGAAATGCTGGGGTTGCGGGGAAGAGCATCTCCTGAGAGACTGTCCACACCGACAACAGAATAGTCAAAAAATTTATAACATGCAGGAAGCTACCACATTCAATGATGTGGTAAGGAGTGTGCCACAGATTTATGCAGCCTTGGATAATAACCAAGATGACCACCAAGCTTCAGTGGTGGAAATAGAAGGTATGATATTCAACCATCTAGTGTCTGTTTTGATTGACCCTGGTTCAAATTTGAGTTATATAGCCCCTAAAGCTATTGATAAGTGTAAGCTACATCCACGAAAGAAAACTAAGACATGGTTGTTATAGTTAGCCACTGGCACCAAAAGAAAGGTAGTAGAGGTCATACCAGCCTGCCAACTAAGGTTGGGTGAATTCCCCACCCAAGCAACCCTTAATGTATTACCCCTGGGATCATACGATATGTTGATTGGTTTGGACTGGATGGCCGCCCATAAAGCCAAACTGGACTCTTACCATAAAACCTTAGAATGTGTGAGCAAAGAAGGAAAAAGGATAACCCTTCAAGGGATCCGAAAACCAGTCTCAGTGAGACAAATATCAGCCCTACAAATGAGAAAGCATTGTCGAAAGGGATGTCCCCTATATGAAATACAGGTGTTGAAAACAACCGAAGGTGCTAAAACAAGCCCTAAGGATCACCCTATCCTAAGAGAATACAAAGATGTGTTTCCGGAAGAGGTACCGGGTCTACCTCTGAGAAGAGACATTGACTTCTCGATAGAGCTTGCACCAGGAGCAGTGCCAGTGTCTAGAACACCCTACCGGATGAGCACGCCTGAGTTAGTTGAACTCAAATTGCAATTGAAAGAAATGATGGATAAGGGTTATATTCGACCCAGCGTGTCCCCATGGGGAGCACCAGTCTTGTTTGTGAAAAAGAAGGATGGCACCCTTAGACTATGCATAGATTATAGACAACTCAGTAAAGTAACCATAAAGAACAAGTACCCCTTGCCCAGGATCGATGATCTATTCGATCAATTGGGGGGTGCGTCTATTTTCTCAAAGATTGACTTGAGGTCGGGATACCATCAAATCCGAATCAAGGGTAAAGACATCCATAAAACCCTTTCTGGACACGGTATGGTCATTATGAGTTTGTGGTAGTGCCATTTGGGTTAACCAATGCCCCTGCCACTTTCATGTGTTTAATGAACAATGTACTCAGTAAATTTTTAGATAAATTTATACTAGTTTTCATTGATGACATATTAATCTACTCTAAGAATAGAGAAGAACATGAAGAGCATCTTAGACTTGTGCTGCAAGTGCTAAGAGAGCATCAGCTCTATGCTAAATTCATCAAATGTGACTTCTTTCAGAAGCAAATACACTACTTGGGACATGTTCTATCCAAGTAAGGGGTAGTAGTAGATCCTAACAAGATCAGGTCTATCATGGAATGGCCTACCCCAAAGGATGTTTCAAACATCAGATCCTTTATGGGATTGGCGGGATACTATAGGGGATTTATAAAAGATTTCTCCAAGATTGATTGTCCAATCACTGCCCTCCAGAAGAAGGGGACAAAATTCCTGTGGACACAACAATGTGAAGAAATATTTCAAACCTTGAAACACCTACTAACCCATGCACCCATCTTGAAAATCGTTGAACCAAAAGATGACTTCCTTGTGTGCACAGATTCCTGTAAGGAAGGGCTCAGAGTAGTCCTTATGCAAGAAGGAAAGGTGATCTTCTATGAATCCCAAAAATTGAATGAACACAAGTTCAATTATGTGACTCATGATCTAGAACTGGTTGCCATAGTGCATGCCTTAAAAATGTGGACGCATTACCTCTTGGGAAGAAACTTTGTGCTTATGAGAGATCATTGTGGATTACGATATTTGTTTGATCAACCAAAGCTTAATGTTAGACAAGTCAGATGGATGGCCCTCCTTAGAGAATTTGATTTTGAAATCAGACACATTAAAGGGAAAGAGAATAGGGTGGCCGATGCCCTTAGGAGAAGCATGAGAACAATTCACCTGGAAGCGGTGAGTACCTGCGAGACAGATGTCAAGAACAGAGTAAAAAAGGCACAAGAAACAGATCCCTTCATTCAAAATGTGACCCTGTACCTACAGCGAGAACCCACTGGAGTAAAATATGAAGGCTATCAGATGACCGAAGGAGGCCTACTCACTTACAAAGATAGACTGTACATTCCCAATTGTGACGACTTGAAGAGGTTCATCATGGATGAACTACATAAAAGACCCTACACTGGTCACCCAGGATACCAAAAAATGATTACTGCCACCTGGAAACAATTTTATTGGCCTGGATTGAAGAAGGACATAGCCAAATATTTTGCCTAATGCATAGAATGCCAACAAGTTAAAGCGGAACATCGACACCTAGCCAGACTATTACACCCTTTACCCATCCCAGAATGGAAATGGGAAACCATCTCCATGGATTTTATCACTGGATTTCCAACTTCAACCAAACAGAATGACGCCATTATGGTAGTGGTGGATAAACTAAGCAAGTCCACTCATTTCATCCCCGTCAAATCAACCTGCAAGGCGATAGATATCACCTAGATATTCATGAAAGAGGTGTTATGACTGCATGGTATGCCGAGAGAGATAATTTCTTACAGAGACACAAAATTTACTTCCAATTTTTGGAAATCACTGATGGAGGGTTTAGAGACTAAATTGTTGTTTAGCACCGCCTATCACCCTCAAACCGACAGATAGACAGAAAGAGTAAATCAAATATTAGAAAATATGTTGAGGATGCATGTAATGCATCAACCCAGGAAATTGGAAGACTACCCGCCATTGGTAGAATTTGCCTACAACAACGGCTACCAAGCATCCTTAAAGATGAGTCCCTTCGAGGTCCTCTATGGTAGGCCGTGTAATACTTCAGTCAGCTGGAGTAACCCTATAAACAGGATTTCTATTGGACCCGATATGTTGAAAGAAATGGAACAACAAGTGACTCAGATAAAACAAAATCTGAAGGTCGCTCAGAACCGACAGAAATGTTATGTTGATCAAAAGAGAACTCCAAGAGAGTTCAAAATGGGAGACCATGTATATCTGAGAATTAAGCCCAGAAGGAGTTCCTTGAAAATGGGAGCTTGTGCCAAGTTGGCACCCCGGTATTGTGGACCCTTTGAGGTTCTAGATAGAGTGGGACTTGTAGCCTATTGGCTAGCACTTCCTCCCACAGTAAAAGCACATAATGTTTTCCATGTTTAATTATTGAAGAAATATGTACATGATGCTAATCATATAATTGATCGGTCTATGATCTAGGTGGAACCAGAGGGAGAATTTCTACCAGAACCCCAATGCATATTGGACAGAAAGGAAACCCCGCTATGGAACCGAACCATTGCACAGGTCAAGGTGCAGTGGAAGCATTTTGGCCCAAATGAGGCTACCTGGGAAATGGAGGATGCCATGAGATAGGCATATCCGATTTTGTTTACTTCTGTAGATACCGTTCATGTTAGTAGATAAGAACATCGAGGACAATGTTCCTTTTTAGGGGGAGGGAACTGTAACACCCTGTTTCCCCCATCTTGTAAATATAACTGAACTGGCCAAGGACTATGGAAAACTCAGAAATATGAATATGTGATGTAAATGGACCTTGAGGGAAAGGTCAATAAATGTGAATAACATCATGAATTTTATTGCAGGACTGCTGAGAGGGGATGTGCAGAAAAAGAGACCATGATGGCGGTGGAAGGCACCTGGAAAGGTGGTGTTAAATTCCACCGAGAATTAATACCGTATTTGGACTCCACTGGCCCGGAGAACCAAAAGTGACTCGCTGGCCCTAAATTTAATGCCTTGCAGGCTGGCAGGATGATGGCTTAATGAGGGATGGGGAGGTGAATCGCCTATCCGTACAGTCATCAGGCCTGATCAGCGCGAGGGTAATCGTGCCATACACAACCTCGCAAGAGGATAAGGCATGGGGAAGAAGCGATTGGAGGGGGAGACACGAGGGGAACTCTGGCATTATGCAGAGTGAGTGATAGCAGAGAGGAAGGATTGCAACCTTCGCTCCTGGTCACTGGCAGACAGAGAGACGTAGTCTCATAGCATCGTGGTCTCAGCTCGGGGGTGGCTAGTGGTAAATCCGCTAGGAGTCACTACGCCTACGGCTGGGTGGAAACGAGCACCCCTCTCAGTAGTTTCACTCACTTCTGGTGTCATTTCTGATAAGTGTTTTACATATTGCATCTTGAAATTCATATACTGACATATATGCTCATAGAACTGTGAAATTGTGAACGATTACAGTATAAGAATGTCTGTGCAGGGTTTTGATAAGAGATAATAGATATATGCTTGGAACATAAAATGAATGAATTGGCTTATGACTGATAAATGAATTTAATTATGCATGATTTGAACCAAGTCAGACTTCCAGCCCATACTCAAGAATTTGTTTCTCCTTATCTGTCTCCAGGAGTGCCCCGAAATAGATCTCTTCAAAAAGATTCCCTCCTGGGAAAGGTTTATCAAGAACCTAGAAAAAGGACTTGAATGTGCAAGCCCTAACAACCTTGTACAAGGAGGAATGACCCTATTAAAATCCCGAAGTAACAGCATAGGGATAAGTATCAATCGATGAAAGAGATCTCGTCGGAAGATTCCCGGTTCATTCACGACCGATAGATTGACGAACGAAATAAGGGCGTTACATACCTCGCCCCTTTTCCTCTATCTTCATGAATAACGAGGAAATCGGGATCGTAGACCCCCACAATCCATGAGAACATCTGGACCATTTCTTTTTCCACACCCATGAAGTAGTGGAAGAGTGCACAAGGTGGGACACATCTGAGCCGTTAGATCTTAGCTAGGAAAACCCGACAGTCATTGGATGTGTTAAAAGATGCATGAGCGTTAAGCCCTCGTGAATAGGAAGTTGAAAGTTCCGACGAGAGGAGTGGCCATTGGGATATCAACATTCATGAAATCGGGAGTCACGATGACAAGAGGTTGGGGATTTTCATAGTGAAAATCCTGAACCCAATCTGAACCGTCCATCTTAGGAGGACGCGTGGCGGAGATCGAGAGTCCATCGGTATTTCGGATACCGGGGATTCGAGTTGACAAAGTGGTATTAGAGTGGATATCAGGGATATCTAAGACGTGAGGAGAGTCACTCGACACTAGAAACCCCGAATCAACGAGATTTGATCTGGACCATTCGTTTGGGAGCGGACGCCTTTCACGAGACTACCCACATCTGGGACTCGGGCATCAGAGGTTGGAAGAGAAAGTCCTTCGACTTCACAAGTGGCGAAAGGGTGAGAGCTCTATGTTGTGTGCCTAGATGACGTCACATCGGGATATCGACACTCGGAATATCGGAGTTCTCGAGGTCGAGGAAGTCGGGACACTCCAAGTCTCGAAACAACGAGATTGGGTCAGGGTCGTCCATCAGTTGGGGATTCATGGCGGAGATCCACACTATCGGGGGAAGTCCCTATAGAAGGACAAATAGGTGCATCAAAGTTCGGCGTTTCGCAAGTCCTGAGGACAAGACTTCCAGAGAATTTGAAGTCGTGAAACAGTGAGAGGTGATCAGGATCGTCCATCTTGAGGGGACGCGTGGCAGTGATCGGGGCCTCCAGGAAAAGTCCCGAAAGGAGAATCATCAATTTGGAAATCGCAAGTCGGGATATCGGGAATCCCGTGGACAAGAAGTCCTTGCAACTTGGAATCACGAAGTCTGAAACCCCGACCAGGGGGAGAAATCTCCCTTGCTGTAGGGCCTAGCTGATGACAGGTCGGACAATCGGGGATCGGGATATCGGGAATCCCGTGGACAAGGTGCCCTTGCGGTTTGGCATTGTGATGTCCAAAACCCTGATAGGAGATAGGTTTGTGGTCATGAGGATGGTGGTCACGTGGACCAAGAATATAGATAGAAGGGGCTAAGGGCCAAAGATGAGGAGTTGGCTCATCGAAGTTCAGGAGATCGAGAGGTCAAGAAATCTCGGCATCAGAAAAGAAGAAACTCTGAAACCCAAATTTGACTCTGGGAAATACACGGTCATGTGCGGAAGGTCGATCTCCCTTGGGAGGCAAACTTTGGAGACCTCAGAAGCTTCAGGGATTTGAATGGGGAAATGTAGGAGTCGTGTATCTCTATTCCCCAAATTGCGAAAATCCATTATGCTCTTGGTTTGCTTAAGTGCGTGGGTACAGTACAGGGTCACGTAGACAAGTCCCCAAAAGAAAAACTTGCCCCTCGATAGCCCCATCGGGGTTTGGCATTTCGTTGTTTCAATATTCAGGGTTTGCAATGTCGAGAGATTCGACATTCTGGTAGCACCGAGCCGTGAAGTGCAAAGAGACACTGTGTTGATTCCGCTCATAATGGTGAACTATAATCACATGGAGGTGGAAAAAGGAAAGAAGTAGTCGGTGCTAAGCCCCGTAGGACTTCGGGAATTCTGACTGTTGAGGAATCAAACTCAAAAATTTGATTTTGAGTAGTGGGTATGTCACAGGGAATCTGTCACGTACACCTTGCAGACACTACGCACTCTTTGCAGACATAAGTTTCACGCTATCTCTTATGAGCTTATGAGTCGAAATAGACTCTTTCAACACACACCTTGCGGACACAATGCACACTTGAACATGCTCGTAGAAGAGAAACAATTGAAAATTATCTAAATATTCAAAGATGCATACATTCAACCATGTAAATGCATTCATAACATAAACACGAGAAACAATAGATAATTGCAAGTAAACATAAAGCTTGCCATTCATTCATTCAGATAGACACAACAACACCACACATTTCAGGAAATGCTCCTCTTTTTTATTTATTCAACTGAAATATAAATGTGTTTATACACTCTAATAAGCTTTAACAAATTCTACAAAAACTATCAATAGCCTATAAAACAGATTCAACAGCCTCTCAACAGTTGGAGTTACTTCACACACACCTAGGATTTCTTTTTCCTAAGTTTTTTCATTGTTTATTAGTCATAATTAGTCATTATCGAGTCTCCTATATTTTAGGGGAGAATATTCCACCTGGAGAATATTCTCTTTCAATTGACACTTTAGTTTGACTAGTTGAGTTGAGTTTAGATGTTGCATTGGTTTTTTCACCATGCAACATTGGGATCATCGCCATGATAATTCGACCTTTCCTTTGTATCATCACTAGACTGGTGCATTAACCTTGATTCGTTGAATTAACTCCTCACTACTCTATGTTCTTTCATTTAACTGAATACTAGCACTCTCGTAACTATTGGTGTGTGTCCATATCACTCTATAACACCATTATGGAACATTGGTTCTCCTCCAGTGCACACTCATTGAGTTATATAGAGTATATCATGTGTAAATTATTCATTATTCATAAGGGTTAATGAGAATTATTTCATTCTTTCTCTCCTTCTTCTTGTTTCTCCTATTCTCTTTGAAAATGTGTGTATCATTGTTTAGATAGATCTATTCTATGCAGGTTCAACACATTTACATGGTATGAGATTCGACATACTTCTAAGAAAAATCTACACCAAAATTTTTTGCAAGTACAAAAGATTGAAGACGACGGAAAGATGGAATTCCAAAAAGAATTCATTCTTACACCTTACAACTATTTTGCATGGAAGGAGAAAATAGACATACATCTCCATACTAGAGGGTTGTATAGGTTAACCTTGAATATAGATACAAAATTGACATCAGCCATAGAAAAATCCAAGTACTTAAATCGCATGGATGAGGCACTTAGAACAATTTGCAGTCTTGTTTCTCCCGATCTTCTTTTTCATATATCTTCCCATAAGAATCCCACTGAAGGTTGGACCACCTTGGAAGGGTTCTTTGGAAAATAGGATGATATGAGGGGACACATGTTGGAGGTGGAGCTACTCACATTGGATCCAAAAATATTTGACAATATCCAAGATTTCTTTACAAAATTCAAGGTTTTACCATCACAACTCAAATCTTGCGGGGTTGGTAAATTGGAGGGGAAACAAATGGTTCTAACCATTCTCTCCAAGATTTGTCCTAAACTATCTATATTCATATCCACATCCCATTATGTCATATTTTCCTCTGGAGCCAACTGAAAGATGCCTTCTCTTGAGGACTTTATCAAATCCCTGGCACAAGACCAAAACAAGCTCATCAACATGGGCACAATCAAAGGCCCAAGGGCACATGCACTCACTATGCATGATGGAAGCCACCAATATCATAAATATAAGGATAAAGATAAATGGAAATCTCATGGACATATGAATAAGGAAGGGTCCACAAAACCCTTCATTGATGCCTCCGGATCCAAAGGGGAAAAGAGAAGAAAATGGGAGAAATGCTTGTAATGTCACAAAGGATTCCCTCCAGAATCTGAATGCATGCAAAAAAAAAATATCTCATGTATCAAATACTTCAGCAAAACAACCTTGGATATCGCATGACCGAGGGTGCCAAGAAGAAGAAGACAGAAGATCCAAATTCCAAGAAAGACAATTGTAGTCATGCCTTCATTGCAATCAACTCCTCTATTGATGCTTGGATTGTAGATTTAGGAGAATCACATCACATGCCTTCCTCAAAAAAAGTATATTCTTCATTGGAGGCATGGAAAAAAGTATATTCTTCATTGTCCTCCTATTATGATGGGGTACAACTCTTCTGTCGAAGTCATCAACAAAGGAAGGATTGAACTCACCAATGAAAGCTTCGAGAATGTGTTGCACGTTCCCAAAATTTCAGTCAACCTTCTCTCCATGTATCAAATGATGATTTCCAGCACCAGAAATAAATTCATCTTCACACCAAATTCTCTATTCATATATGACATGCAAACCAACTCTAGGGTTGCAACCGGTGAGGTAAATCATCAATCTAGATTGTATACATTTTCTGAATTCATTGAACCTAATTCTACTTTACTGCTTACTCATGTTGATGAAAGTAGTAGGATATGGCATGAAAGGTTTGGACATTTGAATTTCAGATACATGCAACAAATTAGCAAGAACACATTATTTTATGGTCTACCAGACATCCATTTCTCCAAGGGAGTATGTGAGGGATGTGTTCTTAGAAAACACCCTCAAGAGAAACTCGACAAAGGAAAGTCTCAGCGAGCTTCTGTGCCTTTAGATATGATTCAAAGTGACCTTATGGGTCCCTTTCGGCATCCATCCATTAGAAAAGTGAGGTTTTTTTTCATTTTTGTTGATGATTTATCACGTTTTACTTGGATCTACTTTCTCAGGAAAAAATATGAGGTCTTTCAACACCTCAAAGATTTCAAAGCCTTGGTTGAGACAGAGTTTAGAAAGAAGATCAAATTTCTCTTAAATGATAATGGAGGAGATTATGTAAATAATGATATCCATAATATTTACCATGAGGAAGGGATTATATTGTAGCATATAGTTCCCTATACTCTGTAGAAAAACAATTTTTTTGAGCGGAAAAATAGATCTCTAAAGGAGATGGCATCTTGCATGTTGCATGCAAAGTCTCTACCACAAAGACTATGGGCTGAAGAACTTAAATGTGAAAAATACATCAAAAACATATCTCCCCATATATATATCAAGGATAAGACCCCCTATGAGGCTCGGAGAGCCCTCAAACCAAAAGTGACCCACTTTCACATTTTTGGTTCACGTGCATGGGCCCAAATTCCCTCTGAAAAGAGGAAGACACTTGATCCACAGAGCACTGAGTTCATTTTTGTTGGATATCCTGACGGTTTGAAGGTATATAGGATTATTGATCTTTTCTCAGACCAGATCATCATTGAGTGAAGTGTCCAATTCGAGGAAAGTTTCTTGCATGCACTTGAGGAGTTGCATGCAGACAACTTCATTCTTCCACCTGTCTGAGATGTTGAGCATGCACATGCCAACTATTCTTCGGATGAGAGTTCTGATTCAGAGGACTCAGATGATTTTGATTCAGAGTCAGTACAGTCGGATGCAAAGTCATAGCATCCAGATGCAGTTGCAGAGCCAGAGTGAAGGCCCAAGTGGGCACAAACTACTCTTTGGGATGTAGGTTATCTCGTTGGTGATCCAGACGACATTAGGAGGACTCAATCTTATTTCGAGGAGCCTCCTATTGCACTCACTACCACTAAACCATTTCCCTCTAGGCATATTTTCTTGGTTCAGGCTTTAGATCCACAATCTTATGGCGAGGCTACTAGAAATCCCTTTTGGGAATCTGCCATGTAGGAGGAGTAAAACTCCCTCCTCGAGAACCAGACTTGGGATTTGGTTCCCCTTCCTTCTAGGAGGAAACTTATCACATGCAGATGGGTCTACAGGACCAAGAGCACATCGGATGGACATATTAGTAGATAAAAATCCATTCTTGTTTCCAAAGGATTTCAGTAGGTTCATGGTATTGACTATGATGAGACCTTCACTCTAGTAACGAAGATGAATTCCATATGATTGGAACTTGCCATTATGGAAGCCAAATGATGGGAAGTCCATCATATGGATGTGAAGAATGCATTTCTTTATGGTGATATTTCTGAGGATATCTACATGGAGAAGCCCCATGGACTTATGCAGGACTCATCTTTGGTCTATCGACTGAAGAAGTCCCTTTATGGCCTCAAGCAGGATCTGAGGGCATGGTATGCCAAGATGGATTCCTACCTATTGTCACAAAAATTTGTACATTGTAAATCAGACCCGAATGTCTACATGCTCAGGACAGTTGATTCACTTCTACTTTTAGTTCTGTACGTTGATGATTTGTTGATCACCGGTTGCTCGGCTTCAATGATTGTTGCAGTCAAGAGGATTCTACACGACGGGTTTTTGATGATGGACATGGGTCTGCTGCACTTCTTCCTTGGAATCGAGATCATTCATGATGCATCAGGCATCAATTTGTCTCAGGCCAAGTATGCATGAAATCTCCTTGAGAGATTTCACATGACAGAATGCAAGTCTACTCTGACTACTTTTGGTGTTGCCGACTTGCAACCCTCGGGCCGAGATCCGCTCATAGGATCATTTCAAATATTCCCTGAGTCGAAGCGGTTCTTTCAGATCCTTATTGGAACCTCAACATTCGATCCATAGGTCCTTCAACTTCCACATGGCCTCCAACACAACCATGACCTTTTCCCGAAAAAGGGATTTCATATTTTGGGACTCCGTGAGTCCTGCTGTCGAGAGTCTCTGCCCCCAAGATCCTCTGAAACTCGATATGCTGAAATGTCGAATGTCGAAATAGTCTTTAATGACAATTATCCCTGGCCCACATCTTGTTCATGTGACTGCAGCCTAACTTATAAGGTATGTCATGTTTTGCGACTTCGGGAATTTCGATGTCAAGTGCCCGACTCCTACACCTTAGAATAGCCGAAATGCCGAAATCCTTGGCTGCTTTCTCCTCCAAGGATGTGTCACATTTCGTGACTTTGGGACTTCCAATGTGAGGTGTTCTGAATTTATGTTTGCAGGATCCCTGAAATGCTGAATCCTGATATCTCGATACCAGGAGTGACCACAACCCCACTCCTCTCTATGTCGCATTTTGCAACTTTAGGGTTTTCATCCCCAAGAGCTCGGATTCCTTGTCTCTAGGACTTCCGAAATCCTGATCCCCGGTATGCCAAAATGCCAGCTTCCTTTTGCGTCCCTTCAATGCTTTGGGGTTTCGTGCTTCGGGACTTCGTGATATCCATTGCAACCCTTTTCTCTACTCTCATCTGCAGAATCCCCAATATACCAAAACCTAGTATAACCCTTTCGGGGATTTTCTTGATGCATCGATCGTCGCCACATGTTCTCCTGTTGAACGGTCCTGATACTCTCGGTGTTTCAGGACTTGCGACCCCAACAACACTAATCCCTAGTCCTTTGAACTCCCAGTAACTGAACTCCCAATAGTTCCCCGATCACTACCACATGTCCTCCACAGATGGACGACCCTGATCACTTTGGGACTTCACTAGTTTTGAAGTCAAAAGACTCCTACGTTCCACTCTTTGATGCCCGAATCCATGAAATACGAGGATCTTGTGACTCACATACTTGGTCTATCGACTGAAGAATTCCCTTTATGGCCTCAAGCAGGCTCCGAGGGCATGGTATGCCAAGATGGATTCCTACCTGTTGTCACAAAAATTTGTACATTGTAAATTAGACCCGAATGTCTACATGCTCAGGACAATTGATTCACTTCTACTTTTAGTTCTATACGTTGATGATTTGTTGATCACCAGTTGCTCGGATTCAATGATTGTTGCAGTCAAGAGGATTCTAAATGACAGGTTTTTGATGATGGACATGGGTCTGCTACACTTCTTCCTTGGACTCGAGATCATTCATGATCCATCAGGCATCAATTTGTCTCAGGCCAAGTATGCGTGAAATCTCCTTGAGAGATTTCACATGACAGAATGCAATTCTACTCCGACTACTTTTGGTGTTGCCGACTTGCAGCCCTCGGGCTAAGATCCGCTCATAGGATCATTTCAAATATTCCCTGAGTCAAAGCGGTTCTTTCAGATCCCTATTGGAACCTCAACATTCGATCCATAGGTCCATCAACTTCCCCACAGCCTCAAACACAACCATGACCTTTTCCTGAAAAAGGGATTTCAGATTTTGGGACTCCGTGAGTCCTGCTGTCAAGAGTCTCTGCCCCCTCGATCCTCTGAAACTCGATATGCTGAAATGTCGAATGTCGAAATAGTCTTTAATGACAATTAGCCCTGGTCCACATCTTGTTCATGTGACTGCAGCCTAACTTCTAAGGTATGTCATGTTTCGTGACTTCGGGACTTTCGATGTCAAGTGCCCGACTCCTACACCTTAGAACAGCCGAAATGCCGAAATCCTTGGCTGCTTTCTCCTCCAAGGATGTGTCACGTTTCGCGACTTTGGGACTTCCGATGTGAGGTGTTCCAAATTTATGTTTGCAGTATCCCTGAAATGTTGAATCCTGATATCTTGATACCAGGTGTGACCACAGCCCCACTCCTCTCTATGTCGCATTTTGCAACTTCAGGGTTTTCATCCCGAAGAGCTCGGATTCCTTGTCTCTAGGACTTCCAAAATCCTGATCCCCGATATGCCAAAATGCCAGCTTCCTTTCGCATCCCTTCAAAACTTTGGGGTTTTGTGCTTCGGGACTTTGTGATATCCATTGCAACCCTTTTCTCTACTCTCATCTACAGAATCCCCAGTATGCCAAAACCTAGTATAACCCTTTCAGGGATTTTCTCGATGCATCAATCGTCGCCACATGTTCTCCTGTTGGACGGTCCCGATACTCTCGGTGTTTCAGGACTTGCGACCCCAATGACACTGATCCCTAGTCCTTTGAACTCCCAGTAACCGAACTCCCAATAGTTCCCCGATCACTGCCACATGTCCTCCACAGATGGACGACCCTGATCACTTTGGGACTTCACTAGTTTTGAAGTCAAAAGACTCCTCTGTTCCGCTCTTTGATGCCCGAATCCATGAAATACGAGGATCTTTTGACACACATCCTTCACAGATAAACAACTCTGTTGTATTTGGGATTTCATGAGTCGAGACTTCCTCTCTCCCTAACTCCTACCGCTCTGTCTCCCAATATCTGAAACCCCGATGGGTCCTCGGATTACCGCCATGCGTTCTCTGAGTGATGGAAGGTTCAAATTCCTTCGGGAGTTCATGGATTGGGAGATCGCAATGTAGTGATTCCATGACCCCTTGATTCTCTAATCCACGAACTCCTAAATCCCGATGCCTCTGCCATTTCAGGACTTTGACAAGCCTCTGCTCAAATCATATGCGAGATTAACTTGCACGCACCTTCTCCCAGATCCAATGGCTATCGGCTATCTGGGATAGATCTGACGGCCCAGATATATTCTCCTTCCTTTTGCACTCTTCTCTTGCTTACCTAGATGTAGATTCAATGGTCCTGATCTCGTTCTCTCTAGCTGATCTAATGACATCTGTGCTCCCTCCTAAGCTTGCACTTCTTCCTGAACTTGGAAGACTTGAAACGCTTCAAAGGTCTCTGCCATTGCTCCTGCTATGAAGCCTATATCCTCGGCTCCCGCCTGTATTCTAAGGCATTGTCCCTCCTGAGCTTTGTCGATTCTAAAACCTCAAAGGTTTCTCAACCTCTGCACTCCTTTCTTTTGTTGCTTTGTACGCAAAGGCACTATTCCTCCTGAGCTTGTCCTCCTTGGACGTTTCTCTGTTCTAGAACTCAAAGGAGTTTTCCCTGTGCACTCTAGCACCCACTCAATGCCCTCTTAGTAGAACTTCTTCAGAATCCCTCTGTAATTCTGTCAGTCCTATGCCCTCCTGCACCAACTCAATGCCCACCTGGCAGAGTTTCCAGAATCCTCAGTGATTCTATCTTCTCAATGAACTCGAAATAGAGTTCTTCTCCGAATGCATCATGTGCATTCGCTTGATTCCCTTTTGGCAGAGCCTTATAGAATTCTCAGAAATTTTGTCTTCTCTGTGCCTTCTATGCACCTGCTCAATGTCCTCCTGGCAAAGCTTCTAAAGAATCCCTCAATGATTCATGTCTTTCCTGTGCTCTCTTCTACACAGTCTTACCTCCAAGGTATTCAACAACCTTGAGGATTCTCCTTGAGTCAGTGACTTCAGCTTGTGCGCCCTCCTGACACATCCTTGCCCAAATTCCGCATAATTCAGGAGTGCATCTATGCATTGGCTTTTAGAACCCGCAACGTTCTGTCACACCCTCTTGGCATGAAGCCTCAAAGAAACCCAAGCCTGAAATCAGAGAACCCACAGATAACAGAACCTATCTGTCCCTGCAAATGCACATCTATAGCATATAAAGAACACACAAATACATTCATAAACACATAAAGACACACAGAAACTCATGCAGGAAATCTGCTCTTTATATTAATATGAAATGCCTCCTTTACAAGGTGTTCTTCAACTCAAACTTTGACAGAGTCTTGGATCCTTCTCTCCTCCACTCTAACTCTCGCATATCTTTCCTATCTCTCAAATATACCTTTCAAAAACAAGATCAAAATATCTTTTACATGAGGGGGCTCTTCGAGCTCTTCCCTCCATCTCACCTACTCTATTCAATTACATTGAATTACATTGAATGGGTTGTCTATTCTGAATCGGATCTAGATCCAATCCTTACAACCATTAAAGGCCTTCTTTAACTACATCCTGCTCAAAGGCACGGGTATGGCTCTACAATCCTTACAAACATTTAATACAAATTTCAAATTCAAAATTTGAAACAAGAGGACTGTGCCTCTCCTTCTTCATTGAATGTGAATT
The DNA here is from genome assembly GCA_009831015.1 of Picea engelmannii. Taxonomy (NCBI): domain Eukaryota; kingdom Viridiplantae; phylum Streptophyta; class Pinopsida; order Pinales; family Pinaceae; genus Picea; species Picea engelmannii. The sequence goes on from ML777517.1 coordinate 574,179, forward strand.
GTGTTCGTTGGCTGGTTGGCTAGTGCATAGCTGGATTGGAGTGATGCTCCTACATCATACTCCTCTGCTGTGAAAAATTCATGAGCTTCCCAACATCGTTGCTGAAATCCACCTGGATCCCAAACAACTCTTTGGAGTTGTTCATCTGCTCCACTTCTCTGCTACTGCTACTGCTCCTACTGTTTTGCTGCTATGGCAGACCCTCTTCTACTCAGCCTTTCTCTACTGACAGTCTCTTATGATGACTTCAACATCAACCTCCTGACCTTCTCAATTGCCTCATCCATCTATTGTCCTGGATAGCTTTGTCTTTGAAGTATGATCGACTGCATTTCTTCTCTACAAATGGGTAGATCATCATGATCTCCCATGCCATCTTCTCCATCCCTCGTGGCCTTAACTTGCCACTATGTGGCAGATTTCGATTCTACAATCTCATTACTGAGATGATGCTCAGCTTCTCCCTGTGACAATGTTGTTGCTTCCATCTCTCTTTGTGTTGGATCAAGTCCAACCTCTCCCAGCTACTCCTTGGGCTGGTATGCTCCTCTTGCATCTGCTTCCAACTTGACTTGTTGGATGTTCATTCTCTGCACTATCACCGTTCTCTCCAAGGTTTTGATCTTCTTGCACAGATCACCAAAGCTTATGTTGTTTGCCTCTTCTTCTTTTTCTTCATCATTTCATCCTCAGCATCACTGAGATTCCTCCCAGTATCTGGTTCACATACCTAAACCATCTCCTCCTCATCATTCTTGAGGATTTCAGCATGCCCCAACCATCCTCTTATCAGCCTCTGCTGTCTTCTGGCCACCAATTCCCTGACTGGCCATTTTACCTTCATCCTCATGGGCCATTCATACACCCAATGTGATAGTTCATCCTATTGCATCTGTAGTGAAAGTTCCTCCATCCTCGCTCTGATCTTGGCGAACACTTTATCCATCTCAGCTTTGCTTGGCTGCTGATGGATCTTCTTTCCATTGCGTCTATGGCCTTTAGTAGCCATTTGTTTCCTTCTATGTGCCCTCTTGGAAAGTATGTTGTTGTCACTCTGCAACCTTGAGTGCTTCCAGTGTCCCCTACAGTCCTCCTGACTATCTTCTTGACTGTTGCGTACCTGCGAGCAATCACCACAGAGTCTCAATACTCTTCCTTTCTTTGATACCAAACTGATGTGTATCAGAGTACTCTTTCTCCTCTCATTTCCTCTGCCTGCAATATACAAACAGAGTCAACCTCTGATACCACTTGATGTGTATCAGAGTTTTTTTATTCTCCTTCTCTGCGTCCTTCTGCCCGCAGTATACATATAGAAAGTATCTATGATACTACTTGGTGACACAAACCTGCAGCCCTCGGGCTGAGATCTGCTCACAGGATCATTTCAAATCTTCCCTGAGTCGAACCATCTCTTTCAGATCCCTATCGAAACCTCAACATTCGATCCACAGGTCCTTCAACTTCCCCACAGCCTCCAACATGACCGCGACCTTTTCCCAAAAAAGCGATTTCGGATTTTGGGACTCCGTGAGTCCTGCTGTTGAGGGTCTCTACCCCCTGGATCCTCCAAAACCTGATATGTCGAAATGTCGAATGCCAAAATAGTCTTTAATGACAATTATCCCTGGCCCACATCTCGTCCATGTGACCGCTTCCTTCGTGACCGCAGCCTAAATCCGAAGGTATGTTGCGTTTCGCGACTTCGAGACTTTCGATGTCAAGTTCTCAACTCCTGATCCTTAGAATAGCTCAAAATATGATCCCCAAAATTCCAAAATCCTTGGCTACATTCTCCTCCAAGGATGTGTCTCGTTTCATGAATTCAAGACTTCCTATGTGAAGTGTTCCGACTTTATGTTTGCGGGATCCCTAAAATGTCGAATCTTGATATCCCGATACCAGGTGTGACCGCAGCCCCACTTCTCTCTATGTCATGTTTCATGACTTCGGGGTTTTCATCCCCAAGATCTTGGATTCCTTGTCTCTAGAAATTCCGAAATCCTGATCCATAGTATGCCGAAATGTCAGCTTCCTATCGCGTCCCTTCAACGCTTCGGGGTTTTGCGCTTCGAGACTTCGTGATATTTGTTGCAACCCTTTTCTCTGCTCTCGCCTACAGGATCCTTGGTATGCCGAAACCTGAAATAACCCTTTCAGGGATTTTCCCGATGCCTTGATCTCCGCCATGTGTCCTCCTGTTGGACGGTCCCGATACTCTCGGTGTTTCAGGACTTGCGACCCCAACAACATTGATCCCTGGTCCTTCGAACTCCCGGTAACTGAACTCCCGGTACTTCCCTGATCACTGCCACGTGTCATCCACAGATGGACGTCCCTGATCGCTTCGGGAATTTTCTAGTTGTCAAGTCGAAGAATCGTCCATTCCACTCTTCAATGCCCGAATCACCGAAATACGAGGATCTTGTGACACGCGTCCTCCGCAGATAGACGGCTCTGATGTCTTCAGGATTTTGTGAGTTAAGTCTTCCTCTCTCCTGAAATCCCACCTCTCTATCTCCTGATATCCGAAACCCCGATGGGTCCTTGGATTACCGCCACGCGTCCTCTAAGTGATGGAAAGTTCAAATTCCTTCGGGACTTAGTGGATCGGGAGATCCCAATGCAGCGATTCCATGACCCCTTGATGCTCTGATCCCTGAAATCTGAAATACAGATGCCTCTTCCATTTCGGGACTTTGACGAGCCTTTGCTTATCTCATATGCGAGATTAAATCACATGCACCTTCTCCCAGATCTGATGGCTATTGACTATTTGGGCTAGATATGACAGCCCATATCTATTCTCCTTCCTTGTGTTCTCTTCTCCTGCTTACATGGACATAGATTCAATGATCCTGATCTCGTTCTCTCTAGTTGATCTAACAGTAGTTGTGCTCCCTCCTGAGCTTGCGCTTCTTCCTGAACTTGGAAGACTTCAAACACTTCAAAGGTCTCAGCCTTTGCTCCTACTGTGAATCCTATATCCTCAGCTCCCGCCTATATTCCAAGGCTTTGTCCCTCCTGAGCTTTGTCAATTATAAAACCTAAAAGGTTTCTTGACCTCTGCACTCCTTTCTTCTGTTGCTCTGTGCGCAAAGGCATTGTTCCTCCTAAGCTTGTCCTCCTTGGATGTTTCTCTGTTCTATAACTCAAAGGATTTCTCCCTGTGCACTCTAGCACCTACCTAATGCACTCCTGGCAGAGCTTCTTCAGAATCCCTTAGTAATTCTGTTAGTCCTATGCCCTCCTGCACCAACTCAATGCCCACCTGGTAGAGTTTCCAGAATCCTCAATGATTATGTCTTCTCAATGAACTCTAAATAGAGTTCTTCTCCTAATGCATCATGTGCATTCGCTCGATTCCCTCTTGGCAGAGCCTTACAGAATTCTCAGAAATTTTGTCTTCTCTTTGCCTTCTATGCACCTACTCAATGCCCTCCTGGAAGAGCTTCTACAGAATCCCTCAATGATTTTGGTCTGTCATGTTCTCTCTTCTGCACATTCTTACCTCCAAGGTATTCAACAAATTTGAGGATTCCCCTTGAGTCAGTGACTTCAGCTGGTGCGCCCTCCTAACATGTCCTTGCCCAAATTTTGCAGAATTCAGGAGTGCATCTATGCACTGGCTTTCAGAACCAACAGTGTTCTATCACACCCTCTTGGCATGAAGCCTCAAAGAACCCCAAACCTGAAATCAGAGAACCCATAGATAGAAGAACCTATCTGTCCCTACAAATTCACATCTACAACATATAAATAACACACAAAGATATTCATAAACACATAAAGACATATAGAAACTCATGCAAGAAATATTCTCTTTATATTAATGTGAAATGCCTCCTTTACAAGGTGTTCTTGAACTTAGACTTTGACAGAGTCTTGACTCCTTCTCTCCTCCACTTTAACTCTTGCAGAGCTCTCCTATCTCTCAACTCTACCTTTCAAAAACAAGATCAAAAGATCTTTTACATGAGGGGGCTCTTCGAGCTCTTCTCTCCATCTCACCTACTCTGTTCAATTACATTGAATTACATTGAATGGGTTGTCTAGTCCGAATCGGATCTAGATCCCAACCTTACAACCATTAAAGGCCTTCTTTAACTACAGCTTGCTCAAAGGCATGGATTTGTCTCTACCAACCTTACAAACATTTAATACAAATTTCAAATTCAAAATTTGAAACGAGAGGGTTGTGCCTCTCCTTTATCATTGAATGTGCGTTGTGCTGGCTGGCTGGCTGGCTAGAGCATGGCTGGCTTGGAGCGATGCTCCTGCATCACCTTTCCTATCAAGATTCAAACTTGAGGATGGCATGGAGAGTACACTAGTTGATAACACAATCTACATACATCTAGTGGGGAGCTTGTTGTATCTCACACACTCCATACCAAACCTCTCATATACAGTTGGCGCATTTTCCAGGTTCATGCAGGATCCGCATGAGCTACATTGGAAGGATGCACAACATATCCTTCGATACATACAGGGAACCATCACCTTTGGGATTAAATATGCAGCAGACTCTACATTAGATCTCATTAAGTTTATTGATTATGACTGGGTTGGTGATAGCATTGATCGCAAGTCAACATCAGGTTACTCACTCAGTATTGGTTTCAGGCCTTTCTGTTGGTTGAGAAAGAATCAAGCTTCCATTTCTCTATCTTCAGATGAGGTAGAGTAAATAGGGGTAGTTAACATAACCATTCAGGCTATGTGGCTACAAAATTTGTGCACTGAGTTGGGCATTCAGTTTCATCGGTCGATCGTCATCTGGTGTGACAACCAGAGCACTCTGAAGTTCTACATAGATCGAGTTTAGAGGCAACAAATGAATCACATTGATATCCAAATGTAATAAATATGAGACTTAGTACATGAGGGGTTCATTGACTTACAATTCTTTCCTTCAACAGAACAGACGACGAACATCTTCACCAAGACCTTCACTAAGCAGAAATTCCATTCTCTGGGAAGTCATCTTGGAGTGAAGGACACATTTTCCTAGAAACTATAGCTCTTAGTTTTACATACATTTTACCTTGAGTGGGGGGGGGGGGGCTTCCCATGAGGTTTTCCCTGTTTCCTCACTTTATTTTAGTGTATCTTTTTTATTTGGGTACTGTTGACAGACGAATTTGACCACTCGTTAACTGCAGGAGTGAATCCGGTCCGGGGTTGTCTACTTAACCCAATACGTTTGGATTAATCCACTCCAACGAGTTTAGCGGCTCCGTTGGCCAATCTAAGTCCTAAAGAAAGTGAAAAACAAAACTAAATAAAGTGTAATAACTAGATGAATAATAATCGTTGAAAACTATATCTAGATCTAATATGTATTTACAGTTTAACTAACTAATATTTATAAAATAACTCTAGTTATTACATATACAATATATACAAATGATTCTATTTCTAATATATATATAATATGTACACAATACGAATTTTCATCTAAATCCTGCGAAAATCGAATATTGATTGATTTTTGAAACAACATTAACGCTATTTAATCTTTTTGGTTTATTTTCTTATAATGTTCATAACTGAGAAATAGAATATCAAACTGTCTAATTGAAAACTGAAATCACAGATAGCAGTAGATGTTTAAGCTACATGACATTTTTTTTATTCATTAATCTAATGAAACTAAACTAGCTAACTGACCTGTTATCGCATCCAATATTTGTCCAGTGTGCAACATCTAATCTCCCTGGCTGATGAGGTAAACCCGCAGCAGATCCTACAATTGCTTCTCCTAAATGTGAACCAGTAATGATGGAATTCGAATGATATAACATACAAAAGATACGATCACAACAATCTCATAGTTTCACAAGCAGACACATTAAGATAAATCCTGCTGTGAAATCTTGCGCATGAATGTTCAACCGATGATGAAGATAAATCACTTAATCCCAAGTTTAAACAAAATGATTGTTGTATGTTAAATTTGGAACATAAAACATGGATAATATATAAATTTTATTATACCAATCTGTAATAAACCACGAAAGCTAAAGCAATCATAATCTAATTACAAATTGAAACAATCATAACTTGAATAAAAATACGATATGGAGAAGCTAAAGCTGTGACAAATATCATATTCTATTCAAGTCTGTGAATCATAAATCCATAGTTTTTTCCCCAGGCAGAGATGCCCTCAAGTTTACAAAATAACATACTTATATAGGTTCCAGGAACAAAATGTTTCCTATTGATAACATCAAATCTGTTAAAAAATGTGGGGGATGCAACCTCCCAGATTTTACTTGATATCAAAAAAACTAACAGCCTAATATATTTACTAAAAGCATAAAGATGGTATGGATGAAAGATCCCAATAGTGCTTCAAATCTCTTTGAAAATCATGAGTTCCTGTTAACAAATAAAAATAAGAAGATTTTAGATATATTTTCAATTATCAAAACAAGCAATTCGAATTTTTCTAACTAGCTACAAAATCTCACGATTATGTAGCTAGTTATAATTATAACTAGAATCATATTTTATTCAATCAAACAAAACAAACTAAAAATTAATCTATGCAAACAAATCATGTATCCTAAATTGAGAAAGACAAAATCATACTAAACTTTTAAAAATATCATACCTAAAATTAAGGGATTCAAACAAATCAAGTAATCTTAGAGTTTACTATTGTTGTTGTTGCTTCCACGTTCTTAAAAATAACAGAGTCTGTAGTTTTTAGGCATTTTTCCTTTGCTTAAGCTATGGATTGGAGCCTATTGTTCTCATTTGCCAATGAATCCACCTTCTCTTTCAAGGATTTAAGTTGAGACTATAGTAAAGGAACATCCTTGTAATACCTGTCGATCCAGGATCGACATTCATTACAGTGTGGCTGTAGAGACTGTGTATTGGCACTGATAGTATTAACAGTTGGAGAATCGTCCATTTGACATGTAGGTTCATCATGGAGTTTGATGCCAGGAAAAAGAGGATTTTCCTTTAGACATGGTGGTAGGTTGGTAACATAATCATAGGGTCTGTTAGGGCAAAGTCCATATGAATATGGATACTCTTCAGCCAAGAACCTTTCAATTTACGAATCTGAATCCTCACTTACCTCAATTGTTTTTTTTGTGTCAGCACAGGGTTTGGTTTTGTTTCGAGCACATCGGGAAACCCAATGAGCGACCTTTTTCTTCTTATAATTGACATCGACGCTGCCCCTAAGCTTCTTCCCTGTGGGTTTTTCAACAACCTTAGTACAACTCTTAGGATACGAATCCGGTTGAGTGTCAGGTTCCAAATAAGATACAGGATCATAGGGTATGAGCGAAGGAGGAGAGATGGTAGGTTTCACAAGGGTTTCTGCGATAACAGGCTTGTCAATCTGTCCCAACTCACTATTATCGAAGCCATTTCGTAACACAAAATCGTCCCAACAATCGTTGTTTAATTTCAGCTGATGCATAATGATAATCTTGATTAAACCATGATGGAACAAACTAGAATCAGCCTTCTGCCTCTTAAACTGCTTTCCCATCTTGTATAGACTTCCAAGGAGGAAATAGGGCATGTTCAGTGGGAAATCAATGAAGCTCATAAGCAATCGCAGGTGATATAAGAAAACCAACCCAAATCTTCCTTCACAGGTAATGAATTGTTTCACAATAGCTAACAGATCATGCCATCTAGGTTTTAAAGATGAGACAGGCATACCTTGGTCGCAGCTGGTAATTTTCCTTGAGGTGAACAAAAATGACCAGGGGACCTCTTCAACCTTTGTGTTCTTGAACCACTTTTTCCCCACATCTAGTAAACCGGTAGCTTGGCTTATAAAATCTTCATTTACCTCAAGCTACACGTCTCCTATCCTTTCTCTGCAACCGTTGAAATTCAATGCAAACTCTTGGGCAACTCTCAAATTGAAACCCTCAAACTTTTCAATAAACAAACGCCAACCATTCCTTTCTAAGTCGTCTCTGGCGTTGTCATAAGATAACAAGGTTTGGATGCCATTGGGCTCAATCCTCACCATAGGAGCCATGGCTAACAGAAGGGAATCGACATGGAAATCGGAGGTAGGGTTTGATAGAGAAAACGAAGATCCACAGCCCCAAACAAAACAATGTTGTGACAGTTCAAAATGGTAGGCAGAGGCATTAATCACCATGCGTGGGAAAATAATCGTGAAGCCCGAGGCCATACAAGGAAATAATATCACGTTGTACCTCATATGATACCTTGGGATATGGGTAGTGTAAGGATGTAAGCATTTGAATACCATAGAACACACACTCATGACTTGATTACAAGGTAAATGTATCAAATAAACATTGTGTTAAAAGAATTTTATGAATCAAACCCCATTAATATTAATCGAATATTGATGAGTGGGAGGTTTTTTACTTATGTAACCAAGGCATGACTAGGACCAAGGAGTTATAAACTAGAAAAACCATCATGTTCATAGCGAAAGACGACAATTTGACAATAGACCATATGAACAGTTATCCTTTGATCAAAAATCGAAACCAAGTGTGAATTCCAGCTGAGTTTTCATGCTTACAGTCATGAAAACAAAAATTGAAAGGAAGGTATGTAAAAAGTGACAAGTGATAAGTGTCATTGCTCATGATGAGTAACGCAAATTTAGATACCCTGTGTAGGCAACTTATAAACAATAGAAATTACATTATTGATGCCAACAAGTACCTAAGATGGCCTCGTTGTCGAGACCCATTCTTTATTTTCACCATAGTGATGTTCAGGGGGGGTATTGGAGTTACTTCACACACACCTAGGATTTATTTTTCCTAAGTTTTTTCCTTATTTATTAGTCATAATTAGTCATTATCCAGTCTCCTATATTTTAGGAGAGAATATTCCACCTAAAGAATATTCTCTTTCAGTTGACACTTCAATTTGACTAGTTGAGTTGAGTTTAGATGTTGCATTGGTTTTGTCACCATGAAACATTGGGATCATCACCATGTTAATTCAACCTTTCCTTGCTATCATCACTAGACTAGTGCATTACCCTTGATTACCTGAGTTAACTCCTCACTACTCTCTGTTCAGTGAGTTAACTGAAGACTAGTTGACTAGTTAACTCAACTAGGAGGCAGTTCACTCCCGTAACTGCCTAAAAGACTAGACTAGGTGGCAGTTCACTCCCGTAACTGTCGGTGTGTGTCCAGATCACTCTATACCACCACCATGTCACATTGGTTCTTCTCCAATGCACACTCATTGAGTTATACATAGTATATCATGCGTAAATTATTCATTATTCATAATGGTTAATGAGAATTCTTTCATTCTTTCTCTCCTTCTTCTTATTTCTCCTATTCTCTCTGCAAATGTGTGTATCATTGTTTAGATAGATCTATTCTATGTAGGTTGAACACATTTACATCAACAACCTCAACTGATCATATTTTACAAATATTTATACAAGAGGGGCCCTTCGAGCCTTCCCCCCCAACTACTCTAGAGCTATCCTATCAAAATAAAGGCATTCAACTACTTAGGATTTATTACAATAAATATTTGTTATAGGTGGATAAGATTGAACACATCGAATCTGTACTGCACTTGACTTCATTAAAAAAAATTACATCCTCCAATGATCTCATGAGATCATCCAACTCCACAACTTTAAAGTTGTTCTTTAATTATAATCCTTTCAGATAATTTGTGTGATATGCCTCCTTTAATTCAAATTTATTTCAAAAGGTATGCTAGGCTCTTAGATTTCCTCCACTCGCACTTTGTTCGTGATGCTCCTGCATCACACTCCTCTGGCTAAAAAATTGATGGACTCCTCTCCATGAGCTCTTGCACTGAATTTCCATGCTTCTGGATATCTTCTTCATTTATCCAACCGACATATTTTGTTGGGCATCCTTTCCATTTTAACAAATACTCAAAACATGTTTTCCTCCTGGTCTTCTTACCAATTCGCCAATCTACGATCTCCTCCATCTGTGGCTTCTATACTACAATAATATGCTTTTCCCACTAGATCTCTTTCTGATCTTCTAATCTTCTAGTTCCATATTCCCTATAAATATATAGGTCTTCAATGTTGAATATGCGCAATATACCCACATTTTATGGCAACTCTATCTCATAAGCGTTCTCACCAAATTTTCTTAGGATCTTGCATGGTCTTATCTTCTTCAGCTTCAGTTTATTATATGTTCCTCTTGGGAACCTCTCCTTCCTAATATGTCCTATAACTTGATCTCCCACTTCAAATTGAAGTTTCCTCCTATGTTGATCAACTCTTCGTTCATATTCACAGTTGCTCCTCTGCAACTTCTCTTTGATCCGATTATGAAGCTCTTGCATTCCTATAGTGAAATATTAGGCTCTAGTGCTTCTAAATTCACTCTGCTCTAGATCTCTTAACTATGACACTCCCCTTGGCTTGATTCCATATACTATCTGAAATGGGTTCCTTCCAGTGCATCTGTTCACTAAGTCATTGTATGAAAACTCTTCTTGTGCTAGAATTTTATCCCACTGACTATGATATTCAATGACCAAACTTCTCAGCAAATCTCCTAAACTCTGGTTCACCAACTCAGTATGCCCATCTATTTGAAGGTGATATGTAGAACTAAAGGGAATTTTGTTCCCATCTTCTTTCACAACGTCCTCCAGAAATGACCAACAAATTTGGTATCCCTATCTGATACAATACTCCTGGGAAATCCATGAAGTCTCACAACTTATTTGAAAAACAAGTTAGCAACGTGCATTTCATCACTGGTCTTCTGGCATGGGATGAAGTGTACCATATTTGAAAAATTTTCAACTACCACAAATGTGGAATCACTTCCTCTTTGTGTTCTTGGAAATCCAAACACAAAATCCATGCGTATTGCATCCTAAGGCCTCTATGGAATAGGCAATGGTTGATACAATACAGTATTTTGTCTCTTTCCTTTTGCATACTGGAAAATCTTACATCTGTTCACAAACTTCTTTACTTCTTCCCTCATACCTGTACAATACTATGAACTATTCAATTGTGCAAATGCTTTTTCATGTCCGAAATGTCTTGCTAGACCTCCACTATGCTTTTCCTTCAACAAATTCTCTCTCATCAATCACTTTGGTATGCACAAATGGCAACCTTTGAATAGAAACCCATCTTGAATTAGGAATTTTGTCCACTAACTTCTGTATCTGAGCATATGATTCGCACATGCTTCATATGACTCTTTGAAATATGGATCATCACAATACATTTCCTTAAGGTGTTCAAACCCCAAGGTTTTCACTTGAAATTCCTGTAGAATTAGACACCTCCTACTTAATGCATCAAAAACCTTATTAGAATTACCATAAATATGTTTAATGACAAAAGTTAAGTTTTTCATAAACTCTATGCACTTAGCATGTCTTTGGTTTAACTTCTCCTGTCTAGTTATAAATTGTAAAGCCTAATTATCACTATACAAAACAAACTCTTTGCGAACAAGGTAGTGCCTCCATTTCTTTAAGGCTTGAATTATGGCATAAAACTCTTTATCATATGTGGAGTACTTTCTCTTAGTATCATTCAACTTCTCAATGAAATATGCAACATGCCTATTATCTTGGCTCAAGACCGCTCCAATTGCAACTCCACTTGCATCACATCTTACTTGAAATGTCTTCCTGAAATCTGGCAAGACTAGAATCAGTTGTTCTGTTATCTTCTCCTTCAATATATTGAAGATTTTCTCATCCTCTTCTGTCGATTTGAAATACTTGTGTATTTTCTTCAATGTATACATCATTTGTGCACCGATTTCATTGACATTTCTAATGAACTTCCGATAGAAACTCGCTAATCAATGGAATCTTCTCACCTCAAATATAGTTCTTCGTGATGACCATTCTCTGATTTCTCTCACCTTATCAGGATCCATCTTCAATTTATTTGAAGAAATCACAAAACCCAAGTAAATGAGTTTTGTCTTCATAAAAGAGGACTTCTTTAAATTTATCAGCAGCTTCTCCTGCTACAACCTCCTCATCACTAATGTTAAGTGCCTCAAATTCTCTTCTTCATTTTTATTGAAGACTAGTATATCATCTAGATATATGATTACGAACGTACAAATAAAATATTTCAACACTTCATTCATCAGCCTCATAAAAGTACTTGGGGCATTCGTTAAGCCAAATGAGATAACAAGCCATTCATACAATCCCTCAGTTGTCTTGAAGGTTTTTTTCCACTAATCACCTTCTCTCATCCTTATCTGGTGATATCCACTTTTCAAATCTATCTCTAAAAAATAGTTCGCTCCATTTAAGCAATCCATTAAGTCATCCATCCTCAGTAATGGAAATCTATACCTAATGGTGATCTTGTTTATGGCTCTTGAGTGTGTACAAATTCTCCATCCTCCATCCTTCTTCGGACTCAACACAATTGGTACTATGCATGAACTCAAGTTTTCTCTGACCAAGCCTTTGTCTAACAAATCTTTAACGTGTCTCTTTACTTCCTCATTCTCTTGAGGTGTCAACTCTATGCTTCTTTGTTCGATATAATTTCTCCTAGTATTAAGTCAATGTGATGGTTGATACTTTTGATAGGTGGCAATGAGCTCGATAACTCATTCACTACTATGTCAAAAAAATTCCCCAACAGTTCCCGAATTTCCTCAGGTAGATCCTCCATAGAAGTACTTGTAAGGATAACTTTTGGCTTCCTCACTACAACAAACTACATCTCTTATTCCTCCCTAACTTCACTCAGGAGTTCCTTCCCACTCATGAGAAGTATGCTTGTGTTGACTTCTTCCTTTACTTTATTCTCCTCAATTGGTAGCAACATGTGTGTCCTACCATTTTTCTCTAAAGTATAAGTATTTTTTCTCCCATAATGAATGAAATTCCTGTCATATTGCCATGGTCTTCCCAAAAAAACATGACATACATCCATGGGAATCACATCACACAAAATATCATCTCTGTATCCTCATATTTTAAATTCAACTAGGCATCGTTTAGTTACCATTAACTGATGACCTTTCTACAACCATGACACTTTATACGGCATCATATGTGCAGTCGTCTCCAACTCCAATTTCTCCACAATATTTATGGATACTAATTTATTAGTGCTCCCACTGTCAATTATCACCTCGCATACTCTATCTTTAGTCTTTCAATTTGTCCTGAACAAAGTGTTCCTCTGCACTGGATTTTCAAATTTTGGCTCTTGTTTCAAAAGAATCTTCTTCATCATCAGAGATATTCCATATTTTGTGCCTTCTTCTTCAACATATCGCTTCTACACTTCCGAAATGTGAGCTTCACCTCCTTATTTCTTTGTCTCAAAACATTCCCAAGACATGTGTCCTATCCTTCCACAGGCATAACACCTCACTTCTCCTCCTCTACCTCTTCCTCTTCCTCTAGGAAAAGAGTTTCTACCACCACTCTGTCTCAATCGAGAACTTCCTCCTCTTTATGGGTGACTATGTGGTTTCTCAGTCTCACCTTTGGGATTTTGTGCCTTGTCATGGGAAATTCCCTTGCCTCTTTTTAAACTTCGCTCTCTTATTTGTTGATTCTTCTTTTGGGCCTACTTCTCCTCTGCTTTCAGCACAATCTGAAGAGCCTCCTCCACTGTTTTCATTGTCATCATGCTAATTTCATCCTAGATTTCATATCTCGGTCCGTTTATATATCTAGAAATGTTTTACTCATCTCTCTCTCTTTGTCTAGCCCTGATGTTCAGTTTGTCAAACTCTTATGTCTACTCCTTGACTGCCATTCCTTTCTATCTTAGGTTTTTCAATCTTCTGAAGAGATATATCTGATAATCCTTGGGTATGAATTTATCCTTTATCTTGGATACCATTCTATCCCAACTCTTAATCTTTTGTTTGCCTTTGCTTCTTCTGTCAGCCTGCAGTTCATCCCGCCCTAGTGTTGCATGTCCTTTTAACCTGGTGACAATGTGTTTCACCTTTTTATCCTCATCGAAATTTTCATAGTCGAACTACTTGTCCATTGCTCGTATCTAATCAAGCAATTCTTAAATGTCTAAATTACCTTCATACATTGGGATATCTATCTTTTCTCTAGCTCCCAACTTGACAACCTCTTTCAACAAGCATTCTTCCGCAACATCCTCTGCTATGGCTTCTTCAACTTCCACTTCTTCATTCTCTACCTCACTGACATCTCCAACATCAGGTGCTCTCCTTTGTGTTATTTCCATGGCATGCAATCTTTCTCTGAGTTCTCGCATATCCCTTCCCATAGATCTATTTTCTATGGGTGGTTATGCACGTCTCCTAGGAAGCATTGTGTTGATGTATATGATACAACTCGATGATATCAACCTAATTCTTTGTCTCCTTTTCCTACATAAATCAATTATGTGAGCTCTGATACCACTCTGGTCCAGCCCCCCTTCCCTCCTAGGGATTCTGCGACCTCACGGTCTTGGATATTCAAACTCCTTGAACCAAATTGGTTCTTTGGGCCTTCAATAGACCCTGAACAGTCAATACATAGAGGTCCCTCTGATGTTACCTATAGTTTTAGGTTACCCATGACATTTCTCTTCGGCGATTGGCAACACCAGCCTTGTGAGTGCTAGCCCCTCTCTAGACTCTTTCTCTTATGTGAACATGGGATATAAACCCATTTGGAACTTCGAGCCTCAGAAATATCACGACCTCAACCTTGGTCTCCTTCTGAAACACTTTTCCCCAAATTTGTGGATCTCTGTCACGTGCCCCCCTAGATCTGACAGTCCAACTCTACTTCAGGTTTCGCGACTTCACGAATATTTCTCCCACTCCACACTTAACTCCTCTGGACCTCTATCTCCTGGAGTTTCTAATCCTTGGCCACATATCTCCTCACAGCCAATTGTTAAGATTCGCTTCACGACTTGGCGAATTCGACAATCCCTCTTCTCAACACTTTTAAACATTGCAAACTCCAAAATGCCAAAATTCTTTATGGCTAACCTCCGTGAAACTTACCCCATATCTGATGGTCTGGAATGATCCCAATCCCTCCTGGACAGATCTTGCTTGTTAACTTTGGGAAACCTTAAAGGACTCCTCCCTTTGAATATTTCTCATCGCTCTCCCACCTGAGCTTGTTCCTCCTTGATCTCCCTCCTGAGCTTGTTCCTCCTTGAAGTTTTTCCTCCTTAGAATTCTTTCTTCAACACTTAGTCGCATTTCATCCTGTACATTCCTTGCAACATGTCCTCCTCCACAACTTAGCTTTTATGTGGACATTTTTTGATATTCCTCCTGAGCTTCTGAGTCAAAAGACTATGTCGTTCACTCCTTGTAGACAAACTTACTTCAATCTTTACTCTTGAAGGATGACTATGAAATCCTTGCAATAGTCCTTCCACACTCTATTGTTCCCTTTGAACAATATGAAATTGAGCGAGGTTCCTCCTGCCTGCACTCTCAAACTATCTCTGCTAAACTTTTTGAGTCAAAGCAGAATCTGTCATGCACACTTTGCGGACACTATGCACTCTTTGCATCCATAAGTTTCACACTATCTCTTCCAAGCTTATGAGTCGAAATAGACTCTATCAACGCACACCTTGTGGAAACAATGCACACTTACACTTTCTTGTATAAGAGAAACAATTTAAACTTATCTAAATATTCACAGATTCATACATTTAGCCATGTAAATACATTCATAACATAAACACAAGTAATAAAAAAGAATTGTACGTTAATAGAAAGCCTACAATTCATTCATTCAGATAGACACAAAAACACCACACAGTTGGGACAATGGTCCTCTATTATATTTATTCAACTGAAATATACATGTGCTTATACACTCGGATAAGCTTCAACAATTTCTACAACAACTTTTAATAGCCTATACAATATATTCAACAACCTCTCAACAACCTCTACTGAGCGTATGTTAAAAATATTTATACAAGAGGGGCCTTTTGAGCCTTTCCCCCCAACTACTCTAGAGATATCCTATCGAATTAAAATCATTTAACTACTTAGCAGTTATTATAATAAATATTTGTGACAGACAGATAAGATTGAACACATCGAATATGTACTGCACACGACTTCATTAAAAGAAATTACATCCTCCAATGATCTCATGAGATTATACAGCTCCACAACATTAAATATGTTCTTTAATTACAATTCTTTCAAAACATTTGCGTGATACGCCTCCTTTAATTCAAAGTTATTTCAAAATGCACGCTAGGTGCTTAGTTGTCCTCCACTTGTGCTTTGTTGGCGATGCTCCTGCATTAATAACTCATGAGGGTTCTCGAACTTCATAACTCCATAACTCTCAAACCAAGAGGAGTTATGTGACATTCCACATATAACCGAAAATGTCATAACATGTGATATCCATCTAAAATAGTCATACCTACAAATACATTGATCTACATACTTGTATACATCAAACAAAATTGAGTCTCTTAACCATACAGTTGGGGCTACTAAAAATTTCTACCAGACTTGCTTCAAGGGTTGACATCAATGAAATCCAACCCAATTAATCAACATGGAAATCCTATTAGCAATTGTTATCATAGAAAATATTATTTTTTATAGTGAAAAAAACACATTTTTTACATGCAATTTATTCATTTTTCCATTTTTGGTAGATTGTTTTAGTAAGATGTTCAGTAACGACCCCATCGTTACAACTACAAGAGAAGAAAAAGGTGATTTTTTTTTTAAAACAGGATGAAAACAATGATTTCAACTAACCAACACATTTGACGGTGGGCACCACACCCGTTGAACAGGCATCAGACAACTACGACTCCATGCACTGGCACAAGAGAAACTGGGTGAAACATGTGTAAAACAACAAGGAGGAATGACTACTTGATCGATTCAAACAAGACCACGCCTACAAGATAAGGGACAACATCCCCCTCCCAACACAACAGCCTTGATGACCAATGACTAGAACCTCAAGGAGCATGAACCAAATGCATGAAGGCTTTACAACCTAAGCACTAACAATATCTTACAATGATCAACAACACTTACATGGGAAGCACAGAATTTGGCCATGATATCATTCACCTCTGTCCAATAGGGCACACCATGATCCCCTCATCAAAAATCAAGTCATCCCTAGAAGAGAGGCGCGACAATAACCGTGGCACAATACATAACAAAACCCTCAACACTAGCTAAAGTCAACGCACTAGGCGATCAACTTAACCATCCCAACACATGACGATTAACCCTAACACCCAACTGACAAGTCAGCAAGATGACTAATACAATCATATGATGCTAAAAGTTTCTTGTGCAACCAAATCAATCTTAACAAGGTAGAAGATTATTATTAACACACACAACTCGATGAAACTGTAATCCAAATCCCAAGATGAGATAAGTATCTATCACTATCCTTTAAACTAAAACTACATAAATTTAATCGTTGTCCTTACATATAAAACAAATTGCAGTCCTTCAATGACCTTGCCATATTTTAATTATGAAACGAAAACAGGTATAAGCATTACCCTCAGGATGAGTTCGCTATCTAGCTAAGAATTCATAAAACAAGTTTTATAATGATTAGTGAATATGCTAAAGTTTGCCAATAAGAAAATCATCAAATTGCTATAAGAAAATCAACAACAAAAATTCACGCGGTCCAACACTACCAAAGGCTATCTCTAAATAAGAAGTTGTCTAAAATTGAAGTTACTGTCTACTAAATATAAGTGAGAAGGTTGTAAGTTAAATACGTAAAATCCCTAAGTTAAATATATTAATAGTTGTTATTAAAGATGCGATAGGCAGAATTAATATAAGATGTAATGGAATTTGTGTGAACATGTGTATGGGTACTTATGTACTGCAGAGTGAAAATACAGATAAACATATTACCTGTAAAATGTAACGCAGGGTGCACATATATATAGTGTAAATATAGTAGAAAAATATGTGGTAAAAAAAATAAGGCAGAGTGTACAACAATCCAACTACGGGGTAATAAGACAACCTTAGTCAGAGCTATCCCAATGCTTGTCATTCACCCATCTCAAGCTCAGACACATCAGGAGCTATAAGTTACACATGACAAAAACAAATTCGTTGTCTAAACATCCATTTCACAGACACTAGTTCACACATTCATCAACGTAATCAATGCCTAAACTTGTCCTCAAACGAAGACCATAAAATCAACTAAAACGCAGATTTAAATAGTAACAATTAATGCCATCAATATGGAATAAGATCACTTTCTGGGAAGGGTATGATCACCATCTTAAGCATTCACCCTACATGAATGGGCAACGCTTGGATTCACAGTCATGACTTTCAGATAGTGCATGGGTAAATTGCAGTTAATATGTAATACATGATAGTCAAAATCACTGGGCGAAATGATGGAAATCAACCACTGAGGAAGTTATATGTAAAAAAACAGATTTCACTCGCCATCGAGGTAGTAAATTGCTGAGGAAGTTATCTATAAAAACACAGATTTCACTCGCCATCGAGGTAGTGAATCACTGAGGAAGTTTTGCAGACCAAGGCATAAAAAAACTACAAACATAATATTTTTTTTCTAGTCATGGACTTTCCAGTGCTCAAGGGTCACAAATCTAATAAATGTAGTTAAAGATTCATGAATTATTCCTCCAACTTGGGTTTTGTGAATATTGATTTTTTTTTTTTTTTATAAAAATTATTCTAATCAATGCGAGTTTACTCGACATAATACCATTCACTATTAAAACACATTTTTCCATGACTAAATCAATGTTATGATAAAATAATAAATAACTAGAAAAATTAAATACAGTAGCCGGAAGAATAATGAAATGTGAGAGGAGCAGGGCAACTCGCCTTCAAATAATTTAATGCATAAGGAAAAATCGCAATCCAAACAAATGTAAAGGTTTTCATCAAGAGGACATAACGCAATCTCAAATTGTCTTCAAATATTAAAGTGTAGCGGTATAAAACAAATGCAGAGAATATTTCCATCACTAAAAAAAACACAGAGTTACGTTGCGAGGGAGGTATCACAATGTAGAGTTAATTTATCCTGCGATATACAAAAACGTAGAGTTAAATTTTCGTGGTTGAGGGTGTTGAAATGAAGAGAATACTAAACATAGTCTTCAGATGTCAAGAATGATTAAGACACAGAGGTGATATAAAATGCAGAGACCCAAGCAAGGTGGATATCAAATCGTGGAGATAAGAAGGGGTAAAAAGATGTGCAAACACATCCTTCGCTCATCATCCATGCATAGAAAAGCAGAGCATTATAATCTATATGTCGTCGTGCACCAAAGTGATGATCGTCGATTTAGCTCCTGGCTGACTTCTCAGGCGTGGACTGACAAACTAGAGATGAGGATGAAAATCACAACTCTTCACAACAAGCAACAAATCGAAGGACATTCACAACATGCAGGGACCAAATGCCAAGGGAATCAAGTCAACCAGTGAGCTTAAGGATATGGGAATTTAAGTTCTCTATTAAACTATTAAGTCAAACATTTCTTTACCCAATTAAAAAAATACAGAATTGAAGGCATAAGGTATAATAAGAATCTACCATGCAGAATCAAAGTAATCATACCATAGCCCGAGTTGTCCTCTCTGAGTCATTTTCCCACGTGCTTTGTGCAACTCCCGCTTGTCGACTGATGAGACTTCACCGGTACCTCCCAGCCAATGCTACGGGTACTCTTCTTCCCCCTTAGTCCCCCAAAGACGTAAAGGGGCCACGCACACCAAACCGGAGATCAACTAGCTCTGAGCTCGCCTCGCAAGGACGAGCTACCACTCCTCACTGTGATGGGAATCCCAACTCCCACAAGCTAAGTCAGTGAAGTGTAAAATTCTACAGTGTAACGTTACACATAATAGAGGAGATCCATCCTTCTCCTCCTCCGTCCTTTATATAGAATTTCTAAGTCATTTACTTTCCCAAAATCCCATTTAATTTATTGTTCAATAATTTAATTCATAAAAATCCTCCTCGTACATGTGTCACCCATCCTCTTCATTGCACCATAAATTAGTTTTATTAATTAATTAATTACTCCTATTTCCCTCACCCAACTAAAAGCATTCCTAGAATCACTCCTAGGTGTCCCCATATTACCTTACACCTTTTAATGACTTACCCTCTTACTAATTTACTAGTTGAGTTTAATTTAGGGTGTTCTTAAATGCTAGATACCTTACTAAGTTAGTATTTCTGCTTATTCCTTTTGTTTCCCCTTTCTTTTTATGTTTCCTTCTTTGTCCTAGTTTCCTAATTCTTTTAAATTTCCCTCTTTCCCTTTTCATTTAAACCTCAAATTGGCATGTGTAGAAAATAACCTTTTTCCCCTTTTTATTTTTAATTGATAAATTTTTAATTAGCATATGTAACAAAACAATTATTTCCTCCTTTTCCCCCTTTTTAAATTTTATCCCTCAAAAGATTTTTTTATAAATTAATGGAATTTCTTACGCCCTTCTTGTCACATGATTAATGATGATTATTATTATTATTTATTTATTTTTATTTTTATTTTTATATAAATATAATTTTTTGTTTTTATCACAAGTATCACTTAGTCCTAGACTTTATTTTTCTAGGATGGGTGACATTTTATTAGGGAAGTTATTTTAAATGTTTCTCTTCGCATTATTCATTCTAAGGCCATAGGTTTATTCATTTATTATTTAACAACGCGACGTGCCCTTTAGGATGCACTAGGTTCTCCAAGGGTGCCACTCACCTTATTATGTTTTCCTTGTGGAACATGCCCTTCAGGATGCACTATGTTCTCCAAGGGTGCCACTCGCCTCTTTCTATTTTTATTGCATGCGGTGCCCTTCAGGATGCACTACGTTCTCCAAGGGTGCCACTCGTCTCTTTCTATTTTTATTGTGTGATGCGCCCTTCAAGATGCACTCCATGCTCCAAGGGTTCCACTCGCCTCTTGACCGTCTTGGTAGACATAAAAAACCCATGGATTCAATACTTTACCAGGTGATCTTGTGGGAGACTAAGGACCTCTAAGGAATAAGTCCCCTGCCTTATTGCATGCCCTTAGAATCATCATGAGTGACTGTCACAGTATGCCCTCACGACATCGCGGGTCTTCTCAAACTAGGTAGTTGTTAACCTACAGTTCAAGCCACGACGAGACTGCTAGTAGGTTGTGGCAGGGCTGCTATCCACACATCTCCCTCAATGTCTCTAGTGGTTGTGCATGATCCCTCTAGTCCACATGTGATTCTGGTCGGCAAGCTATCGTCGGCCTACATCATCAACCAATCATGTCATAAATAATATTCATAATCATATCATCTAATTAGATGCACATATGTCATATATACAATAGTCAAACCATAATAGTCCACTCCCTGACTCGATCTGAAGTCCAAGGGGTTTCATTGATGCCTCTGCATCCTCGAGGTCCAAAATCCTGCACACACAGGAAATCCGAGTCAATAGCACTTGTTTGTGTCAATACATAATGCCTCATAATCATAAGAAAATGCCCAATAGTATACTAATCCGGATCACTTGCATGCAAGCGTCCTCAAAGAATAACTCCACTTAGTGTGAGAAGGAGCAGGATGTTACATACAGCCCCTCTTGGTCTAAACTTTGTCTTGAATTTTCACAGTAAAAAGTGCCAAAATAACGTGTATCACAGTATCATAAGTCTACCTATCCAACAAAAATGGAAATTGTTGGTGCATATCATATGCATTCTCTGAGGTTGTCGAGTGTGGACTATAGTTGTCCCTTTGGACCTTGACCTCATCTATTGTTCGACATCGTAGTTGTCGAATGCGATAATCCAAGATGTGGATCGGTTCAGCCATGAGCGCACCCTCATCCGACACCTGCAAGGAGATCATGTCAATAACATGTGTAGGATCACTAATATAATGACTCAAAATAGATGTGAAAGACACCGTGCATACGCCTCAAGAATCAGGCAAGGCTATTCAATAGGCCATGGGCCTCTCCGTTCCACAATCTTGTAGGATCCCACGAACCTAGGAGATAGTTTATCCCCTTTCCAATCTTGCTCGAACTCTTATGTGGTTTCAACCACAAAAAAAAAAAAAAACTCGATTGCCACATCGTAACTACAGTCGACACGACGTGCATTGGCATAACTCTTATGTTGATCATGTGCTTCCTTGATCCTTTGTCTTATAGTTTGCATTTAATCTTCCATTTCTTGGATTTCTTCCGGTCCCACCAGGACCCTATCCTCAAGTTGATTCCCAACTCAAAGGCATTCAACAAAGTTTCCCATAAGGAAACTCGAAAGGCGCCATCTTAATGGTGCTTTGGTAACTATTGTTATAAATGAATTCTACCAGTTGCAAGAATTCTTCCCAATGCTTCTGTTGGTCCATCACGTACATGCGCAACATGTCTTCCAAGGTCTGGTTCATTCGTTCGGTCTTCCTGTCAGTCTCTGGGTGATACAAAGTACTAAAGTTAAGTTGGGTTCCCAAGGCCTCTTTGAAATTAGTCCAAAATCGTCCAGTAAACATCGATCCTCGATCAGATATAATCCTCTTAGGTATGCCATGCAGCCTTACAATATCAATGATGAAATCTCTAGCTATGTCAGGTGCCTGATACGTCGTACGCATAGGAATAAAATGAGAACTCTTTGTCAGAGTGTCGACTACCACAAAAAAAATTGATTCGTGTCTCCTTGTCGTCAGTGGAAATACAACAATGAAATCCATTGAAATGACCTACCATTTCAATTATGGAATAGCATGTGGCTGTAGCATTCCTGTCGGATGTCTATGCTCATCCTTTACCTGCTGACACTCTAGACATCTTGCCACATAGTTAACTATGCCTACCTTCATTCCCTTCCAGAAGAATAAGGGTTTAAGGTATTCCCTCATCTTCGTGACTCCTGGGTGGGCCATGTACACTCCTCTGTGAGCCTTGTTTAGGATCAAACTCCTCAACTCGTCGTTTGTTGGTACGTAAATCCAATTTTTAAACCCCAATAGTTCATTGTCGTCAAACGTAAATCCTTCAAATCTTGGTACCATCATTGTGTTTTGTCTGATAAAATCCTTGACCTCTTGTACCAGTCATTGTCACTCTGTAGTGTTAGAATCTTTTCACGTAGATTCGTCTAAAGAGTCAACACCGAAAATATGCGTGGTCTCTAACTCAATGCATCTGCCACTTGGTTCACTGTTCCTTTTATGTAAGTAATCTCAAATTCGTACTCGCTAAGCAATTCTGACCAATGTCGTTGTCACGCATTCAGGTCACTTTGCGTAAAGATGTGTTGTATTCCATAGTGGTCTATCTTTAGTTCAAATTTTCGTCCAACAAGGTAGTGTCTCAAAACCTTCAAGGAATAAAAAATGGCTAACAACTCGAAATCGTGTGTCGCATAGTTCTCCTCATGCCTTCTCAGTTTCCTCGAGATGTAAGAGATCTCTCGACCATCTTGCATCAAGACTCTGCCTAAGCATTCCTTGGATGCGTCAGTGCATACCAAGAAGTCTGCGTCCATGTCCGAGACCTCTAGTATCCGAAATGATTCCATGCATTTCTTGGTCCAAACAAAATTCTTGTTCTTCTTATGCAATTTTGTGATCGGATTTGCTATCTTCGAAAATCCCTCGATGAACAGTTGATAGTATCATGATAAACCCATCAAGCCATGCACTTCTAGGACATTCGTCGGTGCGGGCCATTCCATAATAGCCTCGAAATTTTTTGGATCCATGGAGATACCTTCGTCGGAGATTACATGCCCTAAGTAGTGAATCCTTGATTGATAAAATGAGAAATTGGACAACTTCCCAAACATTTTGTGCTCTCGCAGGCACTTTAGTACCAAACACAAGTGTTCATCATGCGTCTCCATCATCCGAGAGTAAATCAAAATATTGTTAATGAATACTTGGATGAACTTTTCCAAGTACTCGTGGAACACCCCATTCATCAAATCATAAATATCCCTGGGGCATTTGTCAGTCCAAACGGTAAATTGTAAACTTGTAATGTCCAAACCTCGTCTTAAAGGCAGTCTTAGGGATGTCATCCTCCTTGATCTGTAACTGGTGATACTCCGATTGCAAATCGATTTTTGAAAACACTGTATCACCCTCCATCTACTTAACAGATCCTCAATCCTTGGCAATATATATTGATTCTTGATCGTTGCCTTCTTCAATTGATAGTAGCCAATGCAAAGTCTCCATGACCCATCCTTCTTTCGTATGAAGACAACAGGCACACCCCATGATGAAACACTTAGACGTATAAGTCCCAAGTCCAACAAATCCTTCCGGTGCTTTCTCAACTCCTGTAACTTTGGGGTCGACATATGATAAAGTGTTCTCGCTATTGGTTCAGTCCCCGGTTTTAGGTCTATGGTAAACTCCAATTCCCTCTCCAACGACATCCTAGGTAACTCCTCTGGAAAAATGTCTGCAAATTATCTCACCACCAAAAGGTGTTCTAGACCTTCCATTACTCCCTTTTGATTGAACGCAAGGATCACATAAAGCTTACATCCCTTGTGCAAGCTCTTCCATAACTTCCAGGAAGAGATGAACCTCAAGGAAACTCCCTGGTTTTTCCCTACAATCACACGTCTTTGTCCCTCATCATCGAACAAGCTCAACAATTTCATTTTATAGTTGACTATCACCTCATGCGATTCCAATCAGTCCATACCAATCACGACGTCATAAGATCCTAAGATCATGATGTATAGGTTGGCCTTGGTGATAAACTCTCCCAGGTTAAGGGTACAACCTATAACCTTTCCTCCAACCTTATGTTTGGCTCTAGAATCCATCTCTACAAATATAAACTCAACCTTCCTTCTATTGCCTTTACGTCAATCATTTTTAGCACTGCACCAGATATGAGACTCTCGATAGCATCAAGATATATCAAATCTAAGGGTCTGGTCAGCGATGGTACCTGATGACTTGAGCACAGTCGATTGGCTCTCTTCCTGGCAGTTATTCATTGCTGCATGAATCCGATGGGCTTTGTGCAAAACTTCCACGGTAGTGGGTCCGGCTGATCCAGATGCTCCAATCCTTTCCTCTCGACAGTAATGTTGGTAATGTGTCTCCCCACAGTCCAACACACTTTCTTCAGTCTAGTAATCCCAGTACCCAAAGTAGAAGCTGATTTCTAACAAAAGGCCAAACTCGAACTTCTTGACCTTAAGTTTCTGGGTAATTTGGTGCGAAGTATACCAAAGCAGTTCCAAACGGGCCTCGTACTTTGGCACCTTGGGGTCAACTTGTCGCAAGGCATCAAACTCGTTGAACTAACACTCAACGAATTCCTTAGAAAGATACCTATCCTGGAACTATTCCTCGAACCGTTCCCATGACACATCGTCGATGGCCATGTTCAAAAGTGGCAAGAGTGTCTTCTGCCATAGAAGAGAGCTCCCCTTCAATTGAAATACCACCATGCGGACCTTCATGCTGGAGGTCATAATCGTGAAGTGCGAAGCACAACGCCTTTCTCTAAAATCGTGACTCGATATCCGCGACACTCTTGGACTCGAGAACTCAACTCTCTTGAGTTCTCAATGGATGCCAACGATACTAGCTAGGGCGCATTGTGGACCCTCAGGGGTACAGGTGCCATGGCCTCCTCTTAATACTTATGGTGAATCAAGGCCCTTTGACATTACCTCGAAGGGCATTGTCATACCATCATCATCTACTACAGCAAGCGGATCCATCCCAAGGAATTGCCCTTCCCCTTGGGGGTTTAACTCTGAGGATGTGGGAACTTCTGGAGGCATCGCACCTCCTTCCACGGAACCACATTGCGAACCTCTGAGGCGTCCTCTAAATGCGATTGTCACAAGTGCACATTAAGGGTTTTAATTAACACAAGGGTTAATACTCAAGGGTTTATTGCAGTGGAAATCCTGGTGATCCACAGTCATAGGGTTGAACCCGCTTTGATAACATCAGAAACAACCCCATTGTTACGACTACAAGCGAAGCAGAAGGTGGATTTTTTTTAAAAATAGGATGACAACAATGATTACAGCTAACCAACACATCTAACGGTGGACACCACGCCCAATGAACAAGCAACATACAACTACGACTCCACGCACTAGCACAAGAGAAACTAGGCGAAACATGCGTAAAAAAACAAGGAGTAATGACTACCCACCCAATGCAAACAAGGCCATGCCTACAAGATAAGGGACAACATCCCCCTCCCGAAAAAATGACCTTGATGACAAATTACTAGAACCTCAAGGATCATGAAGCAAACGCATGAAGGCGTTACAACCTAAGCACTAACAACAAATTACAATGATCAACAATACTCACATGGGAAGCACAAACTCCGGCCATGATATCATTTGCCTCTATCCAATAGGGCATGCCATCATCCCCTCATCAGGATTCAAGACATCCCCAGAAGAGAGGCACGATAATAACCGTGGTGCAATACATAACAAAACCCTCGACACCAACTAAATTCAATGCCCTAGGAGATCAACTTAACCATCCCAACACATGACGATTAACCCTAGCACCCAACCGCCAAGTCAACAAGACGACTAAGACAATTATATTGCGCTAAAATTTTCTTGTGCAACCAAATCAATCTGAACAAGGTAAGGGATTATTATTAACACACACAACTCGATGAAACTGTAATCCAAATCCCAAGATGAGATAAGTATCTATTTCTATCCTTTAAACTGAAACTACATAAATTTAATTGTTGTCCTTACATATAAAAAAAATTGCAGTCCTTTAATGGCCTTGTCTTCTTTTAATTATGAAACTGAAACAGGTATAAGCATTACCCTCAGGGTGAGTTCTCTATCTAGCTAAGAATTCATAAAACAAGTTTTATAATGATTAGTGAATATGCTAAAGTTCACCAATAAGAAAATCATCAAATTGCTATAAGAAAATCAACAACAAAAATTCACGCTATCCAACACTACCAAAGGATGTCTCTAAATAAGTTGTTTTCTAAAATTGAAGTTACTATCTACTAAATATATGTGAGAAGGTTGTAAGTTAAATACGTAAAATCGCTAAGTTAAATATATTAATAATTGTCGTTAAAGATGCGATAGGCAGAATTAATATAAGATGTAATGGAATTTGTGTGAACATGCGTAAGGGTACTTATGTACTGTAGATTGAAAATATAGAGAAACATATTGCCTATAAAATGTAATGTAGGGTGCAGATATATATAGTGTAAATATAGAGGAAAAATATGTGGTAAATAAAAAGGCAGAGTGTATAGCAATCCAATCGCGGGGTAATAAACCAACCCTAGTCAGAGCTATCCCAATGCTTTCATTTTCCCATCTGAAGAGAAGACACATCAGGAGTTGTAAGTGACACATAACCAAAACAGATTCGTTTTCTAAACATCCATTTCACAGACACTAGTTCACACAGTCATCAACGAAATCAATGCCTAAAATTGTCCTCAAACGCAGACCATAAAATCAGTTGAAAAACATATTTAAATAGTAACTGTTAACGCCATCAATATTCAATAAGATCGCGTTATGGGAAGGGTAAGATCGTCTTCCTAAGGATTCACCCTACAGGAATGGAAAACGCTTGGATTCGCGGTCATGACTCACAGACAGTGCATGGGTAAATTGCAGTTAATATGTAATACACGACAGTCAGAATCGTTGGGAAAAATGATGGAAATCAACAGCTAAGGAGGTTATATATAAAAACAGATATTTCACTCGCCATCGAGGTAGTAAATCGCTGAGGAATTTATATGTAAAAACACATATTTCACTCGCCATTGAGGTAGTAAATTGTTGAGGAAGTTTTGCAGACTAAGGCTAAAAAAAATGCAAACATAAATGTTTCGTTTCCATTCATGGACTTTCTAGTGCTCGAGGGTGACAAATCTAATAAGTGTAGTTAACAATTCGGGAATTATTCCTCCAACTTGGGTTTTGTTCATCTTGAATTTTATTTTTAATAAAAGTTATTCTAATCAATGTGAGTTTACTAGGCATAATACCATTCACTATTAAAGAGCATTGGACCATGCGTAATTAGTGTACTAAATCAATGTTCTTATAAAATAATAAATAACTTGAAAAATTAAATATAGTAACCAGAAGAATAATGAAATGGGAGAGGAGTAGGGCAACTCGCCTTAAAATAATTTAATGCATAAGGAAAAATCCCAGTCCAAACAAATGTAAAGGTTGTCATCAAGAGGACATAACGCCCTCTCAAATCATCTTCAAATATTAAAGTGCAGAGGTGTAAAAAAAATGCAGAGAATATTGCCATCACTAAAAAAAAACACAAAGTTAAGTTGCGAGGGAGGTATGACAATGTAGAGTTAATTTATCCAGCGATATACAAAAACGAAGACTTAAATTTTTGTGGTTGAGGGTGTTCAAATGTAGAGAATACTAAACATAGTCTTCAGATGTCGAGAATGATTAAGACGCAGAGGTGATATAACATGAAGATACCCAAGAAAGGTGGAGATCAAATCGTGGAGATAAGAAGGGGTAAACAGTTGTGCAAACACATCCTTTTCTCATCATCCATGCACAGAAAAATAGGGCATTAGAATCTATAGGTCGTTGTGCACTGAAGTGATGACCGTCGATTCGGCTAATGGCCGACTACTCAGGCATGGACTGAAAAACTAGAGATGAGGACGAAAAGCACAACTCTTCACAACAATCAACAAACCAAAGGAAATTCACAACATGTAGGGACCGAATGCCAAGGGAATCAAGTCAAGCAACGAGCTTAAGGCTATGGGAATTTAAGTTCTCGGTTGAACTGCTAATTCAAACATTTCCTTACCCAATTAAAAATATATAGAATTTAAGGCATAAGGTATAATAAGAATCTACCATGCAAAATCAAAGTAATCATACCATAGCCCAAGTCGTCTGATCTGAGTCATTGTCTCGCGTGCTCCATGCAACACCCACTTTCCAACCAATGAGACTTCACCAGTACCTCCTAGCCAATGCTATGGGTACTCTTCTTCCCCCTTATCCCCTCAAGTGACAAAGGGGCCTCGCACACCGAACCAGAGATCAACTAGCTCCTAGCTCACCTCGCAAGGCCAAGCTACCACTCCTCACCAAGCTGAGAATTCCAACTCCCACAAGCTAAGTCAGCGAAGTCTAAAATTCTATAGCGTAACGTTACGCATAACAAAGGAGATCCATCCTTCTCATCCTCCCTCCTTTATATAGAATTTCTAAGTCATTTACTTTCCCAAAATCCCATTTAATTTATTGTTCAATAATTTAATTCATAAAAATCCTCCCCATACATGTGTCACCATCCTCTTCATTGCACCATAAATTAATATTATTAATTAATTAATTACTCCTATTTCCCTCACCCACCTAAAATCATTCCTAGAATCATTCCTAGGTGTCCCCATATTCCCTTACACCTTTTAATGGCTTACCCTCTTACTAATTTACTAGTTGAGTTTAATTTAGGGTGTTCTTAAATGCTAGATACCTTACTAAGTTAGTCTTTCTTATTTTTCCTTGTGTTTCCCCTTTCTTTTTATATTTCCTGTTTTCTCCTAGTTTCCTAATTCTTTTAAATTTCCCTCTTTCCCTTTTCATTTAAAACTCAAATTAGCATGTGTAGAAAATTACCTTTTTCCCCTTTTTCTTTTTAATTGATAATTTTTTAATTAGCATATGTAACACAACAATTATTTCCCCTTTTTCCTCCTTTTTAAATTTTATCCCCCGAAAGGCTTTTTTATAAATTAATGGAATTGCTTAACCCCTTCTCATCACATGATTAATGATGACTATCATTATTATTTATTTATTTTTATATAAATATAAATTTTTATTTTTATCACAAGTATCACTTAGACCTAGACTTTATTTTCCTAGGTTAGGCAACATTTTATTAGGGAAGTTATTTTAAATCTTTCTCGTCACATTATTCGTTCTAAGGACATATGTTTATTCATTTATTATTTAACAATGCGACGTGCCCTTTAGGACGCACTAGTTTCTCCAAGGGTGCCACTCGCCTTATTCTATTTCCCTTGTGCGACGTGCCCTTTAGGATGCACTATGTGCTCCAAGGGTGTCACTTGGATCTTTCTGTTTTTCTTATGCGACGTGCCCTTCAGGATGCACTCCATCCTCCAAGGGTGCCAGTCGCCTCTTGACTGACTTGGTAGACATAAAAAACCCTGGAGGAAATACTCTGCCAGGTGATCTTGTTGGAGACTAAGGGCCTCTAAGGAATAAGGCCCTTGCCTTATTGCGTGCTGCTTAGAATCATCCTGAGCGATTTTTGTAGTCTTCCCTCATGGCATCATGGGTCTTCTCGAACTATATAGTCGTTAACCTACAGTTCGAGCCACGGGAGGAGTGCTAGTAGGTTGTGGCAGGGTTGTTGTCCACGCCTCTCCCTCAACGTCTCTGGTGGTCGTACATGACCCCTCTACTCCATATGTGAGTCTAGTCGGCAAGATATCGTCATCCTGTACCTTCAATGAATCATGTCAGAAATAATATCCATAATCATATCATCTAATCAGATGTACATATGTCATATATATAACAATCAAACCCCAATAGTCCACTCCCTGACTCGATCCGAAGTCCAAGGGGTTTCATCGATGCCTCTGCATTGTCGAGGTCCGAAATCCTGCACACTCAGGAAAACCAAGTCAATAGCACCTGCCTGTGTCAATACAACAAAGTAACATGTCATCAATCCATAATGCCTCATAATCATAAGAAAATGCCCAATAGTATACTAATCTGGATCACTTGCACACAAATGTCCTCAAAGAATAACTTCGCTCAGTGAGAGAAGGAGGAAGATGTTATATGTTATCCTTTAAATTATATTTTTACAATTAATTTTGAGAGGGCTTTTGATAGAACTATGAAATACCTTTCTAAATCTATATTGTATGCTTAATTTGGTTGTGTATAATGGTCATAATTTTCATTTTAACAACTACATATCTCTTCATTACATATAATCATTTTATTATAAGATGAATATTTTAAAAAAATATGAATCTTGAAAATATAAAATTAAAATTTGGTGCTCCTTTGAACCTACTTTCTAATGAAACTGAAATCACTAAATACAGATAAATCATGAAAGAAAAATTTTAATTTTATCAACAGTCACTCCAAGAACATCAAATTTCCCCTTCAATATTGTCTTCTAATTAGATTGCATTGATTTGTAATATTGGTTCTCTCTTATTCACTATAGATCTTCTTAAATAGGCCCATCATGGTCATATGTTCATCACTCTCATTGCAATATTATCGTCATAGCCACCACATCTCTGTTACCAAATGTCAAGATTACAATTTAATAACAATTACATTTAAAGTAAGGGACACAAAGAGATTACACTTAAGTAACCACCAAAGGTCAATTATATCCATTCATACAAATCGTGTGTGTCTCTGTATTGTACAAATGGTCCCTTTATATAATAATAGATCACCCTAACACCTATGTCATAATTAAATATTTAGTTCAACCATATGCATAACTATATCCACAATATCTTCATGAATATCTTCTTAAATGTCTCAGTTGATTCTATGAAATATTCATACCTAACTTTTCTCCTTTTTCCCAACATCACTTCATACATAGACTGCTAGTCTTGGTTTACATCATTACAAATTCATCATATAATTTAGACAATATTCATGCCTTAGAAGTAGGAGTTAATCCTTGACTAGGACATTGTGACTTAGAGTTGGCACAAGTTGAATTTGCAAATGGTATCTTAATAAATAGATCTACATGTAAATCCCCATTCCATATTGTCAATGGGATGTCTCTTGGAGGTGAGGTTGACTTGGCACCATTACTACAAACAGGCTAAAAGAGTGCAAATGTAGAATCTTTTGAAAACACATGAAAATGATCCATGAACATGTCCATAAATAGTTGCAGAAAAGCAACTAGTACTATAAGAAAAGAGATGATGTAAATAGAAGAGTGAAAATATTTGAAAAACTACTCTTAACTCAATTGAGAAAAAAAAATATTTCCAATGGCCACTTCAAATAAACTAGAGATGAAGAAGATCAATCCCTGTGAAATCATAAACAAATATTTTGATTCAATGTATATGTGTTTGATTTTCCTATAGAATCAGTCATATACATTTGAGTTTTTATATTTTTATGGGCTTCTTGAAGGAATCTTGGATGAAGATAATGACTCTGTATAATTGGAGGGAGCATACTCTTGAATGAGAAAAAAAAGAAGAAATTGCAAAAAAGATAAATAGTTGAAAGAGTTAGAAGAAGGATAAGGAGTCAAAAAAGAGAAAAAGAAAAAAAAATATTTGTTTCATTGGAAGGAGAAAGTATTAGAAAATTCGATGTGGACCTTAGAAGATAAGATTAAGATGATAATCACACAGTCTTCTTGTGATGATTCCACTAATCTTATGAGAGAGAGCTCAATTTTCCTTTTACTAGGACAGATTGATGCCGAAGCCTCAAACCTGAACCATTGTTCCTTCCCTATCATTGGAGTTTCACTCTAGCATGCTCTTATCCATACGATCTATAGTAATGATGCAGGAGCATCGTTGGAAAGCGCACAGAGGCGGGACCACTTAACACGTGAGATTTCTTCCGGAACTTCAATGTGGGCAGTTACAACTGATTTCAGAATCCGCCTCCACTCAGCGCTGGAATTCACCTTTGGAGGCACGCTTGAACCGGTGCCGAATTTTACCCTTTGAGGCATGTTTTGAAAATCGTAACTAAAGAAGGAGTTTCCACTATGGATCTAGAATGCGACTGAACTAAGATAGTGTAGGATGAATTTTAGAGTAGGAAAGTAGCCAGGGGAAACCCTAGAAACATTTTTGAGTTATGTAGAAGTTTGTACACCGAGTTAGAGAGAGATGGAATACAGAGACAAATTAGTTGTAAGAGAGAACTGGGAAGTTAGTAGGATATCTCAGTGTTTTTGAGTTACTGTAATTTTGAATGGATTTTGTAGCCATTGGGCAATTGTGAATATAACATAATGGAATATTGATCCAAATGTATGGTGTGTGGACTATGTGCATTTTCCTGTCTTTTGTGTTTACATGA
Organism: Picea engelmannii; assembly: GCA_009831015.1. Taxonomy (NCBI): domain Eukaryota; kingdom Viridiplantae; phylum Streptophyta; class Pinopsida; order Pinales; family Pinaceae; genus Picea; species Picea engelmannii. The sequence continues at coordinate 607,315 of ML777517.1, forward strand.
ACAAGGGGATGGAATTGTGAGTTTTTCCAGTTTCAATTGTTTCTCTTCATTGGAAGCTCTGCAAGGTGTGCATCGAGCTAGAGAGGAACATAAGGAGATTGGGAGGAATTTATCTGAGAGAAATACCATGGATCTAAGTTATCAAAATCCATCAGACGCAAGGAGTGTGCGAGAAATCGAAGTCTGAACCAGACAAAGCTCGGGAGGGATAATTCCTCATAAATTGTTATTGAGATCCAAGAACTCATACCCTGGAAGGAATGAAGACTGGGTCTTCGAAGACTTAGAAATGTTCTAAGTGTGAAGTGGGTAAAATATCAGGAGGAAGAATGTTGTTGAGCATTGGATAGCGGCAGAAGATAACGAAGACCATTCGATTTGAGGGAGAAGCACAGGATTTAACGCTGCGTAGGTCCGGGAGGGGAGATCCTGAAGATATGAATGGATGGTGGAGAGTCCATGAGGAGAAACGCTGAAACCCCACCAGCCGTTGGATAAACTGGAGCTGCGAGGAGGTTAGCGGCGAGGGATTTTTGACATCCATAACATTTCGGCATTTTGGTATTTCGGTAATCGGGGATTAGAAATTCAAAGGAGTAGGACTCTTGCATCGTGATTCCCTGAATCACAAAACCTCGAAGGAATGAACGCCAAGACATTTCAGCATTTCGACAACTGAGAGTACAAGGGTCAACAATGTGGGACTCTCAACTGGCAGAACCCCGAAAATATCAGGGCCATCAGATCTCCAAAGGCCTAGAGCCATTGATCTGTAGTGGGGGAGATTTCGCGATTTCGGTGACCGGGAAGAGGAGTGGACAGCTCCGCAAGACGCGAAGTCATGAAATGAAAAACAACGAAATAAGCATAGCCATCGATCCGAGAGATATCTGAGCCATAGATCTCGGGTCATCGAGATTTCTGCATTTTAGCAACCGGGGATTCCAAGGAGCAGAGATATCCCTTGCACCCAGATTTCGTGAAACATGAAAACCCGAAAGAATAGGCGCTGAGGCATTTCGGCATTCCGACAACTAGGGATTCCAAGGAACAGATATATCCCTTGCATTTTGATTTCATGAAACACGAAAACCCAAAGGAATAGGTGCTGGAACTTTTCGGCATTTCGACAACTGGGGGCTTGAAGGTCGAAGGGACGAGATGCTTGACTTGTGAAGTCTCGGTCCACGATATTTCAGCATTTCGGCAACCGAGGGTTCGAAGGAAGAAGAGATGGGATGCTTGACTTTTGAAGTTTTGGTCCACGATAAGCATCCTTTTTGGTTTAGCGCAAGGTCACGGCTCTTGGTTGTGTGATGTGAGAGCTCACGCTTGACTATTGGAAAATTCAACTGAGAATTTGTGGGGGGCCTATGTGTTCATTCGAAGGGTTCCAATTTGGAACCAAATGAGCCATTTCGGCTCCAAAACCATAAGATCCTAACCGAGAGGTCGTGCAACCCTTAAGAGGGATAGGGGGTCTACATCAGGTGGTATTAGAGAATCAGTTTTTCATCTGTAGACATTAGGAAAATGAGGAAAAGAAGGAGACATAGAACTCAGAATTGTATTCTGTGTGTGACAGATAGTCAACATAATGCCGCCAAGAAGACAAGAGTCTCCTTTAGCCAACCGTGTTGTAGAGAGGGAGAGGCAAGAGCTTCGCGACCAATTGGAAACAATGGAAGCAACACAGAGAAGAGAACCTAAAGTTGGGGATGTTAGTGATGAAGAAGGTGAAGAGGTTGAGGTTGAAGAAGTTGCAAGAGAGGATATTGCAGAAGAACGTTTGTTGAGAGAAGTTTCCAGATTGGGAGGCAGAGCTAAGATAGAGGTCCCCATGTATGAGGGAAATCTAGATGCTGAAGAACTATTGGACTAGATAAGGTCCATATACAAACACTTTGACTATGAATATGTCGATAAGGAGAAGAAGGTGAAGCAGGCAGTCACCAGGCTAAAAGGGCATGCAACACTGTAGTGGGACGAATTGCAGGCTGAGAGGATAAGTAAACGCAAAAAGAGGATAAAGAGTTGGGACAGGATGGTAGCCAAACTAAAGGCTAAGTTCATACCCAAAGACTACCAGATCAATCTATTCAGGAAGCTATAGAACCCGAGACAGAAAGGGATGAAAATCAAGGAGTACACCGAGGAGTTCTACCGGCTGAACATCAGAACTGGACAACGAGAGAGAGACGAAGAAAGAGTTGCCAGATATATAAATGGCTTGAGATATGAAATCTAGGATGAACTTAGAATGATGTCAGTGAGGACTGTGGAAGATGCTTATCAGTTTGCGCTGAAGGAAAAGGAAAAGCTGGCTAGAAAACAGAACCAGCGAGGAAGAGTTAAAGGCTCGATCCTAAGAAAAAGAAAGGGATTTAACCATGACAGAGCACACCAGTCTAAGGACGAGGCAAAGAAACCACACAATCACTCAGAACGTGGAGGAAGTTCACGAGGAAGACAGAATGGTGGAAGAAACTCTTCTAGAGGAAGAGGTAGAGGAGGAGTAAGGTGCTATAACTATTGAAAGATAGGGCACATGTCTTGGGAATATCCCGAGAAGAAGAAGGAAAGAGGAGAAGATCACATTTCATAGGCACAATGAAGATATGTTGAGGCAGAAGGAGCAGAGGATGGAGCATCCCTAATGTTGAGAAAAGTTCTCTTAAAACCAGAGGCAAAAATTGAAAAGGCAGTGCAGAGAAACAGTCTCTTTAGGGCATCTTGCAAGACTAAGGATAAAATATGCAAGGTGATCATTGACAATGGGAGTACTGACAACCTAGTATCCACATAGATGGTGGAGAAATTGGAGTTGAAGAAAACTGCACATCCAATGCCATACAAAGTCTCATGGCTGCAAAAAGGACACCAGGTAATGATCGCTAAACAATGTCTGGTTGAAATTAAAATAGGAGGATATAAAGATGAAATCCTATGTGATGTAATTCCCATGGACGTATGCCACATTCTGTTGGGAAAACCATGACAGTTTGACATAAATGTCATTCACGATGGAAGGAAGAATACATATACATTGGAGAAGAATGGTAGGACGCATATGTTGTTGTGGAGGAGAAGAGAGAGAAAGAGTATGCCAACACAAGCATACTTCTCATGAGTGGGAAGGAACTCCTGAAAGAAGTCAAGGAAGGACAGGAGATGTAGTTCATTGTGGTGAGGAAGCCTAGAGTCAACCTTACGAGTACATTAGTGGATGATTTACCTGAAGAAGTTCAGGAGTTGTTGGATAATTTTTTTGATATAGTGGTGGATGAGCTGCCAGACTCACTGCCGCCCATTAGGAGTATCAGTCATCATATCAACTTGATACCAGGAGAAATCCTGCCAAACAAAGAAACGTACAAATTAACACCTCGAAAGAATGAGGAGGTGAGGAACCAAGTCCAAGAGTTGCTGGATAAGAGTTTAGTCAGAGAAATTTTGAGCCCATGTGTAGTACCAACTGTGTTAAGCCCAAAGAAATATGGAGGATGGAGAATGATCTGAAAACGGATCCAGAAGCCTGATAGGGCTTGAAAAATGCTCAAAAATGAAAGTGCTCGGAATGCGACGAAACCTGTACCATTGCGTCCAGCTCGTCTTTCTGATTCCGGTGGTATAATGTTTATGTCAAACGGAGTCCGTATGGAGAAGATATCGCGTTCTGTCCGAAAAGTCAAACAGGCAAAATTTGGAGCTGACTGGGCAGGCCGTACTGCCACGTGGTAGACCGTACAGTGCTGATGTGGCATGTCCGTACGGTGATGTGGCGGTACCAGAATACGACACGTGGCAGACCGTACGGAAGGACACGTGGCATCACCAGGACGCGCCACGTGTCACACGGATTTGGCGTTTTCAGGGTACAGTTGGACCAGTACGGAGGTGACATGTGTCACCACTCAGAGGGTGACACGTGGCACGCTGACGTCAGCATTTGACGTGGCGACCATACGATGACTTGGCAGGATGACGTCAGCATAGACACGCGGAAGTTGACAGAGGCGTACGGTGGTTGACGTGGCAGCACACGTGGGCCAATGGCAGGCCGACACGTGGCACGTTCCGGTTGGTGGAAAAGGGTGCCACGTGGCCCAATCCTGGGCTGCCACGTGGCACCCCATCATTGACTGTTGATTTTGGTTTACAAAATTTTGGTTTGGCATTTCACCAAGGTCGAACCCGCGACCTCCCGGGAGCTACGGCTTGACACAATTGGGCTAACCGACATGGCAAACGGTGTTTCTTGTTAAATAGTCGGCGCAAATTTAATTTAAATTGGGTTTAAAGTTTGTATGGTGGGAAAAAGGGCCAGGGCTTAGCCCCAGCCCTCGCCACATATAACCAACGCCATAGAAACAGACTGTTAACCATATATGCGGAGCCATTTCAAATCTCGGCGCAAACGGAACCAACCACTCGGCGGAACTCGGAGCCACATCAACCGACGGGCGCGGGGACTGGTTCTATTACACAGCCACGGGACCAGGATCAAAGTTTACACGGGACGCGCGGAGGTTGTAAATATTATGGCCCGTGGCCATATGACTTGGCACAGGACCGTTCTATCCGCGCGGGGGTTATAACCACCAGCCAATACAAGCGCCGGGTCCTATGGATAATGCCACGTGACCGAAAATCCCGGGAACAGGTGCGTAGAGTGGAGTGGCCCGCGCTATAGCATGTGGCCACATGGCCGAACGATATGACCAAGGGCGCGCGCCATTTGGGGGATGCGGCCCAAAACTATTGAAAAATGGGTTTTGTTGTTATAAAATTTAGTTTTTATAATTAATTCAGCCCAGTTTTAGCTGATTTACTCCATTTTTGGGGGATATTGGGCATTTTTGGAGGCCAGATTCTTGGAGGAAGTTGGGGATGTGAAACCAACTCCATTCCTATATAAACCAGGCCTGTTTGAGGCCAATGGACAGTCATTTTGGCAGAGTTATGTTGTTGGAAAGCCAAGCCAAAGTCAGTTTGTTGCAGGGAAGCCCTTGAGGTGGAAACGCTGTCGGATCGTTTCTGGGAGCTTGGAGCATCAGTTTGGCGTGCCGTTTCTTGCATTGGGTTCTTGAGATCTGGGACAACAAGACCAGATCAGTCTTGTAGCCTTTGGGAATTGCTGAGATGTAATTTTGAGCACTTGAGCATAAATAAAGAAGCCTCCCCCACAGGAAAAAGGCCCAGAGACGTAGGCAAACATTGTGCCGAACTCCGTTATCAACCTGCGTTCTTATGGTTTGCTGTTCATTACTGTTTTCAGATCTGCATATGTGTATTTGACTGATATAATCCTCTTCTTTCCTCATTCTTTCATTAAAATTCTCAAATGGTTAAAATATTCATGCAAGTTTAAAATTCAACCATAATCATAAAAGATCCTGCCCCAGATCAGAGAATGTGCACAAACTCGAGAGCCATCAACAAGATCACCATCAGGTACAAATTTCCTTTACTGAGAATGGATGACTTAATGGATTTCTTAAGTGGAGCAAATTTATTTTCTAAGATAGATCTGAAAAGTTGATATCACCAGATTAGGATGAGAGAAGGTGATGAATGGAAAACAACCTTTAAGATGAATGAAGGTCTATATGAGTGGCTAGTTATGCCATTTGGCTTAATGAATGCCCCGAGCACTTTTATGAGGATGATGAACGGAATTCTAAAAGATTTCATTGGTAAGTTCATCATTGTATATCTGGACGATATACTGATTTTTAGCAATACTAAAGAGGAACATTTGAGACACCTAACGCTAGTAATGAGGAGGCTACAGCAGGAGAAGCTACTGATCAATATGAAGAAGTCCTCTTTTATGAAGACAAAGCTCATTTACTTAGGATTTGTGATATCTTTGAATGAATTGAAGATGAATCCAGAGAAGGTGAAAGTGATCAGGGAGTGATCGTCACCAAGGAGAATGTTTGAGGTAAGGAGCTTTCATGGTTTAGCAAGTTTTTATAGAAAGTTCATTAGAGACTTCAGTGGGATTTGTGCACCCATGATGGATACAGTAAAGAAGCGACACAAGCCTTTTAAATGGACATAGGAGGCCGAAAGGATATTCAATATACTAAAGGAGAAGATGACGAAACGACCAATTCTGGTCTTGCCGAATTTCGAAAAGACATTTCAGGTAAGATGTGACGTAGGTGGAGTTGCAATAGGAGCAGTTCTGAGTCAGAACAATCGACATGTTGCCTATTTCGGTGAGAAGCTGAATGAGACTAAGAGGAAACACTCCACATACGACAAGGAATTTTATGCCATAATTCAAGCTTTGAAGAAATTGAGGCATTATCTTGTCCCACAAGAGTTTGTCTTGTACAACGATAACCAAGCTTTACAATTCATAACCCGACAAGAAAAAATGAATCAGAAGCATGCAAAATGGGTTGAATTTATGTAAAATTTTACTTTTGTCATAAAACATATTGCTAGGAATACTAACAAAGTTGTCGATGCGTTAAGCAAGAGATGTTTAATTCTGCAAGAATTCCAGGTGGAGACCTTGGGGTTTGAACACCTTAAGGATATGTATTGTGATGATACAGATTTCAAGGAGGCCTACGAAGCATGTACAAGCCCTATACTGAGAGATAGAATTTAATGGACAGAGTATATGGTTCAGGAAGGATTGTTGTTCAGAGGAAATCAATTGTGCATACCAAGATACTCAATAAGGGACAATCTTCTGAAGGAGAAGCATAGTGGAGGATTGGTTGGAAATTTCAGCCACGATAAAATGTTTGTAGAGTTGATCAGTTCATACTATTGGCCAAGTATGAGAACAGAGGTGATAAAGTTTGTGAACAAATGTAGGATCTGCCAACATGCAAAGGGGAAAAGACAGAACACTGGATTGTATCAACCATTGTCAATACCAGAGAGGCCTTGGGATGTAATAAGCATGGATTTAGTGTTGGGATTGCCAAGAAAAAAAAGGGGATTCGATTCCATATTTGTAGTGGTGGATAGGTTTTCAAAGATGACACATTTCATCCCATGCCAGAAGACCATTAATGCAACACATGTTGCAAATTTGTTTTTCAGAGAAGTTGTGAGACTTCATGGTCTACCCAGGAGCATTGTCTCAGATAGAGACACAAAATTTGTTGGTCACTTTTGGAGGACGTTGTGGAAGAAGATGGGGAAAGATTTTTCCTTCAGCTCAACTTATCACCCTCAGACAGATGGGTAGACTAAGGTGGTAAATAGAAGTTTGGGAAACTTATTGAGAAGCCTGGTTACTAAAAACCATAACCAGTGGGATCAGATTCTGCCACAAGGAGAATTTGCATACAATGACTCACCAAACAGAAGCACTAGAAGGATCCCATTCCAAATACTCTATGGAATGCAACCTAGGTGAGTGTCTGAGTTAAGGGACTTGGAACAGGGAGAGATCAGAAGCACTGGAGCAGAGGATTTTGCTGCTGAAATGTAGAGACTCCATAGTCAGATCAAAGAACAATTACATAGTTCTAATCATAAATACAAGCATAGAGATGATCAACATCGAAGGGAACTTCAATTTGAAGTGGGATATCAGGTTTTAGCACATCTCAGGAAGGAAAGGTTCCCTAGGGGAACATATAACAAATTGAAGATGAAGAAGATAAGACCCTGTAAGATATTGGGGAAGTTTGATACAAATGCCTATGAGATCGAGCTTCCAGATGGTGTGGGAATTTCACCCATATTCAATGTCTCAGACTTGTACCCTTATAGGAAAGATGAAACGGAAGGGTCAAAAGCTCAAGGAAAATTTCAGTGGGAGAAACAGATGCCTGTGACAGAAAAGCCGCGGATGGAGAAAATTGTTGATCAGAGGATTGGAAAGAAGACCAGGAGGAAGACTTATTTTGAGTATCTGGTCAAATGGAAGGGACACCCAATCAAATATGTCAGTTGGGAAACCGAAGCTGCTATCCAGAAGAAGGGAAAGTCAGTAGAGGAGCTCATGGATAGGATTCCATGAATTTTTGTCAAGGGGAGTATGATGCAAGAGCATTCTTGGCAAGTGCACAGAGGTGGGACCACTCAATACATGAGATTTCTTCTAGAACTTCAACGTGGGCAGTTACAATCGATTTCAGAATCTACCCCCACTCAACACCGGAATTCACCTTTGGAGGCATGCTTGAACCGGTGCCAAATTTTACCCTTTGAGGCACGTTTTGAATAACGTAAATAGAGAAGGAGTTTACACTACGGCTATGGAATGTGACTAAACTAAGATAGCATAGGATGAATTTTAGAGTAGGCAAGTAGCCAGGGGAAACCCTCGAAACATTTTTGAGTTATGTAGAAGTTTGTACACCCAGTTAGAGAGAGTCAGAATACAGAGAGAAATTAGTTGTAAGAGAGAACTACGAAGTTAGCAGGAGATCTCAGTGTTTTTGAGTTACTGTAATTTTGAATGTATTCTGTAGCCATTGGGAACTTGTGAATATAACATAATGGAAAATTGATCCAAATGTATGGTGTGTGGACTGTGTGCATTTTACTGTCTTTTTTGTTTACATGAACAAGGGGATGGAACTGTGAGTTTTTCTAGTTTCAATTGTTTCTCTTCATTGGAAGATATGTAAGGTGTGCATTGAGCCATAGAGGAACGTAAGGAGATCAAGAGGAATTTCTTTGTGAGAAATACTGTGGATCTAAGTTATCGAAATCCCTCAGACGCAAGGAGTGCGTGGGAAATCGAAGTCTGAACCAGACAAAGCTCAGGAGGCATAATGCTTCGGAAAGTGTTATCACGATCCAGGAACTCATTCCCTAGAAGGAATGGAGACCAAGTCTTCGAAGACTTAGAAATCTTCTAAGTCTGAAGTGAGTAAAAGATTAGGAGGAAGAACATCATCGAGCATTGGATCATGGCAGAAGATCCCGCAAACCGTCTGATTTGAGGGAGAAGCACAGGCTTTAACATTTCGTAGATCTGGGAGGTGAGATCCCGAAGATCTGAACAAATGGTGGAGAGTCCTTGAGGAGAAACGTCGAAACCACGCCAGCCGTTGGATAAAATGTAGCTGCGAGGAGGTTAACAACGAGGGCTTTTTGACGTCCACATCTTTTCGACATTTCGGTATTTCAGTAACCGGGGATTCGAAAGTCAAAGGAGCGAGACTCTTGCATCGCGATTCCCCGAATCAAAAAACCCCAAAGGAATGAACGCCAAGACATTTCGACATTTCGGCAACCAGGAGTACAAGGGTCAACAGTGTGGGACTCTCGACCAACAAAACCTCAAAAAGATCGGAGTCGTCAAATCTCCGAAGGCATAGAGCCGTTGATCTGTAGTGGGGGAGATTTCGCAATTTCAACGACCGGGAAGAGGAGTGGACAGCTCCGCAAGACGTGAAGTCGTAAAACGTGAAACGACGAAATAATCATAGCCATCAATCCGAGAGAGATCTGAGCCGTAGATCTCGGGTCATTAGGATTTCGGCATTTTGGCAACCAGGGATTCCAAGGAGCAGACATATCCCTTGCACCTAGATTTCGTGAAACGTGAAAACCCGAAAGAATAGGAGCTGAGGCATTTCGACATTCTGGCAATAGGGGATTCCAAGGAACAAAGATATCCCTTGCATTCTGATTTCACGAAACGTGAAAACCCGAAGGAATAGGTGCTGAAACTTTTCGGCATTTCGACAATCGGGGGCTCAAAGGACAAAGGGATGGGATGCTTGACTTGTGAATTCCCAGTCCACAATATTTTGCAACCGGGGGTTCAAAGGATGAAGGGACAAGATGCTTGACTTGTGAAGTTTCGGTCCACGATAAGCGTCCTTTTTGGTTTAGCGGAAGGTCATGACTCTTGGTCGTGTGTTGTGGGAGCTCACGCTTGACGCTTGGAAAACTCAACTGAGCATTTATGGGGGACCTATGTGTTCGTTCGAAGGGTTCTAGTTTGCAACTAGAAGAGCCATTTCGGCTCCAGAACCAGAAGATCCTAACCAAGAGGTCGCGCAACCCTTAAGAGGGATAAGGGGTCTGCATCAAGTAACCAATCCAAAAATCGACATCAATTTTGGGGATATGCATGTGTGGCAACCCTGAAATAATATCCACCTTCGAACAAATGTTGATATGCTACTTGATCTAGTAGCTGAATCTTATCAAGGGTTTCTTGTCACGAGGTTCTTTGAAATTTTCCTCTAATTTCTCTTTTAGCAATCACGTGGTCTACAATTCATTAGGAACATTCATACTTCATGTGCATCCAATTTAATCACTCTATGTGATATTAAGATGGAATCTTATTGAGGGTGTACAATCTCATATAATTAGCTTTCATCTAATTTTATGGAGTCCATAAAAGTTTGCTTTCATCTAATTTTATGGAGTCCATAAAAGTTTGGGTGGATCTTTGCTTTAAAGAGGAACACTATTAAAGTTTAAAGAGAGGTATTATTATGATCCACTTTTTTATTTTCTTTTGCTTATTGAAGATGTGTGAAGAGTAATAAGAAGACAGGCTTGAAGATGATAAGAGAGAAATATGCGTAACATAGGATCGGAGGAGACTCTGCATTGGAAAAGGAATGAAGGTGATAAAAAATTATGAGGCATAACATAGATAGAGAGAGGATAAATAAGAGGAGATGAAGGTGCATATAAGTAGTAGTAACGAAGAGAAAACCGAACATAAAATAAATATATTTAAAACTTTCTATGGTTTTGCGAATTTCTATGACATTGTAAATGCTTATATGAATGTGAGAATAGAGGGATCTGCAATTTTTTAAATGGCCATAGAATCCTTTGAGGCATTCATATTATACTTTATAAATTGGAAAATTAATTTAATAGAAACTAGTGGTGAATACTTACCACTTAAGTGAGTGTGTGGTGCTCATCTTAATTGTAATTTGTGTATACATGTTTATGAATTGTATTTATTTTTCTTGCTGTTTGTGTTATTTTTTTTAATTACATACGAGGAGATTCCACATCATTTAAAATATATTCATTTTTTTTATTATTCTTTCATATTTTTATTTCTTCGCTTTTTATATTTTAATATGTATTTTCATTAAATTTTATCCATTCACCTTTTATATTTCAATATGTATCTTCATTAAATTTTATAGTTATCTTCTTTTTTATATTTCAATATGTATTTTCATTAAATTTTATCCTTTTACCTTTTATATTTCAATATGTATATTCATTAAATTTTATAATTGTCTTTTTTTTAATGGGATTAATTGACGATCTTATTGAAACAAAGATGAAAGGAAAAAATAGGCAATCAATTATTGATAAAAATGTTTGAAAAAACATGCTCAAGAATTTTGAACGATGACCAATATAGAATAATGCTATGGAATATTTTAATTTGAAAGTTGCATAGAAATTGTTTTTCATTAAATTTTATAGTTGTCTTCTTTTTTTATGAGATTAATTGATGATCTCATTAAAACAAAAATGAAAGGAAAAAATAAGCAATTAATTATTGATAAAAATGTTAGAAAAAACATTCTCAAGAATTTTGTACGATGAGTTGACTTTAACCAATATATAATAATGATATGATATATTTTAATTTGAAATATAGAATAATGATATGGTATATTTTAATTTGAAAGTTGTATAGAATTTTTTTATGTGAATGGATTTTAAAATTAATTTAAAAAGTTTCTTCACACTTTCACATTCAACATTTTCTTTGATGTACTCTTTTAGTATTATTATCTATTTTTGTTATCATTTTTCAAATATTAATAAAATATTTTATCTTTTTTTATTTATAGGTATAACTTAACAAAAAAAAAATGTACACATTTTGTTGGTTAATTTTTTAGTTTATTTATATTTGATATTATACTTTAATTTTTGTTGGTTAATTTTTTAGTTTATATATAGTTGAAACTATATTTTATTTGATTGAATTATTACTATATTTTTTTATATAGTGAAATGATTGATTCAAATGAATCATATAGTATTGATAATTTTTAAACTATATGAAAGTTATTACATGCTAGAATTATTTATTTTATTGAATTCATGTTCTTTTACTATGTTTTTATAGAGTGAGGATGAGGAAGGTTATGAAGATATGGAGGGAATTAATGGTTGTTCAATCATTGACTAGATTCATTTTTTTATGTGTATATATTTCTTCATAATGATTGGAGACCAATTTTGATATATTCAACTTTACGAAAAATGATAAGGAATTAATTAGTTTGCTTTAACAATTTTTTTTTAGCATGAGAAATTTTGAGATAAGATTTCCAAAAAATCTATAGTTTTGATGTTTTAACAAGTTATGAACATAAGTTAGATCATAAATATTTTTAAATTTATATCTAATTTAATGAGGAAATTCTAAGAGAATGTGAGTTTTCATTCTTCACCCTCACCCTTTTAGTATTACAAATATAACAGACTCCTTCATCACATGATGTTGTAGGATTTCTTTGTTCAATTTTTCTATGAAACTTGGGAAAGTTAGTTGTTGTTTTAGCAATATTGATTTTATTCTTAAGATAGATAAAATAGAAAGATATTTTTTTATACTTTTTATATTTTGGATTGAGGTTAAAATCTTCTTTATAGTACCTCTTAATTTTCTCTTATTCTTTGTTTCTTAATTGCACCATAATTTTTCTTAAATTTAGATGCAATAGTATTTTGTATTAACATTTAGGAGAATGACTTCCTCCTTTTTTCTCCAATATCTAAGCCAAGAATTAGCATCATCATGCCATCCTTTCCTAAGGAATAAGTAATTTTGAATGGAATGTTAAGAAGCATTTTGTCTTTGTTATTAATTATCACGAAAAGTATATTAAATACCTAATCATATACATACTTTCAATGAGTGGAAGAACAACTTTGAGAAGGAGGATTGTATAAGGTTTATATTTTTTAATTTAAAAAATTATATAAAGTATAAAATGATTCTAGATTTACTAAGTTTTCCTCCAAACACTCTAGAGATGTTGCATCCCCAAAATTCATGTCCATATACTATATATACTATAGTTGAAATAAAAAACTTCAAATTTCTCTAACTAATAGTATAACATTTTTTACAAAACAAAATAACAATTTTTAGAAAACAAAATACGACTATTTTCTAATTTCAATTGAAATTCTTTATTGTAATTATGTATTCATAATTATTTTTTCTCATATTGTGAAATTGATTAATGTTTGTGAGTAAATTATGTACATATTAATAATCAAATATATTCAATATTTAATATTAATTAAAATAAAAAAAATTACTTAATAATGATTTATTATTAATTAAAAATAAATAATAATAATTAATAATTAATAATAACTAAATTAATATATAAAATAAATTGAATTCTATAATTCTTTAAAAGTATATTTAATATTGGTTAATTCTTAATTTGTTATTCTTTTTATTATTTTAGAAATATTTATGATCTCCCCTTATTAGTATCTTCCAAAGAAGGCACTTATTATAGTAATTGATGTTTAGTAACCCTCACAATGATATTATTGAGTATTTTTAACAAAACATTAATCAACTATTTACAAGGTCTTATATAAAATATATAATTAATTTTAATTTAAAAATAAAAAATAAAAATTATTTGTAAAATTTTTAAATTTTTGAAACCAAATTTTTCATTGGCCTTGTAATTTTCCCATATATTTGAATTTGATTTAACATTTTTAAAAGTTTTAAATTCATTTAAAACTGTAAAATTCTAAAATTTGACACCTACACATATTATTAAATAACTTGCATATATTTATCACCTTTGACATTGCTACAAATGTTACTCACAATGTTTATACCTTGCATATATTTACACCGTACTTAACGATTCACACAGCAGAAGCATGGAGCCATCCCTTGACTCTCCACCACTTACTCCATATGTGATTCTAAATTGCTGAGAAAATTACAAACTTATAAACCTGACTCTTGAAAAACTTATTTCCTTGGCAAGCCAATAGTGCATCTTAAGTAGCCAATAAAGAGTCTAGAGCCTCAACTCTTTAGTGTTTCCTACTTACAACATAATTTAGGCGAAGACCATATTTAGACTCTATTTCATTTTACAAGCATACATGCATCAAACATAATTCAGGAAAAAACCCTATTTTTCTTTGTCCTTTTCCTGTATTGTAATTCGAGTTACATCATGTGGCCGTGTACAAGGGGGAAGAACGATAATGAGAACGGGCCTCTTCAGTTAATTTAATTGATCATGCAACTCTACACTACACTTACTAACCACATCCAATCCCATTGTAATAGCGAAATAGGCTAATAATGACTCTTCGATTGTTAATGAATGCATGAATTCTCTAAATTCTTGGCTTACCTTACACGTGATGGTGCATGTTTAGTTCGAGGAAAGGTTCTACCTATTTCTATGTTCATCCTGTGTGTAGAGGGAAGAAGAATACTAGTCCAATAAGAATGGAATAAATTACCAGTTATTCCTGGTCTTGAAAGAAATTCTCCTTAATTTGATTTAACGGCCCTTATTGTGTATACAGGTATGTTGTATGTATATGTGAACTTATCCAAAAGAGTAATAAATAGTGATTGTTATCATTTCATAATAATTGTTAACAATTGAAGTCTACTAAGGCAATTTCTTAGATGAAGGAGAGAAGTGAGAAAGAATGTGAAACAAATAATGAAAATAGGATTTGAAGGCAGAGAGAAAACATCTTGTGTGGGCATATTTAGATAAGTAGTCTATCTATTTGTTACAGACTCAATATTATAAATTCCATGACAAATCTAGTGTTATATTTGGACAAGTAGTCTATCTATTTGTTACAAACTCAATATTATAAATTCCATGACAAATCTAGTGTTATATTTAGACAAGTAGTCTATCTATTTTTCACAAACTCAATATTATAAATTCCATGACAAATCTAGTGTTATAAATCACAGGGAAAAGTGGTAAAAAATTTCACTTCTGGTTGTCATTATTTATTTATTGTGTTTTATGAAAATGTTTTTGGATTAAAATCTTCAAAAAAAAAATTAGTATACTTCAAGAAATGAATAGAATCTATGTTCTATGAAGTCATTGTTTCCGGATTAAAAGATTTAAGAAAAAATTCACTAAAAAACTGATCAAAATCTCAAGAAATGATTCTGAATTAAAATCTTAAATAATTTTTTCACTAAAACTCAAGAAATGATTCTAAACTAAAAGATTCATTAAATTTTTACCAAAAAACCTCATCAAATAAAATATATATTTTTCTCAACAAAAAATATCACTAAATACAAATATATTTGAAATAAAAAAAAAAATTAACACAAACCCTATCCTAATGTAAAGAAAAACCTCGCCCTTTAAACGAACTCATGTCCTAAGCCAACTCCACATCTTGTTTCATCCTCACAGTCCTCAATATTTAAACCCGGATTTAGATCCTGAATTGACTCGACATAATAGAAACGAGCCACTAACCTGGTTATCTCAAGATGCTAGAGTTGTTTCCTATGACATAGGTTGGGTATGGAAATGTATACATGTTTATGTGAATTGAATCCGGGTATTTAGTTACTGTAAGGAAAGAGAAGCTACTAAGAAAACTAAGGTAAGGGTAGAAGAGCTACTATGAAATCTAGGGTAAGGGTAGCAGAGGAAGAGGCATCACGGAAAGAGAAGCTACAAAGAAAACTAAGGTAAGGGTAAGGGTAGAAGAGCTACTATGAAATCTACGGTAAGGGTAGCAGAGGAAGAGGCATCACGGTTTAGTTTCCCCAGGGATTACCATCCATCGTCCAGTTGTTGTACATTTCCTTTAGATGGATCTACTGCATGCATGCCACATAACATTTGAATTTTTAATTTAGTTTAAAAGATTCTAGCAATATTTTCACATAACATGAGATTGACTTGGCTCCGCTCAATTTTATGGTAGAAGGTGAAAAATGTTAGAATGAGCCAAGCAGCGTAAGTTGTAACTCTTGATTTAATAATGCAAGAAACATAAAATTATAAGTAAATTTATTATCTTTATACCAATATCAGATTTAATTGCATTTTTATTTATATAAAATTAAATTAGATATTGAGACAGCTCACGAGTTTCTGAGCTACGATTTCAATTCTTCATGGCAGGAAGGTACTATAGTAATTGCTTCTATATTTAATAACCCTCAAAATGATATTATTGAGTCCGTTTTACAAAACATTAGTCAAACATTTACAAGGTATTATAAAATTTATAATTAATTTTATTTTTTTTGGAAAACAAGTTTTACAAAACATTAATCAATTTACAAAGTATTATAAAATATTTAATTAATTTTATTTTTTTGGAAAAAAAAATATATTATTAGTAAAATTTTTGAAATTTTGAAACCAAAGCTTTCATTGGCCAAGACATTGAGATGGGACATAATTTTCCCTTTTGTATTTGAATTTGTTTTAGCATTTATGAGAGTTTTAAATTCATCTAAAAATGTAAAATTTTAAAACTTAACACTTATACCTAAGAGGTCACAAGTTCAAATCCAGAAGGGGTAGCGTATGTATACCTTAGTAGACTTTGCCAATCAAATTGCTAGACTAAGGGGGTCCCTTGTCACACAAAAAAGAGACTCTCATACACCAATTTGGTATGCCTTAACCGTGACCTTAAAAATAGATTATTATTAAATGACTTGTATATATTTAATACCTCTGAGATGGCTGCAACTGTTACTAACAATGCTCATACCTTGCATATATTTAATACCCTAACACCATAAATCACTAACATCCTTTATCAATAGGGAAGAGTAGTACACCTAATGGTTCACTCAAGAGGGTCATGGAGCCATCCCTTGATTCTCCATTACTGGCTCCATGTGTGATTCTCAATTGCTGAGTAAATTACAAACTTATGAATGTGAGTCTTGAATAAATCATTTACTTGGATAGCCCCCAGCTTGAACACTGCAACTTCAGTAGCCAAGAAAAGGTTCAAAGACTTAATTCTTTAGTGTTACCTGCATCAAACATAATTCAGGCGAACACCATATTTCGACTCTATATCATTTTACAACCATACATGCATCAAACATAATTTAGGAAAAGACCGTATTTTTATTTCATTCTACAACCATACATGCATCAAACATAATTAAGGAAAAGACCGTATTTTTCTTTGTCCTTTTACACTATACTTAGTAATCACATCCAATCCCATCTGTAATGACAAAAGAGGTTAAGACTGACTCTTAGATTGTTAATGAATGCAAGAATTTTCTAAATCTTTTCCTACCCAACACTGGTGGTGGTACCTATTCAGTTCGAGGAAAGTTTCTACCTGATTTTATGTTCATATCAGTAAAGGGAAGCATAATACTATGTTCATATGTTCTTCCTTATCTTCAAATAAATTCTCCTTAATTTGATTTAACAACCCTCCTCGTGCATACAAGTATGCTGTATGTACATGTGAACTTATCCAATAGAGTAATAAATAGTAATTGTGATCATTTCATAATAATTGTTAACATTTGATGTGGGGTTAGCTGCTAACTTTTAAAACCATATACAACCACAATATATACAACCACAATGAAGGCTTCTTCCTAGATCAAGGAGAGAAGTGAGAAAAATGTGAAATAAATAATGAAAAGAGAGTTTGAAGGTAGAGAATAAAAATTTAGTGTGGGCATATTTAGGCAAGTGACCCATTTATCTTTTGTGGACATATTTAGACAAGTAGGCTATTTATTTGTTACAAACTCAGTATTTTAAATCTCATGGAAAAGTGGTAAAACATTTCACTTCTAGTTATAGTTAGTTATTAACTTTATTTTATGAATATAATCTATGTTATATGGAGTCATTATTTCAAGATTAAAAGCTTTAAGAAACTTTGCACTAAAATATGACTAAAATATAGTTAGTTATTAACATTATTTTATGAATATAATCTATATTTCATGGAGTCATTGTTTCAAGATTAAAATCTTTAAGAAACTTTGCACTAAAAATATGACTAAAATATAGTTAGTTATTAACTTTATTTTATGAATATAATCTATGTTCTATGGAGTCATTCTTTTAGGATTAAAAGCTTTAAAAAACTTTGCACTAAAAATATGACTAAAATATAGTTAGTCATTAACTTTATTTTATGAATATAATCTATGTCATATGGAGTCATTGTTTCAGTATTAAAAGCTTTAAGAAACTTTGCACTAAAAATATGACTAAAATATAGTTAGTTATTAACTTTATTTTATGAATATAATCTATGTTCTATGGAGTCATTGTTTCAGGATTAAAAGCTTTAAGAAACTTTGCACTAAAAATATGACTAAAATATAGTTAGTTATTAACTTTATTTTATAAATATAATTTATGTTCTATGGAGTCATTGTTTTAGGATTAAAAGTTTTAAAAATCTTTGCACTAAAAAATATGACTAAAATCTTAAGAAATAATTTTAAATTAAAATATTAAATAAATTTTGCACCAAAAGCTCAAAAAATTATTCTAAACTAAAAGCTTCATCAAATTTTGTACCAAAAATTTTGTACAATCCTTCCAACCTTAGGAAGGGTCTTTCAACCTAACCCGAATCTCTCTGAAAGGGTCTTTCCTCACCTGAAATTGACCTACCTGAGCCTGCCTTATACAAACCAACTTATCTTAGAGGTCCCTATTGTTTCATCCTGACACTTCTCTTTATTTAGACCTGGATTTAGATCCTGAATTTGTTGAACATAATAGAAATGAGCCACCAACCTTGTTGGCTCAAGATGCTAGAGTTATTTCCGACGGATTGGGTTGTGTATCAAAATGTATACTTGCTTTTTGAGATATATGTGCACTGAATCACGGTACTTAGTTATTGTAAGGAAAGAGAAGCTACTAAGACAACTAAGTTAAGGGTAGCAGAGCTACTATGACAGTCAAGGTAAGGTAAGGGTAGCAGAGGAAGAGGCATCACGGTCGAGTTCCTCCAGGGTTTACCATCCATCATGGAGTTGTTGGTATGGTCCCCGCGGGTTGGTTGCAACAACACTAATCCATATGTACATTTCCTTGAGATGCATCTACTGCATGAATTCATGCCACGGGGAAGTGATGGATTAACAATTACGAATACTCCATACTCCATAATAATTTAGAGAGCCAAAATAATGCACTAATATAGAACTTAGTCAATTAACCAAGACCATGATCCATTATTTTTTTTTTTTTTCAATTTTATGATAAAAGTGAAAATGGTATAACATGAGCCAAGGGAACGTAAGTTGTAACTCTTGATTTCATAATGAAATCAACATAAAATTATAAGTAAATTTTATTAGCTTTATACCATTATATTTAAATGCATTTTAATTTATATAAAATTAAATTAGATATTGATAAGGCTCACATGTTTCTCAGCAGCGATTTCAATTCTTCACTACAGGAAGGTACTATATTTAAATGCATTTTAATTTATATAAAATTAAATTAGATATTGATAAGGCTCACATGTTTCTCAGCAGCGATTTCAATTCTTCACTACAGGAAGGTACTATATTTAAATGCATTTTAATTTATATAAAATTAAATTAGATATTGATAAGGCTCACATGTTTCTCAGCAGCGATTTCAATTCTTCACTACAGGAAGGTACTATAGTAATCGCTTCGATGTTTAGTAATCCACAAAATGATATTATTGAGTATGTTTTACAAAACATTAACAAACCAATTAATTTTAACTTAATTGCAAAAAAAAATTGTTTGTGAAATTTTTGAAACCAAATTTTCCATTGGCCCATACGTGGAGATGGGACATACTTTCCCTCGTCTGTTTATAAAATATATAATTACTTTTAACAATTTTTCAAAACAAAATTTATTTGTAAAATTTTTAAAATTTTGAAACCAAATTTTTCATTGGCCAAGACATTGAGATTGAGATGGGACATGATTTCCCTCATGTGTTTGTTTTAGTATTTGTTAAAGTTTTAAATTCATTTAAAAATGTAAAATTCTAAAACTTCACACCTAAACATACAATTAAATGACTTGCATATGTTTAGCACCTCTCACATTGTTGTAATTGTACAAAAAAATGTAGGAATTATAATATTCATTTGTTCTCTTAAACTATAGTCATGCTTTAGTAGAGTTTGTTTAGATTGTTGTAGTATATTTAGTTTTCCATAAACAAAAGTTTAATAATGAGTAAATCTACTTCATCAAACATTATGCATTATCAGTTCCTTCAATTTTATGAAACATCTCTCAAACAATCATTAAATTAACACATCAAATATAAATATAAATATTTCAAAAAATAGTCAATCTAAAACTAACAAAATTCATGACAAATTTTGTTTTTACTGTAATGTAATGTGAAATTCTAAATAAAAAAAATACTTTTATTTACCATAAATTGAAAAACTTCTAAATGTGAATAATATATTCACAACCTGCAATTAAAATCTTAAGATTAAATGAAACAGTGAATGAAAGGATGTATGTATTTTCTCACTTGCACAATTCTTTACCTTTGGCAAGTACTTCCTCCTCATCAACTTGTTTAACTATATTCATATTTTACGTTGTTATTCTACATCTCACAAATAATATTCACCTCGTAAATCATCATTTCTCTACTTATCTTTATGTTGATCTTTTATCTGAAGCTTTTAGAATAAGTTTTTCTTTGTATTCATTTGATAGATGTTTTTAAATCATCATTTATCTACTTATTTTTTATCTTTTATCTTAATTTTTTTTATATGTTTTGCTTTGTATTCCTTTAAAGTTATTTTCGAAGTTAAAAAATTGTTTTATTTATTTCTTTAATGTTATTTTGAAAGTAAAAAAAATGTTTTATTTTAATATATATTTCAAAAAAAATTAATATATATATATATTTTTAATTTTAAAGACAATTTTATAAATATTTTTTTTTGGATGGGGTGCTATGTTGTAAACCGGAGCCACGCGGGACAACGCTGGGATGCAACATTAATGCATCCACTGGAAACCATCCTCTCAGTCATTAACCGAGTATGAATCTGCGCAGCCAAACCCAGGCGATGAGCCCCTTCGCGCAAGTGATCAGTACAGTGCACCAACGCACTCAGCAACAAGCCTTAATGGCTATGGTGGTCATAGTTTCCCTCCTCCTTATCACCGGCCTTGATAGAACAGAGCGACATTTGCCCATCGCAGCGTCGAATGCAGAGTTCATTCCACCGGAGCAGCAATTTGGGGTCCCGTTGAAGCTCTGGAGCAGAGCCTTCCATTCGCAAGGAACCCTGGTCATCTCTAGGGTCTCCACCATGCCCAGAACAAGATGTAAGCCACAAAGGGGTGCCGCTTGGCACACAGCTGAATCTCGACGCCAGAGACAGAAGAAATTTGAGCAGGTGTTAGCCATGGCGTCCCTCCGAAAGCGTAAGAAACCACAAACGCCTCCAATGGCATACGTGGAAGAGATTATCTTGGAAGACGCCATGCAGAGTTATCCCAAGCTCCCTCTGTTCATAGTCCCGGACGATTGGAATCCACCCACAGATTTCGGCTCAGACGACAAGCTTCTGCCTTCGGGCAATCCGCTTGGTCCTAGAGCCAATAGCCCAGCGGAGAATTTCACCACTTGTTATGTAGAAGAAGAGACCACGTCCCGCACCCAGGGAAACATAGACTCACCCCGTAGTGCACCTATGGAGGCAGCGACCCAGCTTTCCAATCGACTGGCACATGCAAGTGAGGGAGAAACAGGGCCCATTCCCCCAGCCTCCGTCGACAACCACTAGCAGGACCAACAACTCTTCACCGACTCAGGGTACCTCACTCTCATATTTGATCTGAGGAGTCCCTTGGACGATCAGGTCTTTCTCCTCACCTGAATTGATCAACGACTCGACATGCTATTCGCGACTCATTCCAGAACTCTTCCAAAATGGAAATGCCCAATGTGCGCACAGGCCTACGTGCTTCCAGCAAGATGGAGAAAGAATGGGGACGAGGACGAGCGCACCGGCTAAGAGGTTCATTGATGTTCTTGGTTAGAAATTTTTCTTTTTTTGTTTCCGAACCAGGATTTGGCCCAGTTAATCTTAGTTATTTTGTCACTAGTTTATGGCATATAGTTTAAACTTAATGGGTAGCAGTCCTGGTTTCCTTCGGGCAGGATGGAACTCTGTTAATTTTGTTTACTGGGAAACACATGGCACAAGATGCCCAACTGTCTCGGTTTCCTGTTTAGACGGGACAACTGGCCTCGTAAACAGTCATTGTAACTTGATAATGATAATACAACAGGTCCTATCCTTTTTTACTTAAAAAAATAAATAAATTTATAAACAATTTATTATCAAACAAATTTATTTATTAACATATAATTTTTTGAATTTTTAAAATAATATTTTATATAATTTTTTTTTTTAACTTATATCATGTGTTTATAGCAAAACATTTTTCTATGTAAAAATAAAAAATTAAACACATACCATATAACCATTTTTTTTTTTAAAATAAATATTCTAATCATAATGTCTATGACATGTTTCCCATGAACTTGCAAGCATGTTGGTACAAAATATATTAATGTGTATTTTCATTCTCACTAAGAAAAGTTTTAATGTGCAAATAATAATTAAGAATTTTTTTTTATTTTATTATTTATTTTAAAATTTATATTTTTTTTAATAAGAAGGAAATATATATATATATATATATGCTTTGTTAGTTGCAGTTCTATCATTAAAGTCTTATAGTAAGAGGATATTACATTTAAAATAGCCATAAAAGAAGTTCTCAAGTCTTAATTATTTGCAATGAAGTGATCAAATTTCAACTAGATGATTTGTATTCATATACCTTTAACCCTAACTCTAAACTTTGTCATGCACATGAGCGTCATTAAAGAGAATTTTGATCATAAAGGAAAATGAGCTTTGACAAAAGAAAAGTTGACATTTTCTTAAATGATTTAAATAGTGAATTACATCTCCTAAGTTATAAGTGTTAAGTTTCTTGCTTAAGTTGTTACTATTAATACTGGGTTCAATAGTAATTATTACAGTTATAACAACAACATAATAAGGATCTTACTGAAAGAAACAAGATCACATAGTACACAACCATTTATCCTAGGAAACCCTCAAGGGGAAGAAAACCCAACAAAACTTCTTTAATATAGATTCAATAACCAAGTACAGTACTAGAATAAATCTCTCTCTACGAGAGACAAAATACCATGATGCTAGACCAGAAAATAATCAAAGAACCATAGCTAATCCAATGCCAAGACAATAAACCAAACACTAGAGAATATCCTCTCCCAAGCAATGTGCCTCTCTCTCTTCCTTCTTCCGGCAGCTAGTAATTGCAGCTTCCTTCAATACTTGCACACTAGATGAGTGAGCTGAGTGAGTGAACAAATGACACATTGTATTCCTTTATTTATACAAACTGGCAAGCATTGAAAGGAGGTGTCTCTTCACTAGAACGATTGACTTCTCTTTATGGGTAGTTAGAACCACTTTAATTTTCCTAGGGGGTGAATTCTTAATTTGCATATTACATTTAGTATTTTACCAATCTGCAAAAGGGGATACAAATATTCTTTGTTGTTACACAATATTTCAACACTCCCTCTTAACAAGAAGGATATTCTTTATCTCTTGACAGGTCATTGGATGTCATCATCAACTGAACAATATCATCGAGGAAATATCATCAACTGGATAATCATCATCAACTGGACAACAACATCAACTACATAACATCATTAACTGGGTAACAACATCCACTGGATAACATCATCAATTGGGAAACATCATCAACTCAGCAACATCATCTACTAGGTAACAACATCAACTGGATAACATGAGGCATCAATATAATACACTTGGTCATCTAGCATCACGATCATCGACTGGTTCTCCATGAATCCATATTAAAGAAGTTTTGTTCTCTTTATCTTCGCATATAATATACTCTTTCTTATCTTCACACAACATATATCTTATCTTCACACAAAATATATCTTATCTTCACAAAGAAGATGTCTTATCTTCACACAAAATATATTCTCTGAGTTTTTCCATTCCTTTTATGTTCTCCCTTATCCTGTAGTCATCTATCTCACCCATCCAGTGGGGATGACTACTACCATAGCTTCACTCCTAGTCATCCCACATGAACTAGAAAAGATAAGATTCTAGCTTGGGAAAGACTAGACTCCCTTTCCATGATCCATGTAGGATCATGACACAAACCTCAAGAGCCAACTAACCATTCCACATGGTCAAGGTTTGTGTTCCAGGATACTCAATCCTTGCCTAGAGGAGAGTATCTTCCCGCTGCCCCTTGGAGAAAAATCCACGCTCCTGTCTACGAGGGTGGTCACACCCCTCTCTACAAGGGTATTCTAGCATGTCCCTAGAGTATCCAAAACTCAACACTTGGACAGAGGCCAACGTTGGAATATCTCTCATTCCCCTTTTCTACGAAGGTCTCTTCTCTTTTATTTCTCTATGAAGATCTACCTGTGGGATTTCTCATTCCTTCTCTATGAAGGTCTCTTCCTTCTCTACGAAGGTCTAGCTAAAAAAATATCTTGTGGTCCAAAATATTTCCATGGTATAATACCATGCTACCCATTTGTTGGGCACCATCCATCTACTGGATAACTTTCATCTTGATAAAAATATCTCATTACTCATCCACTGAGTAAACTGTTCCATTGATCACTGGTTTCCTAACTACACCAAATTACTATCCTCCATTTCGAACTCGGAGACATAGCTCCCTTTTGCACCAAACTAAAAGATTATTTAACTGTGTAACATCTGATAATCATCATCCTTGAAGTTCTTTTTTGTAATATCCTCATTGCCTTATTGAGTTCAAACATTTATTTCTTTCTAACTTCATACTCGATCAACTTGCTCCATCTGCATCTATAAGAAGGGTACTAGAGAAACCTGTGGTTACCTACATCTCATCAACTATAACTCAATATCCATCTTTCTCTTCATCTTGAACATTTATGTTCTGCATATTTAGGATCCTCCTGCCCCTATATGAATACTGGATACTGTGTGGTTTTTACTGACTGTCACCATATCATATGTCCTTCTCATGCTGTCTAACTTCTGAAAGTCACGGAATAATTTCTTTCTTCCAAGACCTATAAACTTAATTACAGTATACTTTTTGAGATATGTCACTTAGCCAATCAGTGAGTAACAATAAGAAGTAATCAAATAAAATTATATCATGAGTTCTATAAGAGTAGTACACATCTTTTCTTAAGCAAAACTTGTTCAACCATGTACAGATGTGAAACCCTAATCATGAATAATACTTTTGAACTCTTTTTCACTCTAGCTATGAACTTACCAAATTTTCCCTTACTATCATAGCTAAACACATACGTTTGTCACTCTCATGAGTGATCATACCTGAAATAAATATTTTATCTCTTTCTTTATCCTCTTCTTTGATACTTTCTTCATAAATCTGCATAGACACTAAAATAAAATGAGGTTAATTAACATTCTCACAAAAATCTAACTCGTAATGATAAAGTATTAAAGTAAACAAGATACTAAAAATAAACACGAATACTTATCTTTTGTTTTTGTGTGGGGAGGATCCACAGACTCTGCCATTTGTTATCTTTATTCAGATCAACTATCTTCAACTTAAAGTACATAATCCTCAATTTATACTAAATCTTTCTTTGAGGGAGCATATTCCTATTCCACTGCCACATGTGCTTGATGCTTTCTTTTCCCTTTTCCTTGGGGACAGTCATAGGAAAGGTGTCCCAACTTTTAGCAGTGGTAGCATCTGATCTTTGAAACATCTTTCTTCTTATCTGGAACTCTTACGAATTTAGCTTCTTTATTGTTCTTCCTGAAGGAACTTCTTATGTTCTTTTTAACTATAAGATCTTTCTCTTCGTCAAAAATTAATTTCTTATGTTGGTCTGCAAGTCTATATTCTTTGTGTGTGCAATCTACGCATAACTTATCAAACTTGGGTAACTTGCTTCTTACACACACTCGTACAAAAGGAATCCAAAATGTTGGAAACCCATTTAAGGTTGTGGTTACAAGATCTTTGTCACTAATGACATTTCCAATAGATTCAAGCTGATCTCTAATTTTAGAAACTCTCATAAGATAGGATGAGACAGATTCTGAGTTTTTCATCTTCATATTACGAAGCTGATTTCTTAAGGAAAGATTCTGGCTAATGTCTTTTCTTTCATATAACCTGTTGAGTGCTTCATACATTTTCCTTGTTGTCTCTAGTTCAGATATAAGATGGATCAAGTGATCCTTTACTGAATTTGACATGATTCTCTTTGCTTTCTTTTCATTCTTCTTATGCTTGGTCTTTTTCTCTTCTTCCCATGGTTCTGGTACAGCTACTGTAACATGTTTTAGGAGATCATTCTCATCTAGAATCATATACAACCTATGCTTCCAAGATCTCAAGTTTCCAGATCCTTCCAGCCTGTCTTCTACCCTCATGTCGGTAGTCATTCTTTCTTGTAGTAGAAACCCTAGCCCTTCGGGCTATAGAAATAATAGAAAAAAAATAATTATTGGATCTGAAAACTGAACTCACCAGAAGATGCATTGGACTGAGGCGAGTATGTTGGTATAGTCAGTTTATGAAAATTCCAATTTCTGACCCTTGAAACTGGACCTGCGAAATTATGGACTGCAACTTTCTAGTTCTAGTTCTCATTTTCTAGTACCAAGTCAAACTAGGGTTTGAATTTCCGCGAGTTATGAAAACTGAAAATATTCTATTCTTGTGCTAAAAGATGTGCCTAGGAAGGGAAAAATTCCCAATGTAGGTTGCAATCAAAAATTCCAAATATTCAAGAAACCCTAATTTTTGAATCTGGACAAAACTGAAGATTAAATCTGCGACAATGCTCTTTCAGGCCTGCTTTGATACCATGTTAAGTTTCTTTCTTAATTTGTTACTATTAATCCCGGGTTCAATAGTAATTATTACATTTATAACAACAACATAATAAGGATCTTACTGAAAGAAACAAGATCATTAAGTACACAAGAAATTATCCTTGGAAACCCTCAAGGGGAAGAAAACCCAACAAAAAATCTTTAATATAGATTCAATAGCCAAGTACAGTACAATAATAATTCTCTATCTACGAGAGACAAACTACCATGATGCTAGACCATAAAATAATCAAAGAACCATAGCCAATCCAATTCAAAGACAATAAACCAAACACTAGAGAATATCCTCTCCCAAGCAATGTGCCTCTCTCTCTTCCTTCTTGTGGCAGCTGGTAACTGTAGCTTCCTTCAATAATTGCGCACTAGATGAGTGAGCTGAGTGAGTGAAAAATTGAGGCGTTGGATTCCTTTATTTATACAAACTGGAAAGCACTGAAAGGAGGTGTCTCTTCACTGGCAGGGTCGACTTCTCTTTCTGGGTAGTTATAACCACTTTAATTTTCCTTCTGACTTCTTAATTTTCATATTATGTTTAGGATTTGACCAATCTACAAAAGGGGATAAGAATATTCTTTGTAGTTACACAATATTTCAACAATAAGCACAACATTGAATACCTGTATCATAATTTTACAACTACTTTTTTCACTTATATTAATAAGTTCTCTTTGGAGGTCTCCTATAAAAAAAATAATAGAATGACCAACTGTTGGTATGATAAAGAATGTTAAATTGATAGGAAATCCATTAGGTATTCTTCTAATTAGTCCTTAAAAATCGATACGATCAATGCAGATAAATCCCTAATTAAAAGGAAAAAATGTACTATATCAATAAAAGGCAAGAACAACTTTCACAACTATCTAATTTGGATCCTAAGAAGTTTTGGAGGAAAATTCTAAACTGCAATACTAAAGAAAATAATATGATTCCCTTTAGAGACTAAAAATCCTACCTTAAAAGTCTTTACGAGTTCCCTAATGCCATGGAAACCATTCATATTGTCCCTATAAAGGATGAAGTTTTTTTTTTCGATGACATAGACTTCGGGGTTAAGAGACTTGCAAATGGGAAATATAAGCACATTGAAGGTTACCGAGATAAAATTTTTAAAATCGGAGGATCTATCCTCCTCCCTCACATACACAAACTCTTTAATTTAGCAATGAAGGAGGGATTCCATAAGCCTTGGATGAAAAGCCTCATTGTTACTATTTTTAAAAATGGGGATAGAAACTTTCCCTCTAATTATAGGACCATCATAATTAGTCTGATTTTAGCCAAGATTTATGGAATTATTTTGGAAAAGAAGATTAGCCTTTGGCTAGAAAGTCACGGTAAAAGAGTTAAAGTCTAGGACAGGTTTAGGAGATATCACTCAATTGTGGACCACCTTGTTACATTTAGGACCATTACAAAGGAGTTCCACAATACTAAAATCAATGTTATTTGTTGCTTTTTTGACTTTAGAAAAGATTTTGACATGGTTCCTAGGAAAACATTTTGGAATAGGTTGGAAGAAATAAAAGTGTATTTCAAGTTGAGGTCTGTTGAAACAAGGTTGTATGAGAACGTCATTTCCAAGCTTAAAAACAATGAGGGCTGGTTGAGCAAGATTAACTGTAATATTGGAGTCAAACAAGGTTGTCCCTTGTCCCCTACCCTTTTTGGCATATACATTGACAAATTAGAATATTTCTTGGAAGACTGAGGATATGTTGTTCTTACTTTCAGTGCTATAGTCATCAATTTTATTTTTTATGCCGATGATATCGTTCTTATGGCAATGAGTCCCCACAATTTTGAAAACCAACTAGGAATCCTCAAGGATTTATGCTCCAATATGGGTATGACTATTAATATTGATAGGACTAAGGTCATGATCATTAAATCCAATAAGATCACTTATTATACCTTCATATATGAAAAGAAAAACTTGGCTAAAGTGACTTCATACAAATATCTTGGAATTTATCTTCACCACAAGCTCAACTGGAATTATAACGTTAAGAAAAGGATTATTGGGCGATGTAAAGCCTATTATGGGCTTGAAAACAACTGTAAATTAGTCGATCTTTGGATATGGGATAAGTAGTAACTCCTCTTTGAGACTCTTGTTATGCGTGTTATTCTTTATGGATGTGAATTGTCGGGACGTAGTATCTCTTGTGAATCATGGAGAAAGATAAAGAAAAAAAAAACAATTTTATAATCTATAATCTCAAAATTAAAGGAAATACACCCTATCACATCCTTCTCATAGAGACAGTCCTTTCCCCCATTGAGAGCATGACTATTGCTAGATAGATAATGTATAAGAACATGTTAAACAAAATCCAAGACAAGAAGTGACATAGACCCTCGACCCTTAGGCCGAGATCCGCGCAGGATCGATCTCCACAACTGTGCTAAGCTAGAACAACTCAGTGGGTTCTTGCTAGAACCTAAACGATCCACAGGTCCTTCAGAAACCCCACCTGTGCGAACAAGCACAAGGTGCAAGGTTCACCTCCTCCAAGTGACCACGTTGCTATGACCTCGATCCAAGCCAAATAGGCACCTTTTTCATTTCGAGACTTCGGGGTTTTCAACGCAAAGTACCCCTACTCCTTGTCCTCAGAATTTCCAAAATGTCGAACCCTGAAAGGGTCTAACAACTCCTTGGCTCCTCCCTTAAACCTTCTCCATGTGACCTAGTCCTATGACCTGGTGCTATTCCTCCGAATTCTTTTAGGGTTTTGTGATATCGCGAGTCTGGACTCCCTATCTCATGAATCCTTCACTCTTGAAATCCTGGTTGCTGAAATGATGAAAAGGGCTTAACGGCTTTGGCTCCTCCCTTAGCCTCCGTCCATGTGACCACCACTCTATGACCATGTGCTTCACGTAAAAGCGCTACTGGATTTCATGATTTGGGGAATCGCGATGCAAGCGTTCCTCCTTTCCCTTTCAAATCCCCGGTCCACGAAATGATGAAATCTCTCTGCTGAGAGATCGATGACCCAGGTCCTTCTAGAACCGATGACCACGATCTAACTGGATCGATGACTCAAAATATTTCATGCCTTTTCCCGAAACCTTGACCGCTTGCCACGTGCCCTCCTGTGGATGGTCACGATGCTTTCAGGATTTTTTCAAGTCCTCTCATTTACTTCTACAAGGGTTAAACCTCATTCTCCTCTTTCTGGATCTGATGGCTATCGGTCTTTTACATGAGATCTGACGGTCACGATCTGATCTTATGTGCATCTACTAGGGACTGAATCCCGTGCATGTATCCTTGATCCAGTGGATCTCGGGCCACTGCGCTCCAGATCCAATGCCTGGCGCGATTTAGAGATTTCGGTGATTGGAAGTATGGGGTGCAGCTTCCTCTTCTCCTCCAACCCTCGATTCCTGAATGTGTGGATATCTAAGGGTTTAAACCTCCTGCACCTTCGCCTGATCAAACGGTTGTTGGGTATTAGCATTAGATCTGACGATTCAGATCTATCCTCCTTGCGCTCTCTGCTCCTGTGTGCTTGGACGTAGATTCAACGGTCCAAATCTTTCCTCCCAGTGCCAGTCCGATGAAAGTTGTGCTCCTCCTCCTAATCTTGTGCCTCTTCCCTTCCCTTGGAAGAAATTCGACGCTCAAAGGTCTTGGCCTTCGATGCTTCCCTTTCAAGCCTGGTTCCTTTGGGTCTCATCTGTGTTATAGAAACACTTCCCCTCCTGAGCTTAGTCAACTTAGAAACCTTGACAGTTTTCTCGACCTTCTACTCCTTTCTTCTGTTGCTCTGTGCGTAAAGGCATTGTTCCTCCTGAGCTTTGGGACTTAGAATAAGTCCACCCTCACACACTCCTTGTGCTGATGAGATTCCCTCAATCTCAGATCCAAAGTATTTCTTGAAAATAAATGTTGCATGCCCTCTTGGCGTTCCTTTGCTCAATGTGCACCTTGCAGAGCCCACAGAGTGTTCAATAACTCTGGTTGTCTTCGAACTTGACACTTCCCTTTCCTCAGAACTCGAAGGAGAGTTCTTATCGGTGAGTTCTATGCACTCACCCAATGCCCTCTTGGTAGATCTCTAGAGAACCTACAGTAGTTCTGTCTTCCCTGAACTCGAAACAAAGTTCCTCCTATGCACTCCTTTCACTCGCTTGATGCCCTCCTCGAAGATATTTACAGAACCTCAGATATTCTGTCTTCCTTCTCTGTGCTCTCCTATGAACAGTCTCTCCTTCAGGATGTTCAACGATACTGGGGGTTTTCCTTTGAGTCTAAGATTTCCTTTGGTGCGCCCTCCTGGCACATCTCTACCTAAATTCCGCATAATTCAGAAGTGCACTCTATGCATTGGCTTACAAAACCCACAGTGTTCTATAATGCAACCTCTTGCATGAAGCCACAAAGAACTAGACTTGGAATCAAAGAACCCAACAGACAACAATTTATGTCTGTAACCTGCAAATGCGTACAAACATACATCTACAACATATCATAAGCACATCAAGACATTCAGTCAATTACCCAGAATAACATGCAGGAAAAACTGCTCTCTATTTTTATTAATAAAAATGCCTCTTTACAAATGTGCTCAAGCTCTGACTGCAATACAGTCACGTATTCTTCTCTTCTCCCTATTTTCTCTATTCCTCCCCTACTTTTTTTTTTTAAACAAAAATAATATCTCTTTACAAAAGGGGGCTCCTTGAGTGCTTCCTTCCATCCTCACCAACTCTCATTAATTACAGTGAATTACATTGAATGGGCCATCTAATCCGAATTGGATCTAGATCCCCATAAACCTATCATCCATTAAGGTGACACCAACTACAGCATGCTCGAAGGCATGGCTTCGGCTGTACTAGCCTTAAAAACATTTAATACATTAAATTCAAATTTGAAATTTGAAAGTGAGAGGGTTGGGCCTCTCCTCTCCATTGAATGCATGCTGGGTGTGTTGGTTGGCTGGCGCTTGATGATGTTGGAGTGATGCTCCTGCATCAAGAAGCTTCCTAAAATTGTTTCAAAATTGAGTTGTAACCACCATCGACTCAAGTGAGTATGGCATAAAGATGCTTAGTCTTGGATAAACTATTGGGGAATCACGAAAGACACCATTTTGCAGATTAAAGATACTATTAAAAATATCATCAATTCAAAATTTAAGGAGAAAATGTGGTGTGATAAAGAGTTAGATGAAAAAAAATTAAGGTATTATAAGGATCTAATCAACTCTAATCTAGAAGATCAAAATTATCTCTATATTTTGACAAGCGTAAAGAAAAAAATAATCATTGCTAAGATAAGAACAAATGCTCACGAGCTCCATAGTAAAACTGGACATTAGTCAATTCCTAAAACATCTTAAAAAATCTTTGGATGAAAGAGTGTGTCACTTTTGTGACACTAAGAAGATTGAAGATGAAAAACACATTCTCTTACATTGTCAAGCCTTTACCTAGATTATATCTCAATTTCAAAATATTTGTCACACTACTAACCTTTGTAGCCTTTTAACTGAACAAAACTATGGTGATCTTGGAAAACTTCTCTTAATGTTTTTGGAGCACATAAACAAAATTCTAAAGAAATACAAGAAATCCTTTACCCTCTTAAGGTTCAATAGACCAATTAGGTGGAAGTTAATCATCATCATCATCAAATTTTTATAAAATATTATATTATTACTTTTTCAATATTAAATTATATATTTTATATAATAATATTTAAAAAATTAAATTAGTCCCCGAGGTGTAGGACAGTCGGTGACGGAGTGTGTTGTTAAGCCACTCCGTGATGTTAGAGTCACCGGTTCGAAACCTGCGGGGACAAAAAATCCAACCATGTTAAGGGTTGGTGTGGCTCAGTCCAGGTGCGATCCCCGGGTGATTTTGACGGCTTAGATGCCCCTGAGTCGCGGTTTCTCAAGCCACAAGTTAATCCCGATGCCAATAGGTTCGGCCAAATTAACAAACAAAAAAAAAATATTTAAAAAATTAAATTGATAATTTTATAAATAAAGTAACAAAAAGATTAGAGATAGGTTAGTTTGTTTTTATGTAAAAACAAGGGAATTGGCTACAAAGTAGCTAGTCCCCGCCTCAAACAATAATAATTTTGATAAGAAAAAAACATTCATAATTATGAAGAACAAACTCAGTTGAGGATGGTTTTTGCAAGGTTTTATTGTTACAAGGTTTTATGTTTATTTGTTGATCAAATTGTTTCAGAAATTTCCATGTATTTGCAATGATTTGTCATTCTAACTTGGAAATTTTTATATTCTACAACTCAAAAATCTAGGTTTATTCTTTTTAGACATTTATATATTTCCACACAACATTTTTAGTTGGTTATGAAATTGAACCGAGAAATCTAGTACTGTATGTGCACCACTCTTATGTGAAGGTGAAAACTTGTATAGCATGCCAACAAGTAAATCATAAATTAGATCTAATGTGATCCCTTTTTATAAGAAAAGGCTACAAGAGAATTTTACATACATGGATATAATATTTGCACATGAGCATTTTTTACAAACAAAATGGCTACAAGAGTGGTCACCATTTCCTTACTCCAAAGTCTTTTTCCTGGATAATGAGTTGAAGTCGACAGGAACAGACTCATCACAGGAGGGCCTTGATGTATCCCCCATCAATGACATGAAATAAGTAACAGATTTATGGTAGAGAAAAATACATATGTGACTTGGGACTGACACAAGGAAGGCCGACATGGTAAAAATGGACAATTGCAGATGACCGACCTAATAAAAGGTTTTAGTTGAACTTCTCTTAAACATATGAATGACACAACAATGATCTTGGCAGTATTGAATCAAAGACGACCCAAGATGTGAAATTGCATAAGGTCATACAAGAGACAAACAGATTACCCAACCCAGATTCAAATGACAAAGAGGGGTGTCATGTTCAAGAGCGACGCTTACTACCATTAATACAGATACAAAGACAGATACCTTTCCCAAATTCCGCCCCACCATTTCTGGAAAGTACCTCTTTATTTTTACGCAAGCTTGAGGAGAATAACATATGATTGTCAATTTAAGCTCATCCTTCGGACGAGTCCCTCAGAGTATATTTAACGAACCCTAAGAAGGATTGGTTCAGTCCCGTATGGGTCTGTCAATGTTTGTTTAACGAGTCCAAAGATAGAAAAATTGAAGGTTTTTCATGTTTATAGAGTCCGGAAAAACACTTAAAAGAGAACTCTCTTAGTTCCTTTTTCGTAAAACAGTTTGACAAGACCGAAAAAGTGATAAACTATCGCCTATCAAATGTTTTCTTCAAATACTTTTATGAGCATGAAAAGAACAAGGTCGCTCTGCAATCTTTTCGTTTTTAGGGAGCATGAAAAGAGCTTAAAGAGATCTCCATAGGTTTCGTTGTTTTAATGTTACCGTAGTAGGTACGAAAAGATGACAAAATTATACTCGGTTACATTCTCATTGATTTTCGAGCCCAAGAATGAACGAAGACTATGCTCGAGGTTTTTTTGAAAACCGCTAAAAAGTAATTGTACATGTGGCCAAAACAAATAAAAAAAACGTCTATAGTTCGTTGTCTAAGGTCCCAATTATTTTCCTGCAAGAAACATAAAACTTACAAGACCTTTAGAGTTAATGGTTTTTTGATGAAAATGTATTTATATAAAACAAAATATTAGGAAAAATGATAAAAAAATAATAAATAGAAGCAAAAAGTCTTTTTCACCATTTTATTTGCACTTGGTCAAAAACTTACCAAAAACCCTTGTTTTTACCTCAACTTTGGCGATGGATTGCAGAGACCATAGGGCATCATTCAATGAATGGATTGCGTAAAAGAGGTAAGCATCTCATCTTCTATGTTTTCAATGGATTAATTTTTATTTTTGATGGTAAAAAATCAAGATTTTTTGATGATTTGGGACTGCTAGTCGTGCGCTGGGGCCGTCGCGAGTGGCATATAATGGGCCCTGCGGAAATCAACGATTTTTGAAGGTGAATTAAGGCGTGCTCATGAAAATTCCACACTATACTTGAAGTTTGATCGTGGAAGCCAAAAAACTAAAATGAAAATTGAACGTCGACTCAACAAAGATCCCAAAAAATGTTGAAAAAGTGTGCTAAAGATCTTCTTTGTTTCCCATGCAGGTGTTTGCTTACAAAGATGTTGGAATGTAGAGAGGGTGAGCATGAAGAAGATGATCTTATGGATTTAAATTATCTAGGGACTATGAATGCCCTCCGACAATGTGGTCTATTAAAATTCTTCAAAGTTCAGGGCATGAGAGCCCAATGAAGATTACTAGAATATCTAGTTCATATGTGGGATTCAGAACAACTAGTGTTCCACGTGGGTATTCATGTCCTCTCTTTGGATATTGATGATATTTATTTCTTGACGAGGTTGTCACGTCGTGGGGCACGTGTGACTCTGACAAGTGGTCGAGGTGGTGGATTTCCCATGAGTGAGTACATTCGTTGGCATTGTGAAACCTGATGTCGAAAGATGTAGAGGAAAAGTAGCAATCGGAGGTGTGAGAGATTTGACCTTTAGAACCATCCTTTTTACTATTGCATGGATGGTAGGGAGTGCTTCTCCACATATAGCACTCCAAAGTTACTTTCAATATGATATTGAATGCTTGGGGCCTCGAGTATTCAATTGGTGTGACAGTGTATTACGCAGCATGAAAATCCAACTCACGGAAAGCATGAATGGGGACCTAAAATAGTTCGGTTATGGGTCCATTTTAGTATCTTTCTTCCTAGAAAGAGTTCCACACATACGCTTGCAGGTGGAATGGGGAATACTAGCCCCAAGAGACCCACGAATGAAATGATGGTGTGACTTGATGACACGACATGTGGCAGACCGGATTGTGAAGTATGATGATGCATTCTTCAATTGGTTGGGACCGCAAATCCTGATGATTGATGACTACACTTATGTTGGTATAGACTTTCGTGGTGATACAGATTTGGTTTTCCCTGAAGAATCTCAGTGGGGAGATCTAGGTGAGAAAGACATTTTTTTTTAAATGTTTTTATGAGTTTTAAAATATTTAATGTTTTTGTGTTACGGATCAAAAGACTAATCAAAATGTTTTGATCATGCATATGTAGGGCCACATCGATCCCCTGGCTCTTCTCCTATTCAGAGGCGAGGAGAGGCACGTGTAGTAGTTGGATGGGATGCTGAGGATTATGATGTGATAGAGAAGAACCTGGAAGTCTTGATGATAGACATCTCTGATATATCCATCGAGGAGATCCCTAGGTGTTATCAACGCCATATTGTAGGCATATCTGGCTCACTTAGTCGATTACTACGTAGGGTAGCGAGAGCAGTAGTATATAGAGACAAACACCTTGTAAACAAATAAGTTCGTTTGACAGTGCATAGATTGCCCAAGAAGCAGAAGCTAAATTTTGGGTACTACATCTGGCACCATCGGCGAAGCCAATGTAAGGTAGTGAAACACCGGCATGTAGAGACCAAACACAATGCAGGGTAAGTAGTCAGGGGTAAAAGTCAAATAGCATAAACACACTAAAGTAATACACAAGAGTATGATAGTGTAAAAATACAAGTTCTTATGCAGAGATAGGCTAAGCGTAGTACTTCTTCAAGTAAAGCCCATTTCTGGGTTCACTCAAAGGAATGCCATCATAATCTAGTAACTCGTATGCTCCCTTCTCCAACACTCTTTTAACAATATAAGGGCCTCACCACATAGCCTCAAATTTTCTGGCTCCTAGAAAATCATGATCGTGTTCATAGAGGAGAGCTAGACCACCTTCAGAAAACACGCGTGGCTTGACATGTTTGTCATATTGGGATTTTATGCATTTCTTATGGGTTTCAATAACTAGGGTGACATCGGGATAGGTTTCTTCCAATTGCGTAAGATACAACAGATGTTCCTCCTCGGCAGAGGTGTTTGGGAGAAGTTGGACGGCTAGTTTTAACGATGGAATTTCACATTCAATCAGTAGAACAACTTATAAACCATACACTAATTGGAAGGGTGTAAACCCCGTGGCTGACTTCATGGATGTCTTATAGGCCCACAATGATGAGAACAACATCCTGTGTCAACTCGTTTTGTGAATTATGATAATATGTCGAAGAATGGTAATAAGTATTTTGTTTATTGCTTCAACTTGGCCATTAGCATATGAATAGTAGGGGGTTGAGTTTTCATGTCGAAGACCCAACTTTTCTGTAAGCTCAAACATCATAAAGTTTAGAAAGTGGCTACCGTGATCGGTGACGATAGCTTGTGGATTCCAAATCGTGTAATAATGCGATTGACGATGAATAGGGCTATAGTTTTTCCTGTGTTGTCGAATGTAGGCATCGCCTAAGCCCACTTCGTGAAATAATCTATGGCTACAATAATGTATCAATGCCCCCCGGCCAAGTGAGGGTTACATGTCATGAAATCGATGCCCCATTTCACGAAGGGTCCAACAGAAACTACAGGATGTAAGGGAGTGGGGTGAGATCTTATTTTGTTGTTGTATGCTTGGCAAGCGTGGCATTTTTGGACGGAAATAATACAATCTTTGAATAAAGAAGGCCAAAAATACCCATCACGTAAGATCTTTTGGGCAGTAGCATACCCAGACATGTGACCACCACATGCTCCAGAATGACAGTCATTCAAAGCTTTCTCAGCCTCATCATAAGTGAGACATCGTCGAAAAAAAAAGTCAATGCCACGGTGATAAAGATTATCACCGAGGATCATATCCTAACGGGCTTGGTAACATATGTGACAACGGTCAGTACTAGACAAATTGGGCCAGAAAGTCTAAGTTTGGAGATATATAATGATATATCCATACCAAAGGTTATCGCAACTGATTAGAAAAAGGGATTCATCGAGTAATGAATCCTCTATTACATTTTTTGTCTGAGAACAGGGAAGGTCACTTATCAATTTGGAAAACACTAAGGATTTCTTAGACTTAACACGTTCGAACTCTAAGTCAAACTCTTGGAGTATCACAATCCATTTGGTGTATTTTCCCCCTACCAACTAGTGTGTAAGAATGTGTTGCATAGGGTTACAATCGGAAATCACGATGGTCTTGCGTAAAAGGATATAATGTCGAAAATGTTGGACATCTTGAATAGCTACCAAGGATAGTTTTTCAACATGTAAATACTTGGATTCGGTAGTCATGAGACTCTAACTCAAATAATAAAGAACATGTTCGTCATGAGAATCATCCTCTTGGACCAGAACCATGGCGATGGTCGAATCCGAAGTAGCGAGATAAATGAAATAATTTGGACTATAATCGGGTGGGAAAAGTAGCAAGGTACAGGTTAAAATCAATTTCAAAGCATCGAAAGCTATGGTGGCAGTGGTGTCCCATACAAATTCAGATCCTTTCTTTAATAGTTGAGTAAATCTGAGTGTTAAATCAGCGTAGTTTGGGATAAACGATGTAGAAAGTTTGCCTTCCCTTGCAAACTTTGTAGCTGGCGAAGTGAAAAAGGAGGAGGGAGATTGAGAATGGCCTCAACCTTCAAAGGATCTACTATGATCCCTTGATGTGACATAATAAATCCTAAGAGTCGGCCAGACTCCACGCAAAAGACACATTTGTGCAATTTTAAGCGTATACAATAGAATCGATAGTGAAGGAAAATGGCTCAGAGGTGGGCCGGATGATCACTACGATGCATGGAATGTGTTGGTAGGTCATCTAAATATGGTTGTACAATGTGCTTAATATCATGGAAAGCATAAGACATAGCACGTTGAAACGTGGCACCGATGTTCTTTAAACTGAAGGGCAGTTTCCGGTAGGCAAAAGTGCCCCAAGGACAAATAAAAGTTGTTTTGTGTTGATCCGTGGGTAAGATGTTGATCTGATTATATCCAGAGAAACCATCCATCAAAGAGAAGATTTCACTTTCGGCACAATCGTCAACAATATGGTCGACGAACAAGGTGGGAAAGTTGTCTTTAGGAAAAGCTTTATTAATGTTCTTGTAATCAATGCATACGTCGATCGTACCTTGTTTCTTGTTAACTGGAACGAGATTGGATACCCAATCAGTTAAATCCACGTGATAAATAAAGCTAAATTTAATAAGTTTTTCGACTTCAGGCTTGATAGCGACTGCTTTGCGTGGGTGGACCGGGCAAAGTCTCTGTCGGATGGGTTTAACGCTCGATTATGTCTTAATTTCGTGTACAACAATGTTGGGGTCAATGTCGGGCATCTCTTCGTAGCTCCATGTGAAGATGTCATGAAATTCTTGGAAAAGTGACTTATATGTGACAACTTCAATAGTGGAACACGAAGCTCCGATATAGACATTTTCAACAACTCCAGGTTTGATAGAGATGTCGAGGGGGATGGTGGGTGAAATGTTTCTTATGTTCCCTTCATATAACAAATCATGTGGGGATTCATGAACCGAAGAAATAACGACAACGGTCGACGAGGTCGAGATCCGTTGGTAACTCTCGAGTGTGTGTGGTTCCAAGAAGAGAATGGATCGATGATGTCCATCGTCCCAAGGGGTATATTCTATAGACAAAACCGACATAATAATCTCATCCATGGGAAAAGTAACGTGGAATGGATCAGGAGATGAATCATCGAGAGAGGGAGTGGAAGGGTCAGCCGATTGAATGGCGTGGTAGGCGGATTCAACCAGGTTTAAAGGCATCTCATTGTCATAGCAAAGATAATCACCGTGGGAGGGTACTATCCACGGGTCAGAAGACACGGGAGTTTTGCGGATGGACATGGATATCATGTTAATCGAGGCAACCAAAGGAGGTGTAACATCGAGTGGTGGGATTGGAAAAGTACCCATTAGAGTGAAATCTTTTAGTAGACCCACGCCGACATTCTCGTACCTAGGGGGTGTCTTAGCTATGAAAGGTACATTGTTGGTACGTGTGTGTGAGTTGAAGAAGGCTAGTAGGTCCACTGTAACTACTTTGCCTTGATGCGGAAAACGCATGATCCAGAAAAGAGTAGACATGACTGCATGCATAGAATCGATCTAGCTATGGTCAAGTAGAAGGTTGTAATCAAGAGGTGCGTCAAATACCTCAACTTCAATGTTGATCGTTTTTCCTTCTAACATAATAGGCAACAAAGGGAGGACACCGTAGGGAATAAATCCAAAGCCATTAAAGGCCTTGAGTGTGTTGTGTGATTTAGTTAAGGGAGGAGAGTCGATGGATTTACAGCAAGCAATAGACATGACACACGTCGAGGCACCCTCATCAATAACTATTTTACAAATGTTCTTGTCGGAGACAACAAATTGTATTTGAAACGTGAGCTGAGGGGGTAACCTTGGAATGTGATCTTCCAATTCAAAGATTATTAAATTTGTATCTGTAGGGTTGATTCCACTGATAGATTTCAACAGTGCCTTCCATTGTGTAGGACAACTCTAAAGGACTTTGAGGGATGACATCGCAGATAGTGCTTGTGCCAGATCTTCTACTATACTATAGTTATGGGTAGCACGCACATGAGGATTGAAAGAATACTTTCGAACCATGCCCTTGGGAGGAGAGAGAAGGAATGTATCGGGGTTAGGTCGTTTGAGATGAAGAGGACCGTTGGAAGGTGTAGCCGCAGGATATTGTTGAACCAACAAAGGTGGTATATCATCAACTTTCTCCTTGGAGGAAGGGTAATCTTTGGCACGAGTGGTAAGTGTGATGTCATTCTTCTTTGAATCACCGTTACACATAAGTACATAGGAGGTGGTGGAGGAAGAAGGTTGATCATGGATGACCAATTGAGCCTGTTGTTGAGAAGCGAAGGGTTGAGACAAGATGACAGGGGTAGGAGGTTTTGGAGTCCCTTGGAGTAACTTCGTGACCTTGGCATGTCTCGAACAATCCTTCGTGTAGTGATCTTCACCATAGATAAGGCAAGGATAGAGAGGTTTTTGTTTATCCTTATCTTCAGTAGGTTGTGTCTTGGTCTTATCGGATTGAAGGTTGTTATTATTATCCTCCTTATTCCCACCCTTCACTTTTTTAGATTTATTCTTACCAGTATGAGTCGATTGAACGACGTTCACTTCTAAAGTTTACCGGTGGGAGGGGTAGGCGTTGGAGCAGTTTGAACATTAAAAACATGGGATTTGGGCGTGGTGTGAGAGGTCTGTGTAGATTGAGGTTGAGCATGGAAGGTACCTATCACACCATCAATGACATGAGAATTTGTTGGGTTCGTTGAGTTGGTCATGGTAGAAGGACGAGGTGCATCAGGAAGAATATCGTAAAGAGTACCTGTTTGTGAATAAATGAGATCGAGATATTTGGCACGAATGATCGCATGTTCTTCTATGATGACTCCACCCATAGAAATGTATTTAGATATGTCATCCACGAAGGATTTCGTGAACCATTCTACCAATAACTGATCGGGAATATCGATTTTGATTAGACGTCATCTTCGTCTCCACTCATGAATGTGATCAGAGATATGAGTGGCTTTACATTACTTGAAAGAACTCAAAATCTCCGTTCTCGTTTTGTAACGGATTTGCAACTGGTAGTGACTGAGGAAAGCCATAGCTAGGGTATTGAAATCGATGAAGAAGCCTCATGGTAATTCTATATACCACTTCGTAGCTAAACACGTGAGAGTTCACTAAAAAAGATGTAATCGAGTGGATTCATCCATCAAAGAGTTGGATGAACACCAAAGGTGGAAATTCATTACATTATTGTTTGGGTCCTCTCCTGGTTTACTGTCGAACTTAGGAATGTCAGATGGGAGTTTGGCTGGTATGGAAGGCTAATGAGGAGAGTGACGGATAGGGTCATTCAAAATTCTAGACAGATCGGGGAGGTCCAAAGTGGCCAAAAAGGGTAACTGCCTATTCACATAATGGTATTGGTGACTTTGGGGAGGAAGTCTCGTCGGTATACCAGTAGGACTGTAAGCAGTTTACATATAATGCGAAGATCTTGGCAGAGTCTATTGTTGGTGTGGAGGCATGTAGCCCATGGGGTTGGGTTGGTTAGGGATGTTCCATTGGAAAGGATTACTGGACTGAAAATTCGAGCCCCAAGTGGTATTCAAAGAACCCAGATATGGTTGACCATGGATCAGGGGTACCGAAACACTGGTTTGAGAAGGTTGTCCCCCAAAGGGTTGTGGGTTAGCTTGAAGGTTCCAAAGGTGATCTAACAAGTTTGTTGCATTTGGTCTAGATTGTGAATTATAAGTTCCA
Source organism: Picea engelmannii (assembly GCA_009831015.1). Lineage (NCBI taxonomy): Eukaryota > Viridiplantae > Streptophyta > Pinopsida > Pinales > Pinaceae > Picea > Picea engelmannii. The sequence goes on from ML777517.1 coordinate 649,525, forward strand.
ACCTGAGGATGTGCTCCATAAGGAGGAGGTGTCCCAATTGGATCATGACCCCCGGATTGAGGTTTCCCCCCGACATAAGATTTCCCCCCAATGGGAATATGGTAACCGAAAGTGAATAGATGATGAGTGCTACCAATTGGATTAGAAACACTAGGGCTAGATCCGCCATGAGGAGGTGGATAAGACCCTCCGGAGAGGAATTGGGAAGGTGTCGGAACATAATATAACTAGCAGAGGTATTATGCCTAAGTGGTACTCCAGATGGAATTTGGGAATGGATGGTCGCGAAAGAATTCAAAGCATGATACCCAAGAGGAAGAGAAGGGGTAGGTCTAGCGGGATGTGGTGTACCAATGGGAGCATGGTTAACCACTATATTCCTGGAAGGAATAGTCGTAGCACGAGGAAGAATTGTAGAGTGGGCCATTTGAAAAGGGACGGTTGAACGAGGCCTAACTAACTGGGCTTCTGAGCCAGCAAAGAGGTAGGCAATGGTATTAGCAAAATGACCTAGGGAGAATGTGAGGACGATAGACGTCTCGGGTATCTTAGGAACAACGAGTATATATGCTCCTGCCCCTAAACCATAAAGGTCTCATACTATAATAGGTGGGCTTCTAACTATGTTAGTAGTCCAGAAAGGATCGTTGACTCCAAAAGGTCTGGTTAGAGTTCCAGAAGAAACAACAACAAGTTCCTCGACAAAATTCATCTAGAGAAAATGTCTTTCATATCCAGGAGGGATGCGGAAAGCTTCCATAGAATCGAAAATAACTTGGAAGCTCTCCAAAGAGGTTGAACCTTCCTCTTTTGTTACGTTGGTATCCTGGACTTCACTCTGTTGAGGAGAACCCTCTGATGTATGAATGGTTATAGGGGTAGAATCTTCCATGTTTTCTAGTGGAAGTCCTTGTACCCTGTGTGAATGACGGGGAGGGTTTATGTTGGCGGAACCAAAAAATATACGGAAAAATTCTATGGCCAACTATGTAAACAAACAACACGTGCTAGTAAAATCTAGGAATCAAAACCAAGCAAACAAGACCTTCCTATTCTGAAGTCACTAGTTGGTGATGAAATCCAACGTCGCGACGTCGAGACAAGAAGGGGTTAGGCTAGGGTGGAAAAGTTACATTGACGACCTGCTTAACGGACATACACCCTGGTGCAAGCTCCCACACATAATTGTGGGTATACCCTCCAAGGAGCCCGAGTGAGTCTGGTCAACGTCAATTCCAGGTACCATGGAGACTTGCCCCTCCACAGTCACCTTGTTTAAGACCCTAAGAATATAGGCTACTATAGTTACCATGAACAACAATGATGCCTAGGGGAACAATCGACAGTCCAATCCACACGTAAGGGTAGGGTATCGAGCCTGGAATCAACTTGAGAGGCTTCCACTCATTATTGTGGGTATACCTTCAAGCGACCCCCATAATATGTGAAATCTTTGTGCGTGAGTGACTCTGCCAATCCCAATGTGACCTCAGGTTTGACCCTTGAGTGAGAAGGGTGTCCCAAGACAAAATGTTGTAAATGGATTTGGACACTCCCTATCACAAGATACTATTGTGTGTTTTTTACTTTGGAGAGTCTGTCTCACTGCCTAGTCCAAAGCTCTAGCCTAGCTAATGTTGGTGTAAAAGATCCCTATAAAACGTTACTAGTTGAATTTTAGAGTTTTGTAATGTTATTAAAGGTTGTTATTACTCAAGAGGGAGATGGGAATGAAACCAATGTTATGTGAGACTTTGACCCAAAAATGTGTAAATAGAAATGAATGATGAAAACTTTCGTTCGATGAATTCTATCTGTAGTAGGGAGAAATAAATTTTCTGGAACAATGTGAACTACAATGTACAATTGTCTTCTTTTTGAATGCAGTACCAAACAATCATAAACGACATAATTTCACTATTTGTTCTTTTTTTTCAAATTTTTTGAATGCCAATATTTTCAGCATAAATGATCTCTTAAAAGATTGAAAAGACTTTAAATTTTTCCTTTACGGAACTAAGAAATTATGAGTAATCAATGAAAATAAAACACTCGACAAGCACCCAAATCAATCTTTCAATGAAGATAAAAACACAAAATGACAAGAAAAAGTTTCTTCAAATGTAAACAAGAAAATGGTTTTCCGATCATTAAACAATCCATAAGGTGTAACCAACCTATAATTACAACTCCAAATGAAGAGGGTTAATCGATCAAGCACTCAGATGCAAGTCCAGAGATTATATCCTTGTCGAAAAGAATAAAAAACAAAAATCGAAAAAAGATCAAAGATAGGCGTTCGATCTCTGAAATCAATCAAGATCAAGTTGAAACAATCAGAAGAACTCAAGAACTGGTATTAAAACCTTTTCCTAGTTGACTGAAGCAAAAAATGGGCAATAGTAGAGGTTAAGACCCAATCCAAAAAGTTTTCAAGCACCGCTGCGGACAGGCAGTATAATGCAGTGCGAAAATGAGTGGTTTCTGCAGGCCAATAACCATGCAGGTCACAGAAATGTCGCATTGAAACAAACTACTAGGGTGTGAAAATAGAAGGTTTCCACGATCTACCTATAAGGTGCAGTGCATAAGTCTTTCAAAAAATAGAAAATTTTTCAAAAAGGACTAAGGGTCAGGAAAATTTTAAATCCAGTGAGTCTAATTGGATCTCCAACAAATTCAGAGACTGAAAGAGAATGAAAAAGATAAGCTATGAGAAAATGGCCAACAAAAAACCACAATTAAGTTGTATTTCCCCAACAAAATTGCTAATTTTGTTAATGGGTAAATTGGTAGATGCGGACAAGAACTAATCCCCCTAGATCCACCTGGATCTAGAATAAAATGAGATAGAAGATGATGCTTTCCCTAGGTTTCAATAATTGATTTTGACTACCAAAGAAGGAATAAATAGCATACCTTATGAATCGCTTCCTTATGTCTTTGTTGATCCTGCCTTACTTCGATGTTCCTATGAGATCAGATCTGCAATAGCACAAATCAACCAACGTGAAAGCAACAATAGTGAAATTCAATGGCAACCTAAACATGTGATCAAGGAATCATGTAGTAAAATATCAATCATTTTATGGGAAATAGACATGCCATCGTATTATATTAATGAAAGGTAGAAGATACAACTGAATTGCCTTGATGTCGCAAGTTCCCTTTCAGTGGCCCTTTTTTTTGACACACACATACATTTGTTCCGACATTTGCATTAAGACTTTTCACAAAAGCTTGATGAATGAATGGAGACCTCAAGCATCACTTGAAATAGGATTCTTCACACAGTCTTCATACCATTCTTTCTTCAGTCTCTATGCTTCTTTATCCTTGTACCTCTAACCTTTTCCATGAGAAGCCTATCATTATATAGGAGAAGTTGAAGTGGTTAAAGAATCCCATCAAATTAGAGAAGTTAGTAGAATCGTAACCATACCGACGCCACCTCATATTTCCAGAAGATTCCACTTCTAGAAGCTGCTAGAACTTATTTCCTCTTTTAATTTTAAAGTGCCGCCACGACCTGCCTATATGGAAGCCTACGAAAATCCCGTGGGCTGGCCATAGTGCAGCATGCGGAAATCAGGGATTTCTGCACTGTGTAAAAGGAGCAGCCCACGGTGACTTTCCAAAAATGCATTTTGCAAGGGTGGAAAGAGGTTTCTTTTCTCAGGCAAAAGATTACATTGGGAACATGAACACATGCTTATGTAATCATCATCAGGGTGACCAAAATAATGTGTAACACACTCCCGATACCAAAGCTTGGTAGAGCAATGGAAGAGTTATATCTTGTTAATCTAGATTGATATCCTAAGAGCCAATGGTTCCATATTAGATATACATATCCATGACCAACAAGCACAAAGCTTATTCCAGAGCTAGCATCAGTGGAAGAAAAAGGAGTTTCAGTTTTGGTTTACTTGGCAAGAGCAGAGGTCGTTTCAAAGACATAAGTAGAGGCACCTCTATTAGTTTCAAACCTATTTGACCAAACAAAAGAAACACATATAGAAAAGAGAGCAATGGAACATCAAGCAGGAGCATCGATCTTTTCACCCTTTCGATTTTTAAAGTCACCCTCGAGCTCGTAACCTGATCCATAACCCATAGAGGTGATACCATCAACGAATCTCCTGAATTTTTCCATTCATTTGGTTGAACAACATTGTATCGATCAAGTCAAGCAATGATGAGAAGACCTAGCAAAATGATAGCGGAAACTTGAATTTGTGGTTAGGGTATGATCATGAAGATGTTGTGAGGCTAGGACTTGAGCCCACTGCTGAGCCCACTGTTGATGATGCTGGGAGGAGAAGAATTTATAATTCTTTGGTTTCTGCAAAGAGGAAGGTAAGAAATTCTATTTACTTTATTTTTCTCTTCTTCAACAAGTCAATATCGTGCTCCCCATTTTCTACAACCTACTACCACAAATCAGGTGCATGCTCTCTCACAAGATATGCAAAGACAACACCATAGGGAAATCATAATCAATATTGGTTTCACATTGTGCGTGAAATGAGAGTCTTTCATAGGCCTTCTTAAAATTGTTCATATTTTTAGGAATATAGATAGACCAATTAATGAGATTTCCATTAATGTATTCTTCAATAGCATAAAGAAATCCATGGTTGCAATGAGAAACAATAGGAAATCCATGGTGAGATTATCCATAACCAGAGAGGCCACATACCTTACAATGTTGTCCTTGATCATATCCACATAGATATCTTGCATGAACTTCGACTCAACTCCACACAATTCTTTCAATCTACCTACATGCCTTGCATTTCATGCCTCATTTCCAATTTGCTTGAGGACGAAATTCTTGTTTTCAACCTAGTAACCCAACATGTTGAATGTGCCGACTTTGTTGGGCAAGCCCGTTTCCCTGGAAAAGTCTTGTTGCTCCACTGATGACTGGCTTGATGGAATCGATCTTTTCAATGTAAGCCTTCAACCCAGACTTGTCCAACACTTGGAGCTTTCATAGAGTATTAGTTTCCAGAGCAAGCATCCACTGCAACGTCTGGAATGCATGCAAATAGCCATGCATGCATATAGCCACAATAGTGAGTATCGACTGCTACAACATGCTCATCGACTACAACATCTCGACTGCAGCATCTCGAGAATGAAGTGACTTAACGCGAACCTCCCTCGAAAGTAACCAATGATAAAATTCTATTTTATAAAATAATTTTTAATTTTAAGAAATAATTTAAAATATTTGCATACACTAAGAAAATAATGTCACATGCAAATAATTTTAGCCAATCCAAAATCCAATCCCAAAATATAGGAAAATCCAAAATTCAATCCCAAAATATAGGAAAAAATTTAAAATAATAAATATATTAATAAGAACCTTATGATACAATTTAAGTTTTCTATAAAATGCACCAAATAATTACCAATTAATGCAATTAATGCAACTGGAAGCACCATGTAATAAGCGGTCAACCAGAGTTGACCGCGAGGCCGTTGCTATAGTCCCTGGCACGAGGCAGGGACTAATAAGATAGAAGGATGTCTCCATAATAAAGCAAACCTTGGTCAACTATAACCATAATACTTAATCATAATCGACCATGATCTATACTAGCTGAGCTGTGGTGTTTGGAATTAGGTATAGCTATCGATAGCGCTGTAAATTGGCTCCTCGTAAAACGAGATTTCCTAATCCACCATTAATAGATCTCGCACTGCTACTTCGTATCTCTCTCTGCTCAGAGGGAGGGAGAGATGGCCCAGCGAGACTTGTTCCGTCTTGCCATTTTTTATCAACAACTCATCGTATCTCTCTGCTCAGAGGGAGGGATGGCCCAGTGAGACTTGTTCCCTGATAGTTGTTACTCTTTCGATGTTTATGTTGTCAATGGCAGAATTCAACATAATTCTAAAAATAATATTCTCCATCTCAATGTTAAAACTTGTTATTCTGCTCTCTGTAACTCTACCATCAAATTCAAACAGCGGATTTCACGATCGCCCATTTGGAGAGGGTGGTAAAAACTCATATTCACTTGAGTTCAAAAATCTTATGTCCAACACGTGGAACATGTCTCCTACTTTTAACAGATTTAAACCACGTTTTGAGCATGCAATCAAACAAATAAAAAACACCGACCCTACTCATATATTTATGAACATCGACTAAATTATCAAATCCCTCGTGAAGGCATGTATCTTCTGGTGGGTGCTTTCTTCAAAATGTAGGGTTTCCAGTCCACATGGAAATATCGGGTATCGAAGAAAAACCTAGTCCGATAAATCTCCACGTTTCACGTACTGTTGCGAAGACTCTTTGAATGAAAATATATATATAATGGCAGGACATCGGAAGACGGGGGAATCGATCCTAAAATCGCAAAAAATAATAAAATATTTGCGATTACAAAGCCATGGGAAGAGTCCGTCAAAAACACCGACCATAAAAATATATTTATGAGCATCGACTAAATTAGCAAATACCTCGTGATTCGTGAACACATGTATCTTCTGGTGGGTGCTTTCCTCAAAATGTAGGGATTCTGGTCCTCATGGAAATATCGGGTATCGAAGAAAACCCAGTCCGATAAATCTCCACGTTTCACATACTGTTGCGAAGACTTTTTGAATGAATATATATATATATAATGGCAGGACATCGGAAGACGGGGGAATCCATCCTAAAATCGTCAAAAATTGAATAAAATATTTGCAATTACAAAGGCATGGGAAGAATCTGCCAAAATAAATGCTCCAAAACCAGAATAAAATATTTGAAAGTTGATGATAACGAGTATTTGCAATTACAATGCATTGGAAGACAGGGAGATCCCTCAAAAGATTGTCAACTAGGGATTCGGGAATAAACTATTTGCATGTTGATGCTTGTTATCATCGGAAATGTGTGTAATTTCTCCTTCATTTAGTTGTTGACTAAGAAGATGGATAGGCATCTATATTAGAGAGACTAGATAGGTGGATATTCACTTATTAGGTAGGTGAAGGATCTAGAAAAATATCTAGTCTTAGGTATTTGGAATTTAGTTTTATGTATGAATGTGAAGAAGAGTTCAATAGATCCATCCTTGTGTGTGTGCATACTTTGTTTTGTGAATGCTTGTCTTTACTTGAATTTGAATTTGAATTTGAACATGGTGTTAGAGTAGGAGTGAGACTCTTTGAAGATTGGAGAGGAATTTGTAAGCTATTACAGGGATATTTGAAGCTTCATCAACCCACAACAAGAGGAGGAGCATGGAGAGGGATATTTGAAGCTTCATCAACCCACAACAAGAGGAGGAGCATGGAGGGTTTTAGGGCAATCTGGTGCAAAAATTAGAAGAAAAACTCTTCAAAATTTTGGGTTTTTTAAGTCGTTGACCCCCTACCTTAGGACAAAGAACAAGGAAGTCATTCCGGTCACTCTAAGCTAGTTCAGAAGGAGCGAACAGGCTCTTTTGGCCACTCGGTCGCTTGAAGCAAGTGCAAAAAGCGCGAACAACTTCCCACATAGTTTTTTCTGCTCGCGCCCACACTATGGAGAAACGGTGACCACCGGAGAAAAAAGTTATTTGGGTTTTTTGTTTTGACAAAGGAAAAACCATCTTGGTCAATATTTCAGTCAGAAAGGGGGAGCCGACTCTCAACAACAGATTCATAGCATCTAGCAATAGTCCAACACTCGCACGAGGACCAATTTTAACGGATAGAAACTATGATGTATGGTCTATTAAAATGAAAAATTTTCTCCTGTTGAAGATTGTTGGGAAGCAGTAGTTAATGGGTTCAAGGAACCACATCGGACAAATCTACAAGCAATGAAAAACGCACAAAGAAATGATCTTAGAGAACTTAGGAAGAAGGACGACAAATTTTTCTAAATCATTCAACAAGGTTTAGAGGAATACATTTTCCACAAAGTTGCAGCAACAGATCAGACCAAACAAGCGTTGGATATTCTCTAAATCTCCTATCAGGGCATAAACAAAGTAAAAAATGCAAAGTTGTAGACAATCAAGAAGAGTTTTGAGACTCTTCAGATGAAGGATTCTAATTCTGTGTATCATTTCATGACCCACTTCATGAGCATAGTGAATCAGCTATGCATGGATGGAGAAGACATTCAAGAGAAGAAATTTGTTGAGAAGGTACTGTGTATCCTTCTCAATAAAGTCTAATATGGTCGTAGTTGTCATAGAAGAGTCCAAAGACCTATAAACACTCACAATTGAAGAACTCATGGGATCTCTATTAACCTATGAAAGTAGATTCAATTAAAATACCGAATCTTTGGAGAATGCATTTCAGTCTCAGGCCTCCATAAGCAGAGACATAGGTCGAGGGAATATAAGAAGAGGAAGATGAGGCAAAGGAAGCTCTCAAACAGAAGAGAGGTCAACTTCAGAATGTTTAGAACAGAATGAACAGTCATAATAGAGGCACTCTCAAAATCAAATGGGGAGAGGTAGAAATTTTAATCAATCAATATGGACTAAAAAATCATAGATCAAGTGCTATTATTGCAATAAACTTGGTCACTACGAAAGTGAATGTAGAACAATCAGATTTGAATAGGGGCAGAGCAAATGTTAACAACACTGAAGAAGGAACATCTGAATCAATGTTCTTCTCATGTCAAGTCACAGAAGAATCAAGCAACATTCATGATCTTTGCTGGATAGTGGCTACAACAATTATATGACAAGTAACAAAGATTTGTTTTCTAGTTTAGATAGCTTTGTCACATCTCAAATTAAATTGGGAGATGATTATCAAAAGGAAGTTTTAGGCAAGGGTGTAATTTCTATATTGACGAAACAAGATAACAAGAAGGATATCCATGATGTTTATTATATACTTGGTCTTAGAGATAATCTGATGAGTGTAGGCAAGATGGATTAACATGGATATATAATCATTTTTAAAGGTTTCAAGTGTACAATCTTGGACAAACCACCCAATAAGAAAATCATAGCTATAGTACAAATGACCAAAAATAGAATGTTTCCTTTGATATTTAGAAATGTAAATTTGTCCAAGTCATATGCCAAAAATGTGTCAAGCTCAGACGAGACTTGACTATGGCATCTTAGATATGGTCATTTACCATTTAGTAGGCTCAGTGTTTTATAGAAGAAGTCTATGGTCAAAGGGTTGCCCCTTATAAATGAACAAAAAAACATGTGTGAGAGTTGTATTTTGGCCAAACACCAAAGGGATAGTTTTCTCAATGCTTCCTACAAAGCAAAAGAACACCTTGAACTGGTGCATACATACCATTGCGGTCCTTTGCAAACTCATTCAATAGGAGACACATTTTATTTTCTAACATTCATTGATGATTTTAACATGAAATCTTGGGTTTATTTTCTCAAGCACAAATCAGAGACATTTGAAAAATTTAGAGAATTTAAATCATTGATATAGAATCAGAGTAACAAATAGATCAAATTACTCAGATCAGATCAAGGAGGTGAGTATGAATCCAAAAAATTTGCAGCATATTGTAGGCAACATGGGATAAGAAACAATTTACCACAAGATACACTCCACAACATAATGGAGTAGTTGAAATGAAGAATCAGACAATAGTGAAAATGGCCAGAAGTATGTTGAAGGCCAAGAATTTGTCAAATGAATACTAGGGTGAAGCATTGGCATGCTCGGTTTATATTTTGAATTTGTTACCAACCAACAGTATGAAAAATCAAGTCCCTCAATAAGCATGGAGTGTTATGAAATCTAACCTTTCTCATTTTAAAGTTTTTGGTTTCATGGCTAATGCTCATGTTCCTGAAGAGCCGAGGAGAAAGCTTGATGATAGAAGTGAAAAATGCATATTTGTTGGATATAGTGAACATTATAAAGAATACATGTTGTATAATCATGTTACCAAGAAGTTGATAGTAAGCAGAGATGTGAAATTCCAAGAAGATAAATCTTGGGATAACCAAACAAGTGAAATGATTGCAGATCATATTCCTTCTATACAGAGAGATATGAAGGTGGAAGTTATAGGAAAATATTCTTCTTCACCAAGACTTCCAAGATTTCAAGTAGAAGGCCAAGGAGAACAAACAAATCATAGTCCATCTTCTTCTTTTAGCAATGATTCAGATCCGACAATAGCAAATTTGAGGAACTAGAAAACAAGAATCTTGAGAGAAATTTATTAGCATAATGATGACATGGATCAACAAGAATAATTTGTTATGTTATCCTATTAACTAGTATACTTTAAAGAAGCAGTCAAGGAAGAAAAATGAGTTGATGCATTGAACGAAGAAATTGAAGCAATTGAAAGAAATGACACATGGGATCTTGTGGATATCTCTATAGGTAAAACCAACATTGGAGTTAAATGGGTGTATAAGAAAAAATTCAATGAGAAAGGAAAAGTAGATAAGCACAAGGCAAGACTTGTAGCAAAAGGGTTTGTTCAACAACTTGATATTGTCCGTGGAGAAACATTCTCTCCAGTAGCAAGTTTGGATACTGTCAGAGTAGTTTTGGCAATCGCAGCTCAAAGCAAATGGCCAGTCTATCAAATGGATGTTAAATCAGTCTTTCTAAATGGAATTTTATAGGAAGAAGTTCATATGGATCAACCACCAGGATTTCAAATGAGAGGTAAATAGTATAAAGTCTACAGATTGAAGAAAACATTGTATAGTTTGAAGCAAGCTCCAAGAGCTTGGTGCAGTCGCATTGATTCCTAGCTGGTCAACAATGGGTTCAATAGGAGCAACAATGAACCCACACTTTACACCAAAAGAGATCATAAAGGTTGATTTATGTAGGAAATTTTTTGTTCAGTGAATTGAAAGAAGCCATGCAAAGTGAATTTGAGATGAGTGATCTCGGTCTTATAAAATATTTTCTCGGAATTGATTCAAAGTAGCCATGCAAAGTAAATTTGAGATGATTGATCTCGGTCTTATGAAATATTTTCTAGGAATTGAAGTTGAGCAATCTCAAAAATGAATTTTTATCAAAAATATGCCACGGATATTTTGAAAAGGTTCAAAATGAACAAATGCAAGCCAACATATACACCAATTGTAACATGTACAAAGCTAAGTAAGCAAGATGAAGGAACATCAATTGATTATACCTTGTATAAGAGGCTTGTAGGAAGCCTCATGTACCTTACAGGCCAAATGTTATGTATGTAGTGAGTTTAATTTCAAGATTTATGGAATATCCTAAAATCTCTTATTGGAAAGTTGGAAAAAAAATTGAGCAACAAGTATTCGGTATTCCGTTATTCCAATTCAGAAGATAATTCACTTGCATATAGCGATTTTCTAGGTAGTGTTGATGATAGTAAAAGTACTTCTCGATATGCATTTTTGTTAGGTAAAGAAGAATTAGCTCTTCACCAAACCATTGGGAAGAAATAACTTTGAATTTCAAAGACAACACTTAGACATTGTTTGTGCTGATTTTTGTAATGGTCTAAATTAATGGGGGAGTGTTGAATGGTGTAATTTCTCCCTCATTTATTTGCTTGACTAAGGAGATGGATAAACACCATAAATACATAAATTAGATAGATGAATATGCAAAGGATGAGAAATTCTAGAGAAATATTAATCTCATGTATTTGGAATTTAGTTGTATGTATAAATGTGAAAGCTCCATTGTTGTGTGTGTGCATACTCTATTTTTTAAATGTTTTGCTAATGAGCACAAACGCCCTGCTTCTGTTTAAATATCTATCTATCACACACATGTGAAGAAGATCATATTGATGGGAATAACTAACGTGCAAATAAACACCCACCCAATTATGCATGTCGATTAAAATATTCATTTTAATGTGAAAATATATACTTTGGAGGGGAGAGTAACCTAATTTGATTGTCTTCCAATGATAAATTGGATAAAAAAATCAATTTTTTTTTAAAAACGCTTAAAGTTTTGACACATTCTAACGCCTTAAAAAAAGCACGGATTCTTCCTCATTATGCATATTTCTTCACAAATGGGCTGGCAGGACATCGGAAGACGTGGGAATGGATTAATAAATTTACAAATAGATGCTCGGTACCATGGGCAATACTGACCATTAACTCCCTGCTTCCGTTTATATATAGATCTATCGCACGCATAAGAAAGAAAATCATATCGACGGGAAAGAGCCGAAGGTGGCAAGTAGCTCTGGAACGATGGGGTTGCAGCTTTTCATTTTGTTCGGTATGATGGCAAGTGTGTTTGTGAGAGGAATAGTTTCCATTCCAACAACATTGCAAGGACCGTTTAAGCCTGTGACTGTGCCCCTCGATCCCACTCTGCGCAATGGAAGCGATGATTTGCCCAACTACGACCCTCGCCTCGTCAAGAGAGTTCCCTCTATCTTCCCAGAGCAAATAATGCTTGCACTTTCAACTACCCCTCACTCCATGTGGGTTTCTTGGGTAACAGGTCTGTCTGTTTCTCAACACTCTTTTCATTCATTCATATACCATCAGATAGATCAATGATGAATGATTGTTAGGTAAGTATTGTTGTGTTGAGCAATTCATTTTCATATCTTGAGATGAAGAAGTGTTTAATAATGTTGTGCAGGTGATGCTCAGATCGGACCCTTCCTCGGTGAGGAGTGAAGTGTATTACGGCACAGAAAGTGGCGTACACTCCTTTAAAGCTAAAGGGACATCTGTGATCTATAGGCAAACCTATACCGAGAAAGGCCTTTTGAATTACACGTCCGGAATTATCCACCACGTTCTCGTCAAAGGTGAGAAACGTTTTTACAGACATCAATATAGTTTCCATTTACACATGTCAGAGTTATCAAAAGTAGTCCAGGGAGAAATCGAAAATGTTTTTTATTTTTCTCAAGTTTGGGAGAGATTTTCTCAAAATGGTATTGCTGCCATGCCTTGGTGGCCATTGCATAGAATTTGTGTTTTAATCCAAAAGATAATTTATTATTGTACAGATCTCCTTCCAAGCACCAGATACTATTATATATGTGGAGACAAATCCTTATTTGCATTAAGCGAAGAGCATGAATTTGTCACTCTGCCCTCTCCAGGCCCAAATACGTATCTCCCTCGAATAGCAGTGGTTGGAGATCTGGGTCTCACTTATAATTCCTCCACTACGTTTAATCATCTTGTGCGGAATGACCCCTCCATGGTTCTCATGGTTGGAGACATGTCTTACGCAACTAACACTCTTACCACTGGTGATAAATCCGCGGCCTGCTTTGAGTGCGCCTTCCCTAATGGTCCACTTAATCAAACGTATCAACCTCGCTGGGATGCATGGGGAAGGTAGAGACTTTTAATTCGTTCATTTTTATTTCAGCAAAACTTAAGCACTGTTATTCATTTTCGATTTTAATTTGTTTCAAGGTTCATGGAGCCACTGGTATCACACGTGCCTATGATGGTATTGGGGGGAAATCATGAGCTAGAAACCCAAGGTGGTGGCGTCCAATTTGCATCTTACAATGCCAGGTTTGTGGTCCCATCTAAGGAATCCGGATCCAACAATAAGCTCTATTACTCTTTCAACGCCGGAGGAGTGCACTTCGTGATTCTAGCATCGTATACTGACTATAACAGAACCAGTGAGTTATATATATTGATGTTATAGTCAATTGAATTTATGATAATATTGTCAAACGCCGATTGTGAACATTAACTTTCTTCGTTAACAGGCGAGCAGTATAAGTGGCTGAAGAGAGATCTGAATCAAGTGGATCGAAGTGTTACTCCATGGCTAATAGCATCATGGCACAGCCCTTGGTATAATAGTTACAACAGCCATTATCAGGAGTTCGAATGCATGAGACAACAGATGGAAGACCTTCTTCACGAGTATGGTGTGGACCTTGCTTTCCATGGACATGTAAGAGGGCGTTAAGGCATTGATCTTATTCTTTATCCATAAGACCATAATCGCATAGAACAACTATTAGTTTCTCTTATATATGTTCCCTGAAGATCGTGAACTTTGTGTATCATACTGTAGGTGCATGCATACGAGAGAATGAACCGAGTTTATAATTACGGGTTGGATCCATGTGGTCCTGTCTATATCACTATTGGGGATGGAGGAAACATTGAGAGGCTTGCTACGCATCATGCCGATGAGCCTGGATACTGCCCCAATATCACAGATATAGAACCAGAATATGGGGGCGTGTGTCCTTTCAAGTACACCTCGGGTCCAGCCGAGGGCAAGTTGTGCTGGAATAGGCAGCCAGAATGGAGTGCTTACAGGGAATCCAGCTTTGGTCATGGCATACTTGAGGTGAGACCTAACATATCATATTAAAATATGAATTCCAACCTTATTACTAATAAGATATCCACTCACTTAAATTCTAGGATTTTTTTGCATAATCGAAGTATCTTATCATGTACTGAAATGACTCTGGATATGTGTTGTAGGTACACAATTCAACACATGCGTTATGGACATGGCACCGGAATCAAGATGCATATGGGGGTGTAGGTGACCAAATCTATATTGTTAGAGATTATAAAAAATGTTCTAATATCCACAATTCTAAAGATTGAAAAAATAAAGATGCATATGAGACCCTTCAACTTATGTGAAGTTAATGTTTAATTTAGCAACTCCGACTTTAGAAGGAGTTGTAATAATGCATGCATCAAAGCTATGCAAAGTAGGAATAAGTAGCACGTTGTATTTCTGTGATAAGGTAGGTCTTGGCAGAAACTATAAATTGTTATGCTTTTTAACAATAAATTGTGCTGCTTCCTTTTATGGAGACTAAATGTGCTGAAACAGCAGATTTGGTATTGTATACTTCATTTTGCAGACGTTATGTTTTACTGATAAGATGCATTCTTATTACAATTTTATTAAATCTTTTTTGTTGTACACACTTTCAATATACAACTTTACTAAATATTTCTACACACTTACAATATACCTTCAAGTGCAACTTCATTTTTCTTTAGAGTTTATGTTTTAGAGTTTATGTTTTAATGATCATATGAATTCTTATTACAAATTTATTAAATGCTTTCTGTTGTACACACTTTCAATATACAACTTTACTTTACTAAAATTTTTAGCACACTTACAATATGCCTTCAAGTGCAATTGACAAAAATTGTGGATTTCAGATATGGAAGGGTAAAATGGAGTTGGAAAATTTTCCTAAGATATCCCCATATCCCCATAAGGGGCACCAAATTATTTAGAATAACTGAGTTAGTAGAGTTTTAAAAAATATCTTATTTGATGTCGTTTCATTCTAACTAATCTAAAACGTTAATTCAATTCATATAGTTAATGGCTATGGATAGGCAATATCCTCCCAAATTTAACTATATTTGGTTTTAATGTTACTAAGAGGTTGTTTGGGAATAATAGGGTGAGAGGAATATTTTAATATACCTAAAGATAAAGATATTGGGAGTTGTTAGTTATAGTGGTTAGTTAATGTTTGAAGGGTTTAAAAAGAATGTCAATAGAAAATATGGAAACAAAACACAACCATGGTGATTTTTGAAGGAATAGTAAGGACAAAAAAGGATGAGTAATATTAGGTTAAAAGTGGATAAGGGCTAGTGGAAGTTATTGATGGTCTCTCTCATGTGGTAGTGACAATTCAAATATGGAAAAATGACAATATGGTGACTTAAGGGATGATTCAAGGTACTTTCACAATGAATTTGAATATTGTATTAGAAGATGAAATGTTTCCAGAATATATAATTTCTATTTATGGAATTTTTGTATGATCATGAAATGTAAAACTTTTTCTAAGAGTACCATGTTATTTTTCTTGCAAAATATAATGCATATGTTCTCATTAGTGCATGTGTACGATCATAGAAAACACATTGTTCTTGTGCACAATTATTTTTCAAAACTTGTATTTTATTAAATTATGAAAGTCATTATAGCCCTTAAATTATGAGGTCATGATTTAATGCACGGGTTCTTAACAAAATTAAACAATATCTTTTTATTATTATAAAATTTTATATTGTACATATTAGTTTATACAAGTGAAGAATTGGGTAAGGCCATAAAAAGTTATAGTAGGAACAAAATATGTCTAGTTTAAGATTTCAAAATATATCAAGACAACAATAAACCAAGTATAGACCCATCTAACTATGGTTCTACAAAGCACTGAGAGGGATCAAATCCCATGTTTTCTGAATTCATTTTTTCATTTATTTAATATGTAATATTTAATATTTTTTATTTGTTCAATTCATTTATTTAATATTTAATATTTATTTCATTTGGTAGAGATACATACATCCCTTCCACCCATAGAAATGCTCATCTGGGACCAATAAAAACACTAAACAATATTATCTAAATATATATATATATATATATATATATATATATATATATATATATATATATATATATATATATATATATTTCGAATATGTCTGTGTAGTTTCATTGACAATGGATTTATGTAGATTAATGAAAAATAACATGAAAAATGGAGATATTGAGGGTATTTTGGAAAAATGGAAATTTTGTTATTTTCATAGTGAACCTAAATTGAATCAAATTAGTTACCAAACATATATATGAGTAGAAATGCTCTCATATAAAGAATAAAATAATTTCAAATAATGTTAACCTGCTTTAGAAATGTCTTTGAAAATATGCACGTGTTATTTTTAATATAAAAAATATTTTAGTTTACCATAACCTTCTACCATGCCATCTATTTTTGGAGTTATTTAGCTCCTTATAAAGGTCTTGAAAATCTCTGCATGTTTATGTGAGTAACATATATAATTACTTCTTTCCAAAATAATAGAAAATGAATGTATAGCCATGATCGATGCCTCAAACCATGCCATAGTCCCTCTAACAAGCATATTTAGCCTCCAATGGTAATATGGGTGTGCTTATAAGATTTTACATGTTAGGGATTTGATTTAGGGACCTATCCATTGTAAGGGGAGGGAAATATGGGAATTAATCTTTAAATTAAGGTTTTACGGCTAGTGGGATATGAATATCGATTGAAACGACCACACTAGCTCTTTGAAGGGGATACATAACCTACAAGTTGAATATGGTTGATACTATAATGCATTGGATAATAAGGATGGGCCTCAAGGCCTTACGAATGGGCTTGGGAGGAAAATAAGGTCCTTAGTCCTAGATGAAGCTTCTATTTACCAGGGGCCATCAATAAGACCACAAACACCAAAACATGCCTTATATAGGAGATAATCATCCTTAAAGTTGGATATGGGTGCCAATATGGAGTTTTGTGCACTAGAGTTGGATATTCGACATTGGTTGTGGGAGAAATTGAGAGAATTAGGCCATAAATTTGGATTCTTGACCTAACGGGCCATGATCAAGGCCTTAAACCATAAAACAAACCATTTAAAGTGATTGTTTGGCACAAAGCTTAGATATAGATGTGATAAATATTTCTTGTGAAGTAGGGATGGGTATCAATGCTTTGACCATAGTGAAGGGAGGAAAATAAGGGGGTTACACCATAAATGGGTCTCTATGGCTCATTGGTCATGGACATGAAAACCACAACACAATCCCTTTAGAGGTGATCCTTGGCCTGCAACTAGAATATGGGTACATTATGAGGTATTTCAGGTTGGGGATGGATCTTAAGGAATTAACCATGGTCAAGGGAGGAAAATAAGACCATTTGGCCCTGTATGTTCAACCTTTAGGGATAAAATTCCATAAACAATGCCACAATCCATGTAACATTCCCTCTATAGGGAATCATTATCCTTCAAGCGAGATATGGGTACCATTACATTATTTTTTCTGTCAAGGATCGATGTCAACTCCTTAACTATGATTAGGGGAGAAATATTGGGAATTGGACCCTTAATAAAAAATCTTGGGCTAGTGGGAAATAATCGAGGCCTTGAATTGTAATAAAGGTCCACTAAAAGGGATCATTTGCACATGAGTGGGATGGAGTATTTAAGCAATTACGATAGGTATAAAGGCCTTGACCATGATTTGCGGAGGAAAATAAGGTTCTTAATCCATAAATAAATCTTATAGCTCTCATGGGACATAGAATATTCCTCATACCTCCACAAAAACCTATAGAATGTATATTTTGCTTTAAATGGGATACGGGTACAACTTGGAGGTTTTCCACATAAGAGAAGGCTCTGAGGCATTTGTCCCAAATGAAACTTCTATGGCTCTAATCCCTAATCTAGGCCTCACTCCACAACACGTACCCATATAATTGGCCTCTTGGTGGGATATGGGCATTATTAAGAGATTTTGTGTACTAGGCATGCGTATGAAAGACTTCACCATGATTAATGAAGGAGAAAATGGTCCTAGGATCTAAATTAATATTTTAGTAATATTAATCCATTAATGACATCTTGAACCACCACAAAATCCCTATAGATGGAATATTTGACCTTCAAGTTAGAGATGGGAACTATTAGGAAGTTTCAGAGATAACAAATGGGTATAGAGACATTAACCATGGCCATGGGAGAGAATAAAGCATCTTAAGAACTAAATGAATCTCGTGACACTTCTGAGTGATGAACGAGTTCTTCAACCACTACAAATCCCTTTGGAGGAAAATTTTGGCTTTCTATTGGGATACATCTACGATTACGAGGTTTTGTGTAAAAAATATGTGTCTTAGGGCCATGACCATGGTAAGAGAAGAAAATAAAGGTCCTTGAGTCCTATATAAATATTTTAAGGATCTATTCAATGTGGCCTTAAAGCACCACATAGGCCCTCTAAAAGGGATCATTGACATCTGAGTCGAATATGAGTGCATATAGGAAGTTTAACATGCTAGGGATAGATCTTGGTATCATGGATATGCTTGAGCAAGGAAAAAAAAATCCATATGAATTAAATGAATATTATAGGGTTGTTGAGACTAGAGGAGGTTTTAAACCTATACACATGTCATTTAGAGGGGATATTTATCCACCAAGTGGGATACATATGTGATTAGGATATTTTTTTCACTAGATGATCTAGGTGGATACTAGTGGCAACCCACCTATTCCACTAGTTCATATTGGTTCCACATCTTGGAAGTTTTTCTAAATTTATTTGGGTCCCAAACTTTCGGGGTCATTTTGAGGGGCAGATATCCAATTCCATGTACTGGTCCATTTATGATGTGTAATTATCAACTATATCTTTCCAATGGGATATCGAGTAACTCAAAAAGAGATCATATGCAAAAGTAACACCCCTGGGAAGTTGATGTATCAACTAACAACATCGAGGCCCACCAACCTTTTTGCATTTCATCTTCTAGGGTTAGGTTTTTGGATGTTTAGGGTTTTCTCCTTGATGCTTTATGTTAAAATTCCTTTTTGGTGTCTTTGTAATTAGCTTCTTATGGATGAGCGTAGCAGACACATATATCTCTTTAGGGATAATATACCACCATAGTTTATGTGCTTTGCATTTTACAATATTTTGTATTCTATTCATTAATATAATCTATGTTAACTATATTACTATGTTTCTTGCAATATTTTTTGTGTTTCCTTGTTATATATATATATATATGCTTTCATTTTCTTCTCAAAATAATTTGGATGAGTGATATCATAGTAGTCATCTCCTTGTTGTTTCTTAATAAATGTCCTCGATGAGGTGAGGTATAGAGAGTTAGGTGTTGAGATAGTTTCTCTTGAGGAAAACCTCTCTTTCCAACCCAGGAAGACTCCCATGGTGGAAGAAAAGAGAGATGAAGGATCAAGATATCTTACCAATTTTTTTCTTGAGGAATCCCTTGTGGAACATAGGAATGATATGGTGAATAATTCCGCCCAAATCCTTTGACAACTACCAACAATGATGGCGACACCTTCAACCATTATTGACTTCAAAGGTGTGATGCCCTTCAAGGTATAAGAAAACTTTGATATTCCTTTATTTCAAGTACAAATAAACACCGAGACTTTGGAAAAATGGTTAAGTCTGCTACATGGTTATTTCTATGTCCAAATTTTTTCCAATGGTCAAAATATCACCTTCACACTCCTTAAATATCTTCCCCATGTTAGATATTGGCAGGAAAATTACTGTGAGAAACACACTAGAGATGAGTCTGCAGTTTTTGGGCTAGAACCCACCTGGGAATCTTTTTTTGATTCCCTCAAGGAACAATATTAGCCCATGGAAAACTACGATGACTAGTAGATGAAATGGAAAACTCTACATCATGAAAAAGACTAGATAGTGTCGTAGTACACCAACGTCCTCCATAACTTGCGCACAAAGATGGGTATTAAATACTCTTAGTAGAACCTGGTTCTGAAATACCACAATGGAATGCATAGGTACATCCAAATAGATGTCGATTTCTTGGAAATATTATCATTAGAATCCTCTTACTAATATGTTGCCAATATCGAGAAAAAGTTTAAGAAAAAGAATAAGCGGGATTTCAATTCAACAAACCCATCACAAAAGAATCATTGTGAAGGTGGCCTTAACTCCTGTAATCACCATGATTTTCATAGATAAGGTTATAGGTTTATCAACAATTTGCAAAGTCATGCATGTTAGCACCCATATTGTTTTTATGACTAGCAACATCTAACATCTCCAAGGGTCATTTTCAAAAGGAAGATTTAATTTATTTATTCCCTTTTCCATTTTCACCCGCACGCTGCAAAATTCACTGCACACTATGCAGAGGATGTTGTCATGCAGAGGATGTTTTTGTGCAAATAATGTCATCACGTAGAGGATGTTATCACGTAGAGGATGTTGTCATGCAGATAATGTCGTCGTGTAGAGGATGTTGTCACGCAGAGGATGTTTTCGCTCAGAGAATGTTTTCGCGCAAAGAAGGTTGTCGCACATAGGATGTTGTCGCGCAGTGGATTTTGTCGCACAGTGGGCTGTCGCACATAGGATGTTGTTGTGCAATGGATTTTCTGCACACAGGCTACAGGTCGCACTGTGCAAATTACTGGTCTAGTGGTTAACTTCAAGATCAATTTCTGACCAACTGGAGAGGAATTTTGAAACTCCATGAGAGGTTTTTGTCGAGGAAAAATCGTGTAATAAAAATCTCTCTCATATTTTCAACATGTGTCACGGTTTGGGAGATTCGAAGGAATATTTGAGCCCTAATTTTCCATTTTCATGATTTCCTGTCCAAGACATGTTTTTGCGACACGTATTACGACCAACTGTAGATGAATTTCAAGAAAATGAGAGAGTTTTTTCTTTATAACGAGCTTAAATAAAAAGACCTCTCTCATTTTACCAAAATAGTGTTTTATCAGTGAGATACAATGTCATATTTAATGCTTATTTTCTGAGTTTGTTGCACAATCCACTGCATGTTTTGTTGTAGGTTACTGTTGCGTAGCAGACTTGTTGTGCAATGGTGACAGAGTGCCCAATAGTGCACAGGATGACTCATCACAACTATATGGTCGAATTTTGATCATGATAAATTATTGTAAATAACATTTCAGTTATGATTATGATTTGGCAAAGTTGGGTTTTCTATTTTTAGTGAATCCATTGAAGTTATTGTTCTCTTTGAAAGAAAACAGATCCTTGATTCCAGGAGAGAGTAGCTATACCCTAACATCCAAAGGTGACATTAGTTTCCTATATATGGGGATCATTTTCATGTAAAAGGTGTTGGTTGGCAAATTTGGTAGATGATAGCTATTGTATGTAATCTGAAATTTTGACCAAAATTTTATGTAAAGGTCCTGTGACTTGATGAAAATATTCTAGTTGTAACAGTTGCATGTATTTTTATCTTTCTTTGCATATGTGCTTTCTTGTTATCTTTATTTCATATCTCTTTATGTCTATTTCAGAACGAATTATCGAACCTACAGATTTGTTGTATAGTGCCCCTTGTTTACGCCACTTAGACAAAACATTTTCCTCTAAAAGCTAACTCTGAATTTGTCCACATCGACGCTACTTAGTTACTTCCTGTAATTTCTCCTGCCACACATTATGGTTTTACACTGAAGGTTGTTGGTCACCTAGCCTTATCCTCTCGAGTCCAGTCACTGAGTCATTGTTCTCGTCTTTCCCTTAGACCAAATCCATAGCCCAAGTCTCACTTTCTTGCGCCAATATAACCAGAACCCATCATATTAAAGGTGTTTAAATCTAGCCATTGTTTCCAAAGTCATATCCTGCACGGATATGACGCCATTTCTGAGAGAGCCCTCTCCAGATCTGAAAGGCTAGATCTAGGTCCCAAATTTGGTTTGAAGGTCTGAGAGCAACAGACACTTAGGCACATATTGGTTGTATTTCTGATCTTGCGACTCCACACACCAGAAAATTAGTTTGAAGGTGATTCCACTGGTAGAAGAATCAAGAGCTAAATTTTTCATGGTGAATCCAATCAAGCTTCAAATGTGATTCAAAGACTCCACTGGAGAATGAGACATGTTGACAGAGATATGGAAGAGCAGTATGGAAAAATAAGGTACTCGATCTTAAGTTTAGTTCAAGAAGTACTTTTATTCTTTATCAATATCTTCTTGTCCTTTCCTGAGTTTTTCAAAAGAATATTTCTTCACTTATTGCGTTCAATTGAATCCCATAGATCTACCCATGTATATCCTTCATTGAAAACCATAGGTATAACTCCTTGTTATAGCGGATATTCACCAAGCTCCTTCCTCTGAACCATATGATGTTCATGATCATTCTTGTGAGCTTAATGAAACCAAAGACGATCTTGTACTTTTTGTTCTTAATCCTACACCCTCCAAGATTCAAGAAAGATACAGTCCTCTTAAATTTCCTTCCATCCTTCATGACTTTCCTCTGAAACATTATAAGTACCTTCCTCGATTCGATGGAGAGCTTGACGAAAATTCAGTTGAAAAACATATGCAAGCCTTTGAACATTTTATAGAACTTTTTGAGATCGAACATGAGGATGTGTCTATGAGGGCCTTTTCTTAGTCCTTACAAAGAGATGCTAAAGCATGGTTCAGACATTTGCAACCTCAATCGATTAGCTCGTGGGATGAATTGAGGGAAGATTTCCATAAATTTTGGGGTGAGAGAAAGTCATGGGATCTACTCCTTTCATAGTTTTATGCCACGAGAAGAAGGAAATATGAAACCATCTCAAATTTCAGTAGGAGGTTTGCTAGTCTTTATTATAAACTACCTAAAGAAATCCAACCTCTTGAAGTTGTTTCCATGCTCCATTATGTAACAACCATTCAACAAGACTTATCTTTTCTTTTGTTGGAGAGGAAGCCTATGTCTTTGCAGCATATGTTCAATAATGCTTAGGAAGTTGAAGACAATATTCAAGCATGTAAGGAGTTGAAAAATCAGATTTTGGATGAGAAATTGAAAGTTGGGGAACCGAAGAATGTGCATAATATGCAAGAGGTTGATCATGTCATAATTTTTCTTGAAGGATGTCATGAGGATGTGTTTGAAAATAATGATTATAAACTTGAAGAACAAGCTACTCTCCCAAATTTCTTTGATACTAATTTAGTTTCTGATCCATGTCATGATAAGCATGAGGCTGATTGTTTTATGTATTCATTTGTAGACAGTCAAGAAAATGAATTTGCAAATCAGCTTGTTGAAGAGAAGGTTGATGTCCCAAGATTTTTCTTGTTAGATAACATTGCATATATTGTTGATTTTCCAATATATGATGAATATGATGATGATCATGGTGTTGACTTCCTAGAACAACCAACTGCATTTTCTCTATCAGAAAATGTTCCTTTTCCGTAGTGTAATGAGGGCAATCAACCTACATATCATAGTTACAAAGAAGAAAGTATTGAATCAGCTAAAGGAAATTATTTTCCTTTATGCTTTTATTCATTTAAATTGTTGAATGAAAATTATAAGATCATCACTGAAGCAAAGGAATGTGTGCTGATACAAAATCACACTGATTCATGGGAAACAATTGACAAGAAATTGCATCAATCTTCTAATGTGTTTAATGACCCTATTGCTTGTTATATGGAAGGTTTTATCAGTTCAAAATTACAGCCATTGGTCAAAGATGAATCTGAAAATGAGTGTGTTCAAAAATCCAAAGAAATTGAAAAACGTGCATATGACAACAGTGAAGAAAATGAAGAAAGTTTTGAATTAGATAAAGGAACTTTGCCATTGTGTTTTGCATCTTTCAAATTGTTGAAGAAAAATGTTTATAATGTTTCAAATTGGAAATCCTACAGGCATGATGTTGAATATGAAGAAAGTAGTGGACTTGCAAATGAAAACCCTCTTCCATTATGTTTTTCTTCCTTTGAATTGTTGAAAGTAAATGAAAGTAAATCATGAGATAACAGAGGAAGCAATGAAGTCTGATTACATTCACAGTGACATTGTCTTACATGAGAAATTTTTTATTAGTGAAGAGGACCAACAACCTTCTCATACCTTTAATGACCCTGTTGTTGATTACATGGAAGGATATTTCAGTTCAAATTTGCAGCCTGTGATCAGCTATCAACTTGGAAATAAATATGATGGTGAATCAACGTCAGTGTTAGATATGGATTGCTTCCCACTAGGGGTTTCATTTCAGCCAACACTGTCTTCTTATTTAGAAGATTGTCATTTTGAGCAGTCTCAACATATTTTTCAGCCTTTTGTGGTAATAAACAGGTTGAATTACATGAAAACAAGGAAGTAGTGGAAGGGGTGAAACATGATTTTTGTTTTATGCATGTTCTGGAGGATTCATTTGCAGTTTTGTTGGAGGTGGAAAATAGTCTCAATGTTTTAGATTTTTTGAGATTTGAATTTAAAGATAATTTTTTGAATGACTTATCAGTAAACAAGATTTGGAACAAGCATGTGCAAAGAAAGAAAAAAGTGGATAAAGTTCTTGCATGGTTTCATTGGCATTTTGATCTCACTTGATTGACATTTTTTTCAGCAGTTAGGGTAGGTAGGAGTGCGAATAAGCTCGGTACTATGAGAATTTCTTTTAGCAATCTGCAGTTTTCATTTTCAGCTTAGTTTCAAATTTCAGTTTGGAGCATATACAATTTTGGGTTTTTAGCAGATGCAAGTTACAAGTTACAGTTGGAAAATTGAGTTTGGGAGAAGCCCAATGGATTGACACCTAGTCTACTATTCTTGCTACCTCACAGAGAGGATATCATCCTCGTTGGAGCCAATTGTTAGCACCATGATTTTTATAGCTAAGGTTATAGGTTTGTCAACAATTTGCAAAGTCATGCATGTTAGTACCCATATTGTTTTTATGATTGGCAACATCTAACATCTCCAAGGGTAATTTTCAAAAGAAATCTTTAATTTATTTATTCCTTTTCCATTTTCAACTGCGCACTGCGTAGAGGATGTTGTTGCACAGAGGATGTTGTTGCGTAGAGAATGTCATCGCGCAGAGTTTGTTGTCGCACAGAGGATGTTGTCGTGCAGATAATGTTGTCATGCATAGGATGTTGTCGCGCAGTGGATTTTGTCATGCAGTGGGTTGTCGTGCATAGGATGTTGTCACACAATGGATCTTCTGTGCAGAGGCTACAGGTCGCACTGCGCAAATTACTAGTTTAGTGGTCAACTTCAAGATCAATTTTTGACCAATTTTGATACTCCCCGAGAGGTTTTTGTCGAGGAAAAATTGAATAATAAAAACCTCTCTTAGATTTGCAAAATGTGTCACGGTTTGGGACATTCGAAGGAATCTTTAAGCCCTACTTTTCCGTTTTCGTGATTTCTTGTCCGAGACATGTTTTTGCGACACATATTACGACCAAATGGAGATGAATTTCAAGAAACCGAGATAGGTGTTTCTTTATAACAAGATTCAATACAAAAAACTCTCTTAGTTTCTAAAAATAGTGTTTTATCAGTGAGATACGATGTCATTTTTAATGCTTATTTTCCCAGTTTGTTGCACAATCCGTTGCATGTTTTTCTTTAGGTTACTATTGCGTAGCAGACTTACTGTGCAAGGGTAACAGAGTGCCCAATAGTGCACAAGATGAATCATCACAACCATATGGTCTAATTTTGATCATCATAAATTATTGTAAAGAATATTTTGGTTACGATTATGATTTGGCAAACTCGGGTTTTCTATTTTTAGTGAATCCGTTGAAGTTATTGTTCTCTTTCAAAGAAAATGGATCCTTCATTCCAGGAGAGAGTAAATCAACCCTAACATCCAAGGGTGACATTATTTTCCTATATATGGGGATAATTTTCATGTAAAAGGGGTTGGTTGCCAAATTTGGTAGACGATAGCTATTGTATGTAATCTGAATTTTTGACCGGAATTTAATGCAAAGGTCTTGTGACTTGATGAAAAGATTCTAGTTGTAACAGTTGGAGGTATTGTGCTTCTCTATTTGTGTATTTTTTTCCTTTTATATTTATTTCATATCTCTTTCTTTCTATTTCAGAACCAATTATTGAACCTGCGGATTCGTTGTACAACGCCCCTTGTTTGTGCCACTTAGACAAAATGTTTTCCTCTAAAATCTCACTTTGAATTCATCCATAGTAGCGCTCCTGAGTTACTTCCTGTAATTTATACTACCACACATTACAGTTTTACACTAAAGGTTGTTGGTCACCTAGCCTTATCCTCTCGAGTCCAGTCACTGAGTCATATGTCTCGTCTTTCCCTCAGACTGACTCCATAGCCCAAGTCTCACTTTCTTGCGCCAATACAACCATAAACCATCATATTAAAGGTGTTTAAATATATCCATTGTTTCCAAATTCATATACTGTGCAGATACCATGCCATTTCTGAGAGAGCCCTCTCCATATCCGAAAGGCTAGTTTCGGGTCCCAAAGTTGGTTTGAAAAAGTTACCTTCGTCGTCTGTTTATCAGCCAAACAGATTTACAGAGTGCTAACAACTCCCATAAAAAGGGATAGATAAAGGACGTGTAGCCTCATGACAACCATTCTAAGCCAACAATAAAGAAGGGTAATGGGAAGCCTAAGAAGGACACAAGAAACTAGTGTGAGTTCAACCAAAACCCTTAACACAACACTGATGAATATCACTCCAAATAGTCATTGGTGGATATAATTAAAGCCTCACATTTTAATGTTGGCTGGGACAACGATTCAAAACTGGATAGGGGAAAAAATATCATTCATGTGTAATATAGTGTCACCATCGCTACCATAAAGGTCCAACCAGAGGAGCCTGAAGAAGGGGAGTGCCTCTTCCACTCATAGATGTGGGTGAAGGGGACCCCACTCCATTTCATTTTTGACATTGGTAGCAACAAGAAACTAATCTTAACATAGGTCATCAACATGTTCAACCTAACAACAACGCCGCAGTCTTATCCATACACCATCAGTTGGATCAAGAAAGGATGAGACATTCCCATAGTCCAATGATGTTTCCTGCACTATGGAATCAAGCCCTCCAAATATGAGGTATTGTGTGATGTTTCCCCACTTGAAGTTTGTGATGTTATTTCAGGAAAACTATATATGTGTAAGCATCACATTGTTTATGAATCTATGCCCCATAATGTCATTGTTATGTTGGGAGGTAAACCGTACATGGTACCAGATGTAGTCCCAACTATTGTCGTCTCTTTAGTATCAATGAGTAGTGCATAAAGGTGATCTCTTAGACCGGGAAATTTTTCCTCTTCATGGTTTGGTCAGAAGGTGAAAGAAATATCACTACAGCTACAAAAACCTCTTCACAAGGTCTCTCTATAGAGAAGAAGCAGGTGGAAAAGATAGTATACGAAAACAAAGACATATTTTCCTCACACACTTGTGTACTCTTGCAATCTCAAGTAAAGAAATAAATTTATTTGACACTCAGTGCTCCTCTTCCCAATGGCCCTGTATATAGGCACTTTATTCTCGATAAGGAAGAAATCAAATTCCATATTCAAGAGCTAATTATAAAGGGCCACATTAGACCAATATCCTCACCTTACGGGATCCCAATTGTTTGGGTACAGAAGAAGGACAAGACATGGTGACTTTGTATTCATTACAAATCTATAAACAAGATCACATTCAAGAAAAATTACCCAATCCCCTAGATTGTTGATATTCTAGATCAACTCAAGGGAGCCAAATTTTTCAGTAAGATTGATATGAAGTCATCTATCACTAGGTGTCTATTGAGAAAAATGATATATGGAAGACAACCTTCAAGTCTAAAAAGGGCATATTTCAGTAAGATTGATATAAAGTTGGGATACCACCAGGTGTCGATTGGAAAAAAAAATATATGGAATACTACCTTAAAGTCTATGGAAGGTCTCTTCGAGTGGTTGCTCATTTCTTTCGGCTTAACTAATTTCCTGACCACATTAATTTCGGTGATGGATGATATATTATGACTATTCAAAAACTCCTTTATGGTTGTATATATGGATGACATCCTCATATTTATCAAAATCTAGGTGGAATATTTAAAGCATATCCAACAGGTCTTGGGAACCCTGTGACAACACAAGTTATATGCCAATTTCAAGAAGGGTTCCTTCAAAATGCAAAGAATTCAATATCTAGGATACATTATGGATGATTATGGTGTGCATGTGGATATATAAAGATCCAAGTCATTCATGATTTGTCTTCCCCGAATACATTGACTAAGCTTTGTAGCTTCTTGGGCCCTCCCAACTTCTACTGCAGGTTTGTGTTAGGGTTCTCTCATATCCCTTGGGCCCTAATATATGTGGACAAGTGATCATATTTCATAAGGGATGAAAATGGGAAATAGGTGATTAATGTGACAAAATGGCGTAAATACGACAAAAATTACCTAAGGAAAATAATATGGCAATAAATAAACTTTTTATTAAATGAAAGAATATTTAGGACTACATCATGAATGGAGTATATGATATATCCATTACAATGGAAGGCATGTGTATATAATAATTATGGGATACTCATAGGAGTCACTTCTTTTTGTTATTTAATTGTTATTTCTTCATATCTTTTCATTATTTAATTTTTATGTGTTTTCTTTTTCAAATACGATGGGAAAATACCATGGGTGAATACTGTGGGTGAATTCCGTGTGTGAATACCATGGGTGAATTTCCATGGGTTAATTCCATGGGTTAAATATAAAGTATACACATGGCTCTTTTTTCCATTTATTAATATTATTTTTCCCACCAAACCATGGTAATTTGGTGGAAGACGTTGATGGACACTGATTTACACTTGGATCATTCCTCCCCCCTTATGAAGAAATGGTCCCCATTTCATAAATTTCTCTCGGGATATGGGGAAGCTTATTTAGAATCCAAATTTTGGTAAGCCTCTTTCCTTCCTAAAGTAGTTTTCCTTCTTGTGCTTGACTTGTGGAAGGAATGCATGGACCTAATGCTTGGGGTGCTGGATCTGTTTAACATATATGGGTACACGATCTTCCTTGGTTTCAGTGCCAGAGGACTCTATCAATGAATATAAGGAAAGAAAATTTATATCAATGGGGAATAATGCTTATAACCCCATGCACACCTGAAAAGGGTTGTGGACAATAGATCTATGATGATCTCTGTTATATATTTTCTTGACTATTCTCTTTTGCAATATTATAGACCTTCTTATGTGCGATAGAACATACTTCGACCACTTTTGTAGTGGTCGCAGTGTCCTTCTATTCCCCTTCTGATCGAATCATGAAAAGGATAAACTTTGCAGCA
Source organism: Picea engelmannii (assembly GCA_009831015.1). Lineage (NCBI taxonomy): Eukaryota > Viridiplantae > Streptophyta > Pinopsida > Pinales > Pinaceae > Picea > Picea engelmannii. Next base: position 679,173 of record ML777517.1, read on the forward strand.
TGAGATATTACTTTTTGACATTGTTTTCCCAAGACAATAGTCAGAACTACCTCTGGTAGCCTATAGAGATGGATCCACAAAGTGACAATGACACTATAGGGCCGAGACTCATAAATAGCATATGCTTCCACATATATGTTTGGCCTAAAATAATATCACAGACTTCCAGTGGGGAAAATCACACAATAGTTATGTTGGACACACCAACCACACTGAGAGGGGGTAGAGTGAATCAATGTAGGTTTCTTTTCAAACTTTTCCCTTCAAAAAACTCCTTAGTTAGCAATCACGATTTACTCACTACTTATTATTGTCATTTTTAACCAATTCAATGTGAACATATATCAACAACATGTAAGAACAACATATATGATTAATAATTCATGACCATAAGAAACACCAAGAAGACAAGATGAATGTACAATTTCCTTTTTATTACGAACTACAATCCTTGGGTCATCAACAAAACCAGAATAGAGTACAACTTTACAAGACCACCAACTCTACAATTCAAGAATCAAATTACACAACTTAGAAACCAACTAAGAAGAGGATTCAATCCTGAACAGATACTAATCTGTCAATAGGTATGCAACCTGTCAGTAGTGCAACACACGTATGTACGCTCCCTACCAGTAGTACAACTCGCATATGTACATGCCCTGTCTGTACTGCAGCATGTATATTCCTTCTGAACATTTAAGGTTTTCTCTACTTGTAAAACTCATAGCCTCTGCAGCCTACAATCACCTCCACTTTTGTCTTTCATTGTCCAATCTGAACCATAACCAATCACAACACATCTATGCTCTCCAACTCATGATCCTCATGCATACAATATGAATGCTAGTTCATTGATCCAAGTGGATATCAGTGGCTACCCACCTTTTCCAACTGGCTCAAAACAATTTTCTGGCAATTTTGGCAATTTACTATTTTTAGCAGTTTTAACTTATGGGGCCATTTTGAGGGCCTAAATGAAGGTTTTTTGGGATAAAGATTCTCAATGATATCTAAAGGCATGATTTATCCCCAAAAATTAATCTCCTCTACGATACCTTTCCATCGGGCTATGATACGCCTAAAACAGAGATCGTATGCAAAAGTTATGACCCTGGGAAGTTAATTTACTAACTTACCCAAATGGGGCCCACATGACTTTTGGTGCTTTATCTCCTAGGGTTAGGTTTTAGGATGTATAGGGTTTTTGGAATTCCTGTTTATTGTAAAAAGGGCTTCAGAGCCTCATTGTAATCATCTTCTTATGAATGAGTGCAGCCGTCAAATCTCTTCTCAGAGATAAGCCGCCACCATTCCAACATGCTTGTTTCCACTACATTTTACAATTTCATCTTATTTCCTTATTGAATAGAAAACCAGTTTTACGGTATCTGTGTTATTTTGTTTTAAGTACATGTTAATAATCTACATTCATTTCGTTCCGCTCATAAAATATAGATAAGTGGTATCAGAGCGGTCTTCTCATTGTCATCTTAATGCATGTCCCCAACGAGGTCAAAGTACAAAGAGTTGGATCTCGAGCTTGTTTCTCTTGAGGACAAAAGATCTCGAACACCCAAGCAACCTCTCATGGTAGAAGAAAAGAAATATGAAGGGATAGGAGATCCTTTAAAACTATTGTTTGAGGAATCCGTCACACAATAAAGGAACGAAATGATGGATAGTTTTGTGCAAATCCTTCGGCGGCTACCAACAGTCGACGAATATTCTTTGAGTGGAGGTGCCGCCCCCTTCAGGGTACAAATAAACTTCGATATTCCTATATTTGAAGGTTAGATACATGCAGATGATGTAGACAAGTGGTTGAATCTACTAGAAGGGTGTTTTTTTGTCCATAACTTTTCGAATAGGGAAAATATTACTTTTCAGCTCCTCAAAGTCATTCCTCATGTCAAAGATTGGTGGGAAACCTTCTGTGAGCAAAAGGAAATAGAGGAACCCTCATTATTTACAGTCAAGGCCACCTGGGAATCCTTCATGGATGCTATTAAGGAACAATACTACCCTATCGGAAGTTATGATGACTTGTATACCAAATGGACCACATTGTGACAAGAAAGAGACCAAGCAGTGCCAGATTTCACAAATATATTCCATACCTTGTGCACCAAGCCGGGTATCAAATATTCATATAGACATCTGGTGCTAAAGAATTGTGGTTCTCTACATAGATACATCCATACCAAAATGGAATTTATGGACATCTCATCCTTGGGTGCGACCTACCGATATGTCATCAAAATCGAGCAGAAGCTCAAACAAAAGACATGGAAATTTGGGCTTGGGAATCCCTCACAACAAAAGATAGGAAAGGGCGGCCCCAACCCACAGAACAAAGGACAGAGCAAAGATGGACATTATTAGGACAACTAGTCCAAACCGCAAGAAAAGAAGGACATCGGAAAGACAAAGATAAATAATGGGAAGTGGTGTGACTTCCATAAGATCCCTTGCCATAACACTGTTGACTGCTGCTCAAAGAAGTCACTGGTGGCCGAAGTGAAAGCCTCTAAATTAGATGCAGGTTATGAATATGAGATAGAACCAAAAAGGGGAAGAAAAATAATTAACATAAAACCTAGTGCCATGGTTGCTACCACCAAGCTCCAGCCTGGTGAACCAGATGAGCCAGAAGAAGGAGAGTGCCTCTTCCATTCACAGATGTGGGTAAAAGGCACCCCACTGCACTTCATCGTTGATACTGGTAGCCAGAAGAAACTCATCTCAGCAGAGGTCATCAAGCAGTTGGCCCTGTCGAAAACACCGCACCCACAAATCTACACCATTGGATGGCTCTGCCAAGGAAGCGATCTTCGCGTCAGCCAGTAGTGTCGATTGTCGTATGACATCAATCCCTTCAAAGATGAGGTATTGCGTGATGTTGCTCCTCTCAAAGTTTGTGATGTTATTTTGGGACAACCTTATTTATGGAAACGTCATGATGTATATGATTCTCGACCTCGTAGTGTTATTATTACTTTTAGCAGGAAATTGTGCAGGATACTAGAGGCAGTCCCACCTAGTGCTATTTCCTTGATATCTACTAATCAATGTAGAAAGGTCATCTCTCAGACGGGGAAGTTTGTCTTCTTCGTGATTCTCTCTCAGAATAAGAGAAATATCATAGCCACATCTAGGGTCTTTGTGTCCAACCTCTCCACATAGAAAAAGAAAGTATATAAGGTCGTGGAAGAATACTTAGATATCTTCTCCTCACCTACCAGGGTGCCCCTGCACTGCCAAGTCAAGCACCCCATCGATATGACCCCCAATGCACCGTTTCCCAATGGGCCAGTCTATTGTCACTCTTTGTTAGAGAATGAGGAGATCAAGCGATAGATCCAAGAACTGCTCCACAAGGGGCACATCCATCCCATCTCATCACCTTGTGGGAGCCCACTCATGCTGGTATAGAAGAAACATGGAACTTGGTGACTCTGCATTGATTACCAGGATCTAAATAAAATCACAGTAAGAAACTAGTACCCGATTCCCCGAATCGACGACCTCCTTGATCAACTCATGGGGGCCAAATAATTCAGTAAGATTGATCTGAATTCCATCTACCACTAGGTCCCGATAGAACAGAAAGATATATGGAAGACTGCCTCCAAGTCAAAGGAAGGCCTTTTTGAATGGTTGTTCATGCCCTTTGGTTTGACAAATGCACCAGCCACTTTCATGAGGTTGATGGACGATATGCTATGACTATTCACCAATACTTTTGTAGTGGTGTATTGGGATGACATTCTCATTTACAACAAGACTTGGGTTGAACACTTGCATCTTATTCAGTAGGTTTTGCACACCCTGCGATAACACAAGCTATATGACAACTTGGAAAAATGCTCCTTCGGCATGGACAGGGTCCATTACCTAGGCTACATCATTGAAAAGAATGACATACATGTGGAGCCAGCCAAGATCCAAGTCATCCATGACTGGCCAACCCCAACCACACTCACTAAGCTTCGGAGCTTCTTGGGCCTTGCCAATTTCTTTCGCAGGTTCATGTTGGGATTATCCCATATTGCATGGACCCTAAGCCAAATAACCAGGGGTGGTGGTAAGGAAAAATTTGCATGGGGCCAGTCCCAAAAAAAAGCATTCAATGATTTGAAGCAGTGCTTGTGCTCATCCCTAGTACTTTCACTCCCGAACCTACAGTAGCGCTTTGAGATTGAGACAGATGCTTCCGACTATGTTGTGGGCACCATTCTCACTTAACACGACCACCCTGTGGCCTATCATAGTGAGACACTATCAGATGTTGTCCATAAGTACCCTACTTACGACAAAGAAATGTAATCCATTGTGCAAGCCTACCGCCAGTGGAGACACTACATTATTGGGAAGGAGACATTCATCCACATTGATCATAAACCACTGTAGTTCATGCAGACACAAGGAAAATTGCAAACTTATAGCCATCAAAAGTAGTCCACATACTTGAAGCAATTCCATCTCAACATCAAGTATAAAACATGAAGCACCAATCGCGTCACTGATTGCCTTAGCAGACCGCCAGTCGTGACACTCACTACGGTGCTAGACTCTTTTGGACATGAGACCTCTGTATGCCCCCAACTCTATGAGGCAAACCCGAACTTCGCCACCACCTACCAAATGTTGGGGGAACATGCAGTTGTCGATAATTTCCATCTTCAGGATGGGTTGTTGTGTCGTCTGGGCCATATCTGTGTTCCATCAAGCGAGCGAGTGAAGCTGATATGGGAAGCCCACTATAGTTGGGTGGCATGACACTTCAACTTCGAAAAGACAGTGGCGATTCTACAAAAACATTTCTACTAGCCAAAACTTCGATAGGAGGTCATCAAGTATATCAGGTCCTGCACTGCCTACGTGATTTCCAAACCAACCACTAAAAAATAGGGCCTATACACCCCTCTTCCTACTCCTAACAAGCCATGGGAATCCATCTCAATGAAGTACATGTCAGGCCTCCCATCCACCAAGTGGGGAAACAACTGTGTTTTTGTTGTTGTTGATCACTTTTCTAAGATGGCGATTTTGGTTGCTTGCAAGAAGAACATTATAGCAGAGGCCACTGCCAAGATCTTATTTGAACATGTCTAGGTACATTTTGGAATCCAACAAACCATTGTCTCAGATTGAGACAGTAGATTTCTTAGCACATTATGTTCGAGCCTCTGGTCATTGCTGGACACCAAGCTCACCAAACCCATGGCCTTCCACCCTCAAATAGATGGACAAACCGAGGTCGTAAATCGAATGATTATGCATATCCTTCGAATGTATAATTCATAGCACCCTCGCACATGGGATGAGAGACTTCCCTATGTCCAACATAGCTACAACTGAGCTCTGTATAGCTCAGTCGACCACAACCCATTTCAAGTGGTGTTGGGATTCCAACCATTGAGTCCCATAGATGTTGCACTTCCCCTTGCGGTCACCTCCATCGATTCATCTCCTGCTCTAACTAAAGCTGACAAAGCCACCCCTTTCATTGAACTGATGAAAAAAATCTGCCAACAGGTTTAGGATATCCTACAGAAGTCCAATGACATGAACAAACAATGCCATGATCAACATCGGGTGCCACATAAGTTTTAGGAGGGCGACAAAGTTTGGTTGCACTTGCAGAAAGAATGCCTTATAGGACCCCATTAGAAGCTTCACCCACTCTGTTATGGGTCGTACACCATCACCAAGGACATGGGGGATAATTCTTTTCATCTCAACATTCCTCCTTTCCTTGGCCTGCACCCAGTCTTCAACATGGATCTCCTGCGCTCTTATTTCCCACCATTATTGGATACCTCAGAAGTAGCATAAAAAATGTCACCAACATATCTCAACCCTGAATGCATACAACAAACATCCAATGATCATATTGTGGACACACATATCAAGGGCACTCGACAACAAAGGATCCAGCTTTATCGAATCGTCAAAGCAGTGCAGCTCCTGCACCAAGGCAAGTGGCTCACCCGGGGCCAAATTCAACAGAAATTTCCTCATCTGATGGGGGACCTCAACGCAATGTATACCATTGATTCCTAAGGAGTGAGGATTGATTGAGGTGGATATTTGTGGCCACCCACCTTTTCTAACTGGCTCAAAATAATTTTCTGGCCATTTTGGCAATTTACTATTTTTAGCAGTTTTAACTTCCGGGTCCATTTTGAGGGTCTGAATGAAGGTTTTTCAGGATGAAGCTTCTCAATTATAGCCAAAGGAATGATTGAGCCCTCAAAATGAATCTCTTCAACGATACCTTTCCAATGGGCTATCATACGCCTAAAACGAATATCATATGCAAAAGTTACGACCCCGGGAAGTTAATGTACTAACTTACCCAAATGAGGCCTACATGAGTTTTGGCTCTTCATCTCCTAGGGTTAGGTTTTTGGATTTCTAGGATTTTTGGCATTCCTGTTTATTGTAAAAAGGCCTGCAGAGCCTCATTTTAATCATATTCTTGTGAATGAGCGTAGCCATCACATCTCTTCTCAGAGATAAGCCGCCACCATTCTAGCAAGCTTGTTTCCATTGCATTTTACAGTTTCAGATTATTTCCTTATTGAATAGAAAACCTGTTTTATTGTATCTCTATTATTTTGTGTTAAGTACTTGTTAATAATCTTTATTAATTTTGCTCCTCTCATAAAATATGGATCATTCATCATGTATAAGCAACCAGTATACTATAGCAACCATATCAATACTGAAACATAAGAGTGATGCTCACTCTATCAATCAACAATTATAACCATATCACAACATCCATACCAAGAGTTCCTTATGAATTCACCATACAATAAGAAAGAGTATCCATCAAGACAAATATGCAACAATACCAGAACTTCTATGGAAGATCTGATTCCATAGAATGAAGATATGGAACTTGCTTCAGACTTTAAGAACCCAACGCAAGCTCACACTCAAGTCCTCATGACTTCCACCAACTCTACGTGCTCTATCCTCCTTCAACCCGCATGTGTACTTTCTCTGGATCACTACAGCTCGTGTATGTATGCGCTCTATCCCACTATTTCTCATGTACTCCTTCAGAAAATAGTGTTTCTAAACTTCTGAAACTTTCTTCGTCAAGATCTCAGACATACAGAAACTTGTATGTGTCCATGAGATCCTCCAATCAACACTCAAAAGCTATACTATGACCTATGCAACAGAATAGCACCAAAATATTGGATGAGATCATCAACACTCAAAAGATATACTATGACAGGTCTGGCCTAGGATACAACGAGATGCAGACTAAGAATTTTTTTATCTCCAAGACGAAAAAACAAGAAGCAGAACAATGAAACTATGTAGAAATAGTTAGAGGAAGTATTAAGAAAGAGGAATATATGAATACTCAAGAAGAACATCATAGGGGAACTATACCACCTAGAAGATTTAGAACACATAACTAGAAATTGTTGGATGATGTTGTCATTGATGCCAATGGTTTGATTAATTGATGTCATTGATTGATGTCAAGAGATTGATTGATGTCAAAGGATTGATTGATTGATTATTGATGTAATATGTATTGTCCTTTATGAGAATGCATAGATGAAGATGGATCAATGAGTTGTCATTGATACATGATGAAGATGGATCGATGTGGTTTCATTGGTATATGATGCATTGTTGGAAAAATGTATAGATGACTCATTATCATCTTATTATGATTGATAAGGTGCACAAATGGATGAACTCCAAAGTGGTTTCCTTATGGTGAAATCCCTCATGTGAAGTCACTTTGCGGATTGAGTTATCCTAGAAGAATGGTTGGAGGACCCATGCTTGTATGTGGAATAATGATATGAATATCAATGAAGTTGTTGGTGAAACTATCCTAGATGTATAGTTCTTTTCATGCCATTTCTAGTGGTATGTGTAATGTCACATAAATCCTCACGGTTTGAGATTTATGGCCTTACGAAGTTGGGCGACCCCCATACCAAGGCTTGAAGCCCCCAAGGTCAAAGAAGTCAAAGTGACCTAAAAGAAGAAATCATTATTTAAATGATAAAGTAAAGTGATAAAGTCAAGGTGGATTATTTAAATAATAAGGAGAAGTGACAAAATCACAAAGGAATATTTAAATGATAAAGTATTGGAGAACTTTCTATTTATGGAAAGTGGTTAACTCTAAAATAAGGAAAATAGGTTAAGTAACCTAGAAATGGATTAAGTGACCTAGAAATGGGTTAAGTGACCTAAAGGATGAAAGTATAAATAATATAGCAATGGTCTCTTGCAAAATATCCTTTTTGTGGATCAATGGAAAACTTCTTGTGAGAATATCTTTTGGAGTATTGATGGGGAGCTTCTTATGAGAGCATCTTGGTTTGGATATCTTGAGCATGATTGAAGATCTATTATGATAAAGAGAGTTTGAGGAGGATATCATGGATGCATCAAAATTTCGAAAATATCAGAGATCTTGACGTCAAAAGTCTCGGAGATTCAGAAACCCTATTCTCTGGTGCGTACGTGGGCTGTCTGTGCATAGGTTGCGTATACGCAAGTTGTTTGTGTACAAGGTGTGTACAGTACGTGGACTGTCTATGTACAAGGATCGTACAGTGGATAAAATCATGGAGATTTTTGGTTCAGCTAATGACAAGTTGTTGAAGACTGAAGTAGGTTCCAGATCTACATTCTATGGGCTCAGATATGTCATTGAGACACTGGTGTGATTACATTATTGTCTTGATGGATAGTATATCTTGTTGTGTTGTGAATGCTTAGGGAATTCTTGGTATGGTTGTTGTGATGTGGTCTATGTTGGTTGATGGAGTGAACAATACTCTTGTGATTCAGTGGTGACATGATTTCTATGGTATATTAGTTTTTTATACATGATTGAGATAACATTCATATTGATTAGTTGTGGAGCATGAGTATACTATTGGAGAGGTTGGATGAGTTATGAATGATTGTGGGTCTGTTTGAATAGTGAGAGATAGAAGAAAATATGATTGTAAGTTGCAGAGGATCTGAGCATGTGATGAAAAGGATAAAACCTAACAGCTCATAAGGTATACACAGGTTGTAGTATTGTTTGGGCACGTATACACACGGGCTGTAATACTGGTAGGGTGCGTACATACACATGTTGCACTACCGACATGTCGCATACCTGTTGTAGATTGATATATGTTAAGGATTGTTGCCTCATCTCAGTTGGTGATGAGTGTGGAAGATGAGTCTTGCATGATAGAGCTTGTGCTCTTGTAGAGTTGTACTCTATTCAGTTGTTGCAGAAAAACCCCAAGGATTGTAGTCCGTAATAAAAAGAAAATTATACATACATCTTGTGTTCTTTGTGTTCCTTTTGGTGATGACTTGTTGATGATATATTGATGATATATGTTGTTGATATGTGTTCACATCTAACTATTCATAAATGACAACAATGACTAATGAGTAAAATGTTGAATGCTAACTAATGAGTTTTGTGTAAGAGGGAATTTTTGGGAAAAAGAGCCCCACACTCATTCACCCCCCCTCTATGTGTGGTAGGTGTGTCCAATAATTGGTATCAGAGTCGGACTTCACTACAATCCTTAACAAGCTTGAAGGAGATCCATAAACATACAAATGGACGATGAAGTTCCAATCCTTGATGAGGAAAAATATTCTACTTGGAGAATAGAGATGAGAGTACATTTGAAGGAAATGGGAGCAACTATTTGGAAGGCAGCCATTGGTGGATCAGTTTCATTGAAGAACAAGTCAAAGTTTGCATCTCAAAGGGATGGAAATAAGAATGATGCATTGGGTCTCAAGACCATTCTTAGAGGACTCTCAAGCCCTATCAAAGAGAGCATGGGACAATGCACTTCCGCCAAGGATCTATGGCTAAAGCTAGAGGAGACATATCAAAGCAAGAAGGAGAAGGACGATATTGAATATCACTCCATCAAGATCATTAAAGGTAAAGTGTTAGGGTCCTAACCCGCACATAGGTAGAACAATATATTCGGATGTAATAAAGGTCAATATTAATAAGGCCTTTCAATAAAATAGAATAAGTCAAATGTAAGAAGACCTAATAGAAGCTTTCGCTTCTAGAAGGATCTTCCTCTATATGCTTCTTTTGATAGACATATTTATTATAAATAGGAGTCAAGGGTATGAGAACCCTAGCTTGGATATTATTGTAATAGATCTCTACTCGACTGGAGGTTGCCCCCTCGAAGAGGCCCATGAACATTGCTCTCAGAATCAAAGTGTTATTTTGTTGTTATTCTTATATCATTTCAGTGTTATTGTGGTGATTTTTCTGGTTATATTGCTGTTATTCTGCCATTTCTAGCATTTTATTTTTTTTCTGCATACTTTTATTATCTGGTATATTACAAGTGGTATCAGAGCACATTCCTTGATAGAAATTGTGGGTTAATTTTTTTTCAGGGTAGAGACGTATTCCAACGTCTTTAAGCCACAAAGATCTGTCATTACACGCATAAATCGGTGGTTGAGGGATTAATACATGCAGGAAATACAAGTGGTGCTTAGGAGCACATCTGTTGGCCACCCTTGTAACCCCTGTTGGTACCCCTTCAAGTGGTATCACATCAGACAACACCTGTGTACAGATCGACCTATATTACCTGATCAACACTCAAAATCTATACTATGACCGGTCCGGGCTAGGATACAACGAGATGCAGACTAAGAAATTTTTGATCTCCAAGATGAAAAAACAAGAAGTAGAACAATGAAACTATGTAGAAATAGTTAGAGGAATTATGAAGAAAGAGGAATATATGAATACTCAAGAAGAACATCACAGGGGAACTATACCACCTAGAAGATTCAGAACACATAACTAGCAATTGTTGGATCATGTTGTCATTGATGCCAATGGTTTGATTGATTGATGTCATTGATTGATGTCAAAGGATTGATTGACTGATTATTGATGTAATATGTATTATCCTTGATGAGAATGCATAGATGAAGATGGATCAATCAGTTTTCATTGATACATGATGAAGATGGATCGGTGTGGTTTCATTGGTATATGATGCATTGTTGGAAACATGTATAGATGACTCATTATTGTCTTATCATGATTGATAAGGTGCACAAATGGATGAACTCCAAAGTGGTCCCCTTACGGTGAAATCCCTCACGTGAAGTCACTTTGTGGATTGAGTTATCCTAGAAGAATGGTTGGAGGACCCATGCTTGTATGTGGAATAATGATATGAATATCAATGAAGTTGTTTGTGAAACTATCCTAGATGTATAGTTCTTGTCATGCCATTTCCGGTGGTATGTGGAATGTCACATAAATCCTCACGGTTTGATATTTATGGCCTTACGAAGTTGGACGACCCCCATATCAAGGCTTGAAGCCCCCAAGGTCAAAGAAGTCAAAGTGACCTAAAAGAAGAAATCATTATTTAAATGATAAAGTAAAGTGATAAATTCAAGGTGGATTATTTAAATAATAAAGAGAAGTGACAAAATCAAGAAGGAATATTCAAATGATAAAGTATTCAAGAACTTTCTATTTATGGAAAGTGGTTAACCCTAAAATAAGGAAAATGGATTAAGTGACCTAGAAATGGGTTAAGTGACCTAAAGGATGAAAGTATAAATAAGATAGCAATGGTCTCTTGCAAAATATCCTTTTTGTGGATCAATGGAAAGCTTCTTGTGAGAATATATTTTGGAGTATTGATGGAGAGATTTTTATGAGAGCATCTTGGTGTGGATCTCTTGAGCTTGATTGAAGATTATTATGAGAAAGAGAGCATGAGGAGGATCTCATGGATGCATAAAAGTTTCGACAATATCGGAGATCTTGACGTAAAAAGTCTCGGAGCTTCAGAAACCCTATTCCATGGTGCGTACGTGGGTTGTCTGTGTATAGGGTGCATATATGCAAGTTGTCTGTGTACAAGGTGTGTACAGTACGTGGGCTGTCTGTGTACAAGAAGTGTACAGTGGGTAAAATCATGGAGATTTGTGGTTGAGATGATGACAAGTTGTTGAAGACTGAAGCAGGTTCTAGATCTGCATTCTATGGGATCAAATATGTCATTGAGACACTAGTATGATTACATTACTGTCTTGAAGGATAGTATAGCTTGTTGTGTTGTGAATGCTTAGGGAATATTTTGTATGGTTGTTGTGATGTGGTCTATGTTGGTTGATGGAGTGATCAATACTCTTGTGATTCAGTGGTGACATGATTTATATGGTATATTAGTTGTTTATACATGATTGAGATAACATTCATATTGATTGGTTGTGGAGCATGAGTATACTATTGGAGAGGTTGGATGAGTTGCGAATGACTGTGGGTCTGTTTGAACAGTGAGAGACAGAAGAAAATATGATTGCAGGTTGCAGAGGATCTAAGCATGTGATGAGAAGGATAAAACCTAATAGCTCATAAGGTATACGCAGGTTGTTGTATTTCTTGGGCACGTATACACGCGGGCTGTAATACTGGTAGGGCACGTACATACACGTGTTGCACTACTGACAGATCGCATACCTGTTGCAGATTGATATTTGTTAAGGATTGTTGCCTCATCTCAATTGGTGATGAGTGTGTAAGCTGAGTCTTGCATGATAGAGCTGGTGCTCTTGTAGATTTGTACTCTATTTGGTTGTTGCAGAAAAACCCCAAGGATTGTAGTCCGTAATAAAAATAAAATTGTACATACATCTTATGTTCTTTGTGTTCCTTGTGGTGATGACTTGTTGATGAAATATTTTTGATATATGTTGTTGATATGTGTTCACATCTAATTGTTTATAAATGACAACAATGAGTAATGAGTAAAATGTTGAATTCTAACTAATGAGTTTTGTGTAAGAGGGAATTTTTGGGAAAAAGAGCCCCACACTCATTCACCCCCCCTCTAAGTGTGGTTGGTATGTCCAACAATTGGTATCAAATTCAAACTTCACTACAATCCTTAACAAGATTGAAGGAGATCCATAGACACACAAATGGACGATGAAGTTCCGATCCTTGATGAGGAAAAATATTCTACTTGGAGAATAGAGATGAGAGTACATTTGAAGGAAATGGGAGGAACTATTTGGAAGGAATCCATTGGTGGAATAGTTTCATTGAAGAACAAGTCAAAGTTTGCATCTCAAAGGGATGGAAAGAAGAATGATGCATTGGGTCTCAAGACCATTCTTAGTGGACTCTCAAGCCCTATCAAAGAGAGCATCAGATAATGCACTTCCTCCAAGGATCTATGGCTAAAGCTAGAGGAGACATATCAAAGGAAGAAGGAGAAGGAAGATATTGAATATCACTCCATCAAGATCATTAAAGGTAAAGTGTTAGGGTCCTAACCCGCACATAGGTAGAACAATATATTCAGATGTAATAAAGGTCAATATTAATAAGGCCTTTCAATAAAATAGAATAAGTCGAATGTAAGAAGACCTAATAGAAGCTTCTGCTTCTAGAAGGATCTTCCTCTAGATGCTTCTTTTGATAGACATGTTTAGTATAAATAGGAGTCGAGAGTATGAGAACCCTATCTTGGATATTATTGTAATAGAGCTCTACTCAACTGGAGTTTTCCCCCTCAAAGAGGCTCATGAACATTGCTCTCAGAATCAAAGTGCTATTTATGTTGTTATTCTTATATCATTTCAGTCTTATTGTGGTGATTTTTCTGGTTATATTGTTGTTATTCTGCCATTTCTAGCATTTTATTTTCGTTCTGCATACTTTTATTATCTGGTATATTACAAGTGGTATCAGAGCACTTTCCTCAGTAGAAATTGTGGGTTAATTTTTTTTAGGGTAGAGACGTATTCCGACATCTTTAAGCCACAAATATCTGTCGTTACGTGCATAAACCCGCGGTTGAGGGATTTATACACGTAGGAAATACAAGTGGTGCTTAAGCGCACATCTGTTGGCCACCCTTGTAACCCCTATTGGTACCCCTTCAAGTGGTAGCACATCATACAACACCTATGTATGGATCGACCTAGATTACCTGAAGCCCTCCTTAGATAAACCGATTGGCAGCTTGACTACTATAGTTCCAACAAGAACAACACTTGGGAAGATACTCTCTAGTACCTAGGTAGTCGGGTAGTGAGGCTAAGGGTATGGTCTAGCCTCCATAGTTAGTGCCCTGAGATATTTGGCAGAGTACTACTGTTGGACCCCGCATGTATATCAGAGAGCTATAGCACAGGGAAAACCCTTGTCTGTAGAACCCTTGAATACCTAACCCTTGGGGACAGAAACATAAGCAAATTAAAAAAGACAATATATATTGCCGCACAACTGTGTTCAGGTTGCCAAATCACTACAAATTTCTTCTTGGTTAAGAATTTGGGCATTTAATCACTACAGTATTCTTCATACCAGAGTATAACTCCGCAGGTGTAATATATATATATATATATATATATATATATATATATATATATGTCTGGAAATTTTTGCACCATTATTTGAGACCTATTCCATTGGATTAATCTCCTTTCCCTTATCGCATTCATACATATCATTTTTGAGCAAAAGTTTTGACCCCACCCACCCCATTTTGATTCCCTCATCATCATGGCCCATACCCGCAGCCAAGACATGGAAGCTCGCTTCAATACCTTGCAATCTAATTTCACCGAGACCCAACAAGAAGTGAAACAACTTAGTGCCAATGTTGTCGCCATCAATACAACCATGCAGTCCTCAATGGAGGAAATAAAAAAAAACCTGACTAGCCAGCTTGAATCTGTCATTTCGATGCTCTGCACCAAGATGCATATACCTATAGATAACCCTTTATCTGACCCACCTTCAGATGCTAAAGCTAAACATTCCTCTAACTTTTAGCACCATCACTTTCAACGTGACCTATGCCTTCCACGGGTGGATGTGACCAAATTTGATGGCTTGGATCCCACTTGTTGAGTAAACCAAATGGAACATTATTTCTCTTTATGCGACATTACATATGACTTGGCCAAACTACGGTATGGTGTTCTCCATCTAGGTCAAGAACGTTGGCAATGGTGGAAATGGAGAAAAAATTACCGTCAAGGGTATATTGCTTGGACACAATTTGTGGAAGATCTTTATGAACGCTTTGACACTAAAACCAACCATTTGGGTTGTTTGACAAAGTTGAAACAATCAGGAACAATGCAAGACTTTATAGCTTCTTTTGAGCGCCTGGATTTTCGGACAAAGGGCATGTCTGATGCCTTTTTCCGAGAGTGTTTTATCAGTGGCCTCAAGGATGAGATTCAGGCCCATGTCCTCGTGGCTCGGCCTCAAAGTTGGGTGGAGGCTACTAAAAGAGATAAAGAAGCACAAAAAAATTTATCTTCTCAAAACGAGAAACTGTCCTTTATCCATCGCACTAAACCAGTAAATTCCACTACTCCCTCCACTCCACTAAAGATCCCAAAATTGACCAGGGCTGAAATGGATGAATGCCAACTCAAAGGCCTTTGCTATAATTGTGATGACAAATACTTCTCGGGCCACAAGTGTAAGGAACAAAATATTTTTATGGCCATCTCAGAGGATATTTCGGAAGAGGATGTTGAAACCCCCCTTATGTCTGAGTCACCTGAAACCACTGACATAACCCCTCCCTCAGACCCTCCCGAAGTAGAACCGATCATTTCCCTCAATGCTCTCACTGGCTTCTCTGCTCCCCAAACCCTCAAGATAATCGGTTACATCAAGCATAGGAAGGTCATCATTCTAGTTGATAGTGGAAGCACCCATAATTTTATTCATCATCACATTTCCCAAGAAACTCATTGTTACATTCATGTTGTTAATAATTTCCAAATCATGATTGCTAATGGTGGCTCCATGAAATGTATTGGACATAGTGAAAATTTGCGTCTCCAAATTGGTGACTACCACCTAAAATCTCATATGTTTTCTATCGACATGGGAGGTTGTGACATTGTGTTGGGTGTAGACTGGCTAAGGACTTTGGGTCCCATTCTCATTGATTTTAAGGAATTAACCATGCAATTCGACCAGGAGGGCCAAAAATATAAGTTCCAAGGCATCACAGCCGGTTCACCTGATATCATTAGTTCCCATCGCATGGAAAAGCTGCTCAAAAAAGGTCATTTTGGTGTTATTTCCCAACTCCATGCCATACAAGAAACAAAGACACCCTCGGTGCCGCAAGACCTCCAATCCATCCTTTCTAAACATCAAGTGGTCTTTTCCACTCCTAGGGACTCCCTCCTTCCCATGGTGTTCATGATCATTCCATTCCCCTTGTACCAGGAATCCTTCCTCCCAATATCCGTTCGTATTGTCACCCCTTTTCCCAAAAAAATGAAATTGAGAAAATGGTCCAAGAATTCCTTAACGTAGGCATTATCTGCCCTCGTATGAGCCCCTATTCTTTTCCTGTGGTCATGGTCCTGAAGAAAGAAGTTTCTTGGCGAATGTGTCCTGACTTCCGTGCCCTCAACAAACTTACCATTAAAGACAAATTTCCCATTCCTGTCATTGATGACCTCTTGGATGAATTGAGTGGTGCCCAGTTCTTTACTAAACTTAATATTTATTCTGGCTACCACTAGATACGTATGAAAGAGGTAGACATTCCCAATACTTCCTTTAGAACTCACGAGGGCCACTATGAGTTTTTGGTCATGCCATTTGGCTTGTGTAATGCCCCCTCCACCTTCCAAAGCCTCATGAATCATGTTTTTCATCCTTTTCTCCGTCATTTTGTCTTAGTTTTCTTTGATGATATCCTCATCTATAGAAAAACCTCGACAGACCATCTTGCCCCATGTGGATCAAGTTCTCCATCTACTCTCTCAGCACCAACTTTTCCTAAAACAGTCTAAATGTGCTTTTGGCTCCTCAGAAGTCGAGTACTTGGGTCATATGGTTGGCAAGGATGGCGTCAAGTTGGATCCTAAAAAGATTGAAGCTATTCAAGACTGGCCTCACCTAAATACTCTCAAAAGCTTGCATGGATTTCTGGACTTAACAGGTAATTATCACAAGTTTGTTAAGAATTGTGGAAAGATTGCGACACCTCTCACTGCACTCCTAAAAAAGAACTCTTTCACTTGGACTCCAACAGCTGCTCAAGATTTTCAAACCTTGAAGATGGCCATATGGACCACTCCAGTCCTGTCCCTTCCTGATATCACCAAGACCTTTGTCTTGGAATGTGATGCTTCAGGGAAAGGAATTGGTGTTTTCCTTATGCAAGAGGGTCATCCTTTGGCATTTACCAAAAAGAAACTATCTGAAATCAATCTGGGAAAATCAATCTATGAAAAGGAAATGTTGGCTATTCTAAATGTCGTTGATCTGTGGCACCCTTATCTATTGGGGAAACGCTTCCAAATTAAGACAGACCATGAAAGCCTCAAGTATTTTCTGGAACAACACATTTCCTCCCTGAAGAAACAAAAGTGGGTGACCAAGCTCTTTGGATATGATTATGAGATCATTTACAGGAAAGGAAAAGACAATGTGGTTGCAGATGCACTTTCCCAAAAAAATGAAGATGAAGGATCCCTTTTTTCTCTTTCCTTCATTGTATGAGATTGGCTCCTAGCCATTCGCCGGGAATGGCTACAAGATCCCAAAAGTTCACAACTGATCCAACAATTGCAGTCCAATGCTCCAGCTTCCCCAAGGTACTCTTGTGTCCATGATGAGCTTCGATACAAAGACCGTTTGTATTTAAGTAAACAATCAAAACTTAAATCCATGGTACTTTATGAGCTTCATGCTACACCCATAACTGGGCACTCTGGGTTTACCAAAACCTATGACAGGGTCAATGTAATATACCAGATATGAAATGTACATGCAGAACATAAATAAAATGCTAGTAATGGAAGAATAACAACAATATAACCAGAACATTCACCACAATAACACTAAAATGACATAAGAATAACAACATAAATAACACTTTGAATTTGAAAGAAATGTTCACGGGCCTCTTCGAGGGGGAAACCTCCAGTTGAGGAGAGCTCTATTACAATAATATCCAAGATAGGGTTCTCATACCCTCGACTCCTATTTATACTAAAAATAAGCATCTAGAGGAAGATCCTTCTAGAAGCAGAAGCTTCTATTAGGTATTCTTAATTTCTCCTTATTCTATTTCATTGAAAGGCCTTATTAATATTGACATTTATTACATCCAAATATATTGTTCTACCTATGTGCGGGTTAGGACCCTAACATGTCTGCCCTCTTAAAAACAACCTTTTCCTCAAGGCTGGAGATGAGGAAATTGTTGCAGAATGGTAGCTGGTTCCCAAGTGGCGTCTGCTGGAGATGTATCTTTCCACTGGACTAGAACTTCCTTGATGGTTCTTTGACATAGCCGATGCTCACGCTGGTCCAAAACTGCTTCTGGTTGTAGCCAAATGGATCCTTCTTCAACTAACTTTGGAAGGTTGGTTTGAATTTGGCACTTAGCTCCAATCAACTTCTTTAAGAATGAAACATGAAAAATAGGATGTAGCTTTGAATGGTTGGGAAAAGCTAACTGATATGTGAATTGTCCCACATGCTTGAGCATGGTACAAGGACCATAAAATTTGGGCACTAACTTCTGACAATGCTTGACCTTGAGGGAAGTTTGCTTGTAAGGTTGCAGTCAAAGAAACACCTGATCCCCTTTTGCAAATTGACATTCAGAGCGACCTTGATATGCTTTTTGCTTCATGTGATTCTGTGCCATGAGCAAATTCTCTTTGAGGGTACGGAGAATAGCCTCTCGAGCTGTAAGTGTTAGGTCAACTGCCTAGACCTTCGAGGCACCTGGTAAGTATGAGAGCACTGAAGGTGGCTTCTGTCCATATACCGCTTCAAAAGGAGTCACGTGTGTAGTTGTATGGTATGAAGTGTTGTACCACCATTCAACTAGGGGTAACCATTGAGCCTAGTGATTTTTCTTTTCCGAGGAAAAACACCTCAAATATGTTTCCAAACACTTGTTGACAACTTCCATTTGGCCATCATTCTAGGGATGATAAGTTGTGTTGAGATTCAATTCGGTGCCTTGTATCTTGAACAATTATGGCCAAAAATTGCTTGTGAAAGTTGGGTCGTGATCAAAATCAATAGAGTGCGGTATGCCATGAAGCTTGAAGACCTGATCCATGAATATTTGAGCCACCGTGAATGTTGTAAACGGGTGTTGAAGGGAACATAAATGCGCATACTTGTAAAGGTGATCAACAACCACCATGATGACGAATTTATTTCCAGATTTGGGTAAGACGATAATAAAATCCATAGAGATATCCTTCCAAATAGCAGGTGGAATCAGGAGCGGTTGTAGTGTGCCGGATGATTTGACTATTTCTCCCTTGTTGTGTTGACACACATCACATTGAACTACAAAATTACAAATGTCCTGTTTCATACCATCCCAAAAAAAGGAACGTTTGACCCTATCATAGGTTTTGGTGAACCCGGAGTGTGCTGCTATGGGTGTAGCATGAAGCTTAGAAAGTACAGTGGATTTAAGCTTTGATTGTTTACATAAATATAAACGGCCTTTGTATCTAAGTTCCTCATGGAGCCAAGAGTACCCTGGGGAAGCTAGAGCATTGGACTGCAATTGGTGAATCAACTACAAACTTTTGGGATCTTGTAGCCATTCCTGGCGAACGGCTTGGAGCCAATCTGGTACAATGAATGAAAGAGAAAAAAGGGATCCTTCATCTTCATATTT
The DNA here is from genome assembly GCA_009831015.1 of Picea engelmannii. NCBI lineage: Eukaryota > Viridiplantae > Streptophyta > Pinopsida > Pinales > Pinaceae > Picea > Picea engelmannii. Next base: position 698,909 of record ML777517.1, read on the forward strand.
TCGGGAAAGTGCATCCGCAACCACATTGTCTTTTCCTTTCTTATAAATGATCTCATAATCATATCCAAAGAGTTTAGTCATCCATTTTTGTTGTTTTGGGGAGGAAATCGTTGTTGCAGAAAATACATGAGGCTTTAAAGGTCTGTCTTAATTTGGAAACATTGCCCCAATAGATAAGGACACCACAGATCCACGTCATGCAGAATAGCCAACATTTCCTTTTCATAGATGGATTTGCCTAGATTTCTTTCAGATAGTTGCTTGCTGGTAAAGGCCAAAGGTTGACCCTCTTGCATAAGGACAACACCGATTCCTTTCCCTGAGGCATCACATTCCAACACAAAGGTCTTAGTGAAATTGGGAAGGGGGAGGACTGGAGTGGTGCACATGGCCATATTCAAGGTTTGAAAAGCTTGAGCAGTGGCTAGAGTCCAAGTGAAAGACTTCTTTTTGAGGAGAGCAGTGAGATGTGCTGCAATATTCCCATAATTCTTAATAAACTTGCGATAATATCCTGTTAAGCGTAGAAATACATGCAAGATATTAAGATTCTTTGGGTGAGGCCAGTCTTGCATAGCTTCAATCTTCTTAGGATACACCCTGATGCCATTTTTGCCAACCAGATGACCCAAGTATTCTACTTATGAGGCGCCAAAAGAACATTTAGACTGTTTTAGGAAAACTTGGTGCTGAGAGAGTATATGGAGAAATCAATCCACATGAGCAAGATGGTCTGTCTAGGTTTTTCTATAGATGAGGATATCATCAATGAAAACTAAGACAAAATGGTAGAGAAAAGGATGGAAGACATGATTCATGAGGCTTTGGAAGGTCGAGGGGGCATTACACAAGCCAAAGGGCATAACCAAAAACTCATAGTGGCCCTCATGAGTTCTAAAGGGAGTCTTGGGAATGTCTGCCTCTTTCATATGTATCTGGTGGTAGCTCGAACGAAGATCCAGTTTAGTGAAGAATTGGGCGCCACTCAATTCATCCAGGAGGTCATCAATGACAGGAATGGGGAATTTTTCTTTGATGGTAAGTTTGTTGAGGGCACGAAAGTTAGGACACATTCACTAAGAACCTTCTTTCTTCAGGACCATGACCACAAGAGATGAGTAGGGGCTCATACTAGGGCGGATAATGCCTGCATTAAGGAGTTCCTGGACCATTTTCTCAATTTTATTTTTTTGGAAAAAGGGGAGATGATACAGACGAATATTGGGAGGAAGGCTTCCGGGTACAAGGGGAATGGAATGATCATGAACACCAAGGGAAGGAGGGAGGCCTTGGGGAGTGGAAAATACCAATTGATTTTTAGAAAGGATGGCTTGGAGGTCTTGCGGTACCGAGGGTGTCTTTGTTGCTTGTATGGCATGGAGTTGGGCGATAACACCAGAATGACCCTTTTTGAGCATATTTTCCATGCGATGGGAACTAATGATCTCAGGTGAACTGACGGTGATGCCTTGGAACTTATATTGGTGGCCCTCTTGGTCGAGTTGCATGGTTAACTCTTTAAAATCCATGAGAATGGGACCCAAAGTCCTTATCTAGTCTACACCCAACACAATGTCACAACCTCCCATGTCGATAGAAAACATATGGGATTTCAGGTGGTAGTAACCAATTTGGAGACGCACATTTTCACAATGCCCTCCACATTTCATGGAACCGCCATTGGCAATCATGATGTGGAAATTATTGACGACATGGATGTAGAAATGATTTTCTCGGGCAATGCGGCGATGAATAAAATTATGGGTGCCGCGACTATCAACCAGAATGATGACCTTCTAATGCTTGATGTAATCGATTATCTTGAGGGTTTAGGGAGGAGAGAAGCCAGTGAGAGCATTGACAGAAATGACCGGTTCTACTTCGGGAGGGGTTGAGGGAGGGGTTATGTTAGTGGATTCAGGTGACTCAGATATAGGGGGAGTTTCTTCATATTCTTCTGAAATATCCTCGGAGATGGCCATAAAAATATTTTTTTCTTTACACTTGTGGCCCGAGAAATATTTGTCATCACAGTTATAACAAAGGCCTTTGAGTTGGCGTTTAGCCATTTCAACCCTGGTCAATTTTTGGATCTTTAGTGGAGGAGAGGGAGTAGTGGGATTTACTAGTTTAGGGCGAGGGATAAAGAAGGGTTTACGGTTTTGAGAAGATACAACCTGTTGTGCTTATTTAGCTCTTTTGGTAGCCTCCACCCAACTCTCAGGCCGAGCCATGAGGACATGGGCTCGAATTTCATCCTTGAGGCTGCTGATAAAACACTCTCATAAAAAGGCATCAGACATGCCCTCTGTTCTAAAATCCAGGTGCTTAAAGGCAGTTATAAAGTCTTCCACTGTTCCTAATTGTTTCATCTTTTTCAAACAGCTCAAATGGTTGGTGTCAGTGTCAAAGCGTTCATAAAGATCTTCCACAAAGTGTGTCCAAGCAATATACCCTTGATGAGAAGTTTTTCTCCATTGTCACCATTGCCAACGTTCTTGATCTAGATGGAGAACACCATACCGGATTTTGTCCAAGTCATCTGTAATGTCACATAAAGATAAGTAATGTTCCATTTGGGTTACCCAACTAGTGGGGTCCGAGCCATCAAATTTGGTCGCATCCACCCACAGAAGGCGTAGGTCACGTTGAAAGTGATGGTTCTGCAAGGTATGGGAATGAGAGGAATGGTCACCTTTAGTATGTGGAGGTGAGGAAGAGGAAGGGTTATCTGTAGGCATATGTAGTTTGGTGCAGAGTGCCAAAAGTACTGATTCAACTTGGGTGGTGAGGTATTTTTTGATTTCCCCCATTAAGGACTGCATGGTTGTATTGATGGTGGCAACATTGGCACTGAGTTTTTTCACTTCTTGTTGGGTCTCAATTAGACCATATTGCAAGGTGTTGAAGCGAGCTTCCAAGTCTTGGCTACGAGCATGGGCCATGAGGATGGGGAAACTGAAAAGGGGCGGGCGGGGTAAATTTTTTTTCCAAAAAATGATATGGATGAATGTGATAAGGGAGAAGAGATGAATCCAATAGAATAGGTCTCAAATAAGGGTGAAAATGCAGAGAGTTTTTTTTTTTTTTTTTTCCGAGTTTTACAAAGTTATACTCTGATCTGAAGAATACTGCAAAGAGGAAATGCCCAAATGCTTAACTAGAAAGAAATGTGTATTTACTTAGCAACCCAAACACAGTTGCACATAAATAGTTCTTGTTTGTTTTAATTTTTTTATGTTTATGTCCCCAAGGGTTAGGTATTCAAGGGTTCTACAGACAAGGGTTTTCCCTGTGCTATAGCTCTCTGATATATGTGCAGGGTCCAACAATAGTACTAAGCCCAATATCTTAGGGCACTAACTAAGGAGGATAGACCGTACCCTTAGCTGTACTACCCGACTACCCAGGTACTAGAGAGTATCTTCCCGAGTGTTGTTCTTGGTGACACTATAGCAGTCAAGTAGCCGATCGGTTTATCTAAAGAGGACTTCAGGTAATCTAGGTCGATCCGTACACAGGTGTTGTTTGATGTAGTACCACTCGAAGGGGTACCAACGGGGGTTGCAAGGGTGGCCAACAGATGTGCGCTTAAGTACCACTTGTATTTCCTGCGTGTATGAATCCCTCAACCATGGGTTTATGCATGTAATGATAGATCTCTGTGGCTTAAAGATGCTGGAATACGTCTCTACCCTGGAAATTTTTTTTAACCCACACTTTCTGCCGAGGAAAGTGCTCTGATACCACTTGTAATATACCATATATAAAATGTATGCATAACATAAATAAGATGCTAGTAATGGCAGAATAACAACAATATAACCAGAACATTTGCCACAATAACACTAAAATGATATAAGAATAAAAACAGAAATAACACTTTGAATCTGAAAGCAATGTTCACGGGTCTCTTTGATGAGGCGACCTCCAGTTGAGTAGAGCTCTATTACAATAATATCCAAGCTAAGTTTCTCATACCCTGGACTCCTATTTATACTAAAAAGAAGCATCTAGAGGAAGATCCTTCTAGAAGTGGAAGCTTCTATTAGGTCTTCTTACATCTTCCTTATTCTATTTTATTGAAAGGCCTTATTAATATTGACCTTTATTACATCTAAATATATTGTTCTACCTATGTGCGGGTTAAGACCCTAACAATCAAACGCTTTTTTTTCTGGGATGGCATGAAACAAGACATTCATAATTTTGTCGCTGAATGTGACGTGTGTCAATTCAGCAAGGGCGAAATAGTCAAATCTCCGGGCACACTACAACCACTTCTGATTCCACCTGCTATTTGGAGGGATATCTCTATGGATTTTATTACAAGCTTCCCGAAATCGGGAAATAAATCAGTCATCATGGTAGTTGTTGATATTTCCAAGTATGCTCATTTATGTGCACTTCAACACCTATTTATAGCATCCATGGTGGCTCAACTTTTCATGGATCAGGTCTTCAAGCTTCATGGCATGTCGCATTCTATTGTTTCTGATCACGACCCAACTTTCACCAACAATTTTTGGCAAGAACTATTCAAGGTACAAGGCACCCAATTGCATCTCAACACAACTTATCATCCCCAGACTATTGGTCAAACAAAAGTTGTCAACAAGTGTTTGGAAACATATTTGAGGTGTTTTTCCTCAGAAAAGAAAAATCAATGGGCTAAATGGTTACCCCTAGTTGAATGGTGGTACAACACTTCATACCATACAACTACACGCATGACTCCTTTTGAAGCGTTATATGGACAAAAGCCACATTCAGTTCTCTCATACTTACCTGGTGTCTCGAAGGTCTAGGTAGTTGACCAAATGCTTACAATTCGAGAGGCTATTATCTATACCCTAAAAGAGAATTTGGTCATGGCACATAATTGCATGAAGCAACAAGAAAATAAAGTTCACTCTGAATGTCAATTTTCAGAAGGGGATCATGTGTTTCTTTGACTGCAACCTTACAAGAAAAATTCCCTCAAGGCCAAGCATTGTTAGAAGCTAGTGCCCAAATTTTATGGTCCTTATACTGTTCTCAAGCATGTGGGACAGGTGGCCTATTAGTTATCTTTTCCCATTCATTCTAAGCTACATCCTATTTTTCATGTTTCATGCTTAAAGAAGGTGATTGGAACTAAGTGCCAAATTCAAACCAACCTTCCTGAGTTAGCCAAAGAAGGATCCATTTGAATATATACACAAGTAGTTTTGGACCAACATGAGCGTCGCCTATGTCAAAGAACCATCAAGGAAGTGTTAGTCCAGTGGAAAGATACAAGTCTAGCATATGCCACTTGGGAACCAACTACCATTCTGCAACAATTTACACATCTGAAGTCTTGATGACAAGGTTGTTTTTAAGGGGGTGGACATGTTAGGGTCCTAACCTGCACATAGGTAGAACAATATATTCGGATGTAATAAAGGTCAATATTAATAAGGCATTTCAATAAAATAGAATAAGTCGAATGTAAGAAGACCTAATAGAATCTTCCGCTTCTATAAAGATCTTCATCTAGATGCTTCTTTTGATAGACATATTTAGTATAGATAGGAGTCGAGGGTATGAGAACCCTAGCTTGGATATTGTTGTAATAGAGATCTTCTCGACTAGAGGTTTCCCCCTCAAAGAGGCCTGTGAACGTTGCTCTCAAAATCAAAGTGGTATTTCTGTTGTTATTCTTATATCATTTCAGTGTTATTGTGGTGATTGTTCTGGTTATATTGTTGTTATTCTGCCATTTCTATCATTTTATTTATGTTCTGCATACTTTTATTATCTGGTATATTACATAACGAATCTCCAAAAACCCTTGATTGTATTATTTATAAATGTGATCTTGAAAACATTTCAAGTGAAGATAAATAATCAAGTGATGATAGCACAAAGGAAGATCTTGAAGACATTTCCAATGAAGGCAAAGAATTATGCGTTGATGTTGGAAAAAAGGAAGATCGTGAAGATATCTCAAATGAAGGTAAAGAACCCTCAAAAACCCTTGATTGCAATGATGATGATGAATTTTTCTCTACAAGTGAATAAGAAGATCTATAAATAGTTTGTGTAAAGTTTGATGGTAATTATCCCATGAAACGAATAGAAGAAAATCTATTAAAACTTCAAAAGGAAGTTGAAGAGGGTTTATATAGATATAGAAGTGATCATTATTATATAGACTATAATTATCTTTCTGATAACACTAAGAAGTTTCTTAGGAGGAGTCTAAGGCACATATTGAAGTTAAAGGAAATGCTCAAGGAATAAGAAGAGAGCAATAAGACCTAATTAGAAAGAAAGGAAGAAGAGATCACAAGACTAAAGAATGGAATAGAAAATATGAATGTAAATGATGAGATTAGCAATAGTTTTGAAATCATTGTCCATCTCAAGACCCAAATTGAAGAAGTCAAAAGAATAGAGGAACTATTGAAGAATCAAATAAATGAAAAGGAAGAGTCATGTTGTAAGTTATAAGATGAAATTGTTGACCTTAGAAAGAAGGTAGAAAAGTCAAACAAATTCTTGAATAGCTCACTAATCTTGGATGAGATCTTGGAAAGTCAAAGATAACCATATGATAAATCAGGTCTTGGATATAAAAAGGAAGCTACACATGCTGAAGCAAGAACCTCAAAGAAGCATGAGGTAAGTCCATCAAAGGATGAAATCAATGTTGAAAATCGACCACCTACAGAAGGCAAAGAATATTTCAAAAGAACAAAGAAAGGAAGACATGAAGAAACTATTCTTGGGACATCAAAGAAAAGGTTTGAAAGTATTTTTCATGGGCATTGTTATTCATGTAATGGATATGGTCACAAAGCTTTTGAATGTAGATCTTATGAAAGGAGATATAATGGAAGAATTTATAACACCATAAGGTGTTGGAGATGTGATCAGGTATGACACATTGATGTTCACTGTAACACCATGAGATGCTACAGCTGTAGTGGATTTGGCCACAAATCCTAGGAGTGCTAGAACACAATAAGAAATTCCATGATGAGGACTTCAAATAACATGGCTAGAAGAAGGAATGAAGTAAGAAAGGAAGACATCTTTGAAAACATGGATGGTCAGAGCTCAAGTTACGAGGAGAAGGGACATCTACATAAGTGGGTGAAGAAGATAAAGCAGCCAGAACAGAATGAAAGACTGAATGGAAGTTCAAATGTGTCATCTACTAAAGCATACACGAGTGACAGTGGTATCAGTCGCGTACATACGCAGGCTAACCTTGTATATGTTGCGTACATACGTGAGTTGTTGTGTGACAGGCTACGTATATGTGGTAAAGCCTTGGAAAAACGACAATGCACATGGGTTGCAGCTTGATGTGATGGTATAACTCTGTGATGCAGGGTCTGACATTGTTTGTTGCACATTATGACACTATTTGCTACAGGTTTTCATGATTATATATTAGATTATGTAAGGTGTTGATTTAAAATAAAATCTTGAGTGCATGGCACTAACCCATGGGAATGGATTGATGCTAAAGAAAAATGATGGTTATGACAGTAAGGTTATGGCACCTTGGTTATGTGATATATCATGATGATGCTAGCTAGACATGTCATTGATCTATTGAAGCATAGTACTTGTACATGTATTGTTGGATGCTTACTATTTGGTATAGTGCATGGAGGCTTGAGTATGATATGTTGGGGTACATGGTTGGTACATAATTTGAGTTTCATTGATATATCTTATGATGATTATTGGAAGCATATTTGTTGGATAACATAATTGATGCACTTTCTTGGTGCAAGTGATGATGCATGGTGGTACACTCACATATGGTATATGTTTGGATGATTGGTACTTCGCTAAAAGTACACCATTGGTATTACTTGATTAGAGCAACAATTGATATTTGTTGAGACTCATGGTTGTGGAAATTGGTTCATGATGGAGACATATCATGAGTGGTATGACATTTGTTTGGCATATGGTTGATACACTTCATTTGGCAATATCTTTTGGTACATTGTATGTACATGATTGATGTACATGGGTGATGTGCATGGTGGGCACATTTTGGTACATGATGTACTTGGTTGATATTTTGCTCATGATTCTCTATTTCATTATTGGCATATCTTTTTCTTCTTGATGCTTGATATGGCATGAGTTTGATGCATGAAAAGGTCCAAGGATCATCATATGGTAGCATATTGTTCATCTAGAAGAGAATATAGGGGGAGACATACCCTTCGGGGGAGTCATTCTTCTTCCCATGATTCTAGGAGGAGATATTTATCAGATGCATACCTAGAAAAGAGCCTTATATTTGAATAAAGAAGCACATAGGCATAATTTTAGGGGGGAGCGATGGTCAATGGGGATTATGAGTGATGTATCTTCAGAATTCCATCAAAGTGATATCCCTTAAGGGGAGAGATTATTTATAAGAATATCAACGACATTCAGATAGGGGGAGCATCCCTAAGGAGAGTTCAAGAAAGGGGAGCATTCCCAAGAGAAGAATGGGCCTTTTCCATTGATGTCAAAGGGGGAGAGATAATCACATTGATGTCTATTGTTGGGGAGAGATTGATGTGGAGAGATAGTCACATTGACTATTGATGTATATAATGCCTTATCTACATGTTGACATCAATAACTCATAATTTGTGATTAACATCAATGTTGGTATTGCCATCAATGCCAAAGGGGGATATTGTTGGATCATGGTGTCATTGATGCCAATCATTTGATTGATTGATGTCAAGTGATTGATTGATGTCAAAGGATTGATTGATTGATGATTTATGTAATATGTATTGTCCTAGATGAGAATGCATAGATGAAGATGGATCAATGAGTTGTCATTGATACATGATGAAGATTGATCAATGTGGTTTCATTGGTATATGATGCATTGTTGGAAAACTGTATAGATGACTCATTATTGTCTTATCATGATTGATAAGGTGCACAAATGGATGAACTCCAAAGTGGTCCCCTTATGGTGAAATCCCTCACAGGAAGATGCTTTGCGGATTGAGTTCTCCTAGAAGAATGGTTGGATGACCCATTCTTGTATTTGGAATAATGAGATGAAGATCAATGAATTTGTTGGTGAAACTATCCTAGATGGATAGTGTTTGTCATGAGATTTTCGGTTGTATGTGGAATGTCACATAACCCCTCACGGTTTGAGAGTTATGGCCTTACGAAGTTGGAGGACCCCCATATGAAGGCTTGAATCCCGCAAGGTCAAAGAAGTCAAAGTGACCTAAAAGAAGAATTCATTATTTAAATGATAAAGTAAAGTGACAAAGTCAAGATGGATTATTTAAATAATAAAGAGAAGTGACAAAATCAAGAAATGATAAAGTAAGGTGATAAAATCAAGAAGGAATATTTAAATGATAAAGTATTGGAGAAATTTCTATTTATGGAAAGTGGTTAACCCTAAAATAAGGAAAATAGGTTAAGTAACCTAGAAATGGGTTAAGTGACCTAGAAATGGGTTAAGTGACCTAAAGGATGAAAGTATAAATAAGATAGCAATGGTCTCTTGCAAAGCAACCTTTTTGTGGATCAATGGAGAGCTTCTTGTGAGAATATCGTTTGGAGCATTGATGGAGAGATTCTTATGAGAGCATTTTGGTGTGGATCTCTTGAGCATGATCGAAGATCTATTTTGAGGAAGAGAGCATGAGGAGGATCTCATAGATGCATCAAAGTTTCGGCAATATCTAAGATCTTGACGTCAAAAGTCTTGAAGCTTCAAAAACCCTATTTCCTGGTGTGTACACGGGTTGTCTGTGTATATGGTGTGTATACACAATATGTTTGTGTACAAGGTGCATACGGTACACAGGCTATCTGTGTATACGGAGTGTACAGTGGATAAAATCATGGAGATTTTTTGTTGAGCTGATGACAAGTTGTTGAAGACTGAAGCAGGTTCCATATCTGTATTCTACGGGCTCAGATCTATCATTGAGACACTGGTATGATTACATTATTGTCTTGATGGATAGTATAGCTTTTTGTGTTTTGAATTCTTAGGGAATTCTTGGTATGGCTACTGTGATGTGGTCTATGTTGGTTGATGGAGTGGGAAGTACTCTTGTGATTCAGTGGTGACATGATTGCCATGGTATACTAGTTGTTTATACATGATTGAGATAGCATTCATATTGATTGGTTGTGGAGCATGAATAGACTATTAGAGAGATTGGGTGAGTTGTGACTGACTGTGGGTCAGTTTGAATAGTGAGATACATAATAAAATATGATTGCAGGTTGCAGAGGATCTGAGCATGTGATGAAAAGGATAAACCCTAATAGCTCAGAGGGTATATGCAGGTTGTATTACTGCTTGGGCATGTATACGCGTGGGCTGTAATACTGGTAGGGCACGCACATACCTATGATGCACTACTGCCAGGTTGCGTACTTATTTTAGATTGATATCTGTTGAGGATTGTTTCCTCATCTCAGTTGGTATTGAGTGTGTAAGTTGAGTCTTGCACGATAGAGCTGGTGCTCTTGTAGAGTTGTACATTATTCAGTTGTTGCTGAAAAACCCCAAGGATTGTAGTCTGTAATAAAAAGAAAATTGTACATACATCTTGTGTTCTTTGTGTTCCTTGTGGTGATGACTTGTTGATGATATATTGTTGATATGTGTTCACATATAACTGGTTATAAATGACAACAATGAGTAATGAGTAAAATGTTGAATGCTAGCTAATGAGTTATGTGTAAGGGGAAAGTTTTGGGAAAAGAGCCCCACACTCATTCACCCCCCCTCTAAGTGTGGTAGGTGTGTCAAAAATTAATAAGAAACATCTCAAGAAGAGTAAGTCTTCAGAAGAGCAACATCATTCAGAAGATCCCCTACATCCAGTTATCAAACTATTTTTATTTGTTTATGTTATTCTTGTAATATTTTTGGACACAAAGCGAAAAACTATAGGGCCTATGCCAGGAATTGAATAGACTATGAAGGATATTCAAACAACAATTATCCTAGAAAGTCACATGGATCACATAACATAAATCACAATAGTTTTGGTTCACTAAGTAATGAAGTTGAGTGCTACAAGTGAAACAATTTTGGACACATGGCCAAATATTGTAGAACGATTGTTCCTCCAAGGGAACCAAAGTAGAATATCAAATAGGAACCAAAAAGGATATGGAGAAGGAAGTAGGATCAATGCAACACTAAATAATGTTAGCTTTCTCTGCAAGCTCAACAAAAAAAAAGTGGGTGACATGTTGACTGTGGTTTTTCAAATCATATGACAAGTGTCAAGAACAGTTTTATCACCCTGAAGAAGGAACGTGATGGATCAGTCTCATTTGGAAATAATAAATCAACCAGAATTATAGGTAGAGGCACAACCAATCCTGGAAGCAAAGATGCCAAGGAAAAAAATGTTCTATTAGTTGAAGATATGAAGCACAATATTCTAAGTGCAAGTCAAATGTGTTATCAAGGACAAAATCTTTTGTTTGAATAAGAAAAGTGTGAGATAAGGAGAGAAGGATCAGGAAAATTTGTGGCTACAACTCGAAGAATGCCAATCAATATGTATGTCCTGAATGAAATTGGAAGGGAAAGATGTTGGTTAGGAAAAGAAAATGAAAGTTGTCTCTGCCACAAAAGCATGGGTTACATGAAATTTGATAAACTTATCAAAATTAGAAGAAAGGAATAAATGAAAGAACTGTCTGAGATCTCAAATCCAACAAATACTCTATGTGAGCATTGTATAGAAGGAAAAAAAACTAGTACCAAGTTCAAATAAAAAGTGTACTCCATGAAACAACTATTAGATATTTTACACACTGGCCGATGTGGACCTACAAGAATGAAGGGATTAAATGGAAAACAATATTTTATGTTATTGTTTGATGACTACACAAGAATGACTACATTTTTCCTTCTCAGGAAGAAATTAGAAGCATTCGAACACTTCAAGATCTACAAAGATACAGTTGGAACCGAGATGGACTTGAAAATCAAGTGCTTAATATCAGAAAATGGAGGAGCGTTTACATAAAAGGAATTCATGGATTTATGTGGGACATATAGAATAAGGAGATCGTTCTCAACATCTAGGACACCTCTACAAAATGGAGTGGTCAAAAGAAAGAAAAAAACAATATAGGAAATAGTCAGAACCACGTTGAAAGATTCCAATTTGAATGACATATTTTGGGCACAAGTAATACATACAATAGTTCATATCCTAAATAGAGGAATGCTCAGAAGTAATAGTTATAAGACTCCCAATGATTTATGGAAAGGAAGATCGACAAATTTGAGGATTCTTTTAGTGTTTGGAAGAAAATGCTATATCAAAAGAGAATATGGAAGAATTGGGAAGTTTGAATCGAAAGTTGATAAGGTAATACTAGTTGGGTATTCAAGAAAAATCAAAGCATATAAATTCTTCAGTCCAAGACTCAACAAAATCGTGGAAATCATCAATGTAATGATTGACGAGATAGATGTATGGAAGGTCAAAGAAAGAAGAAAATATCCAGAAGAGCAAGATGACAAAGAAGATCTAAAAGAAGAAGTATAAGAAGAAGAGGAAGAATAAGAAGAGTAGTTAGAAAAAGAGAAAGAGGAAGATGAGAAGAAAATACCTCCCAAGAAACCTATCCGACGAGTACAAAAAAATCATCCACTAGAAAAAATTATTGGGAATAAAGATGCAGGGGTTGAAACCTGAAGAATAATATGTTCACTAGAACAAAGGCATCTAGCACTGTTATCTATAGTTGAAACAAGAAATTTTGAAGAAGCTAGCAATGACGAAGACTAGATCAAGGCTATGGATGAAGAATCATATCAGATAGAGAATAATGACACATGGTAACTGGTTCCAAGGCCGAAGAACAAGAACTGGAATGGCACAAAGTGGGTTTTTAGAAACAGATTGAATGATGATGGAAAGGTAACCATAAACAAAGCAAGGTTAGTATGAAAAGGATATACTCAGATTGAAGGTATACATTATGAAGAGACCTTTGCTCCAATTGCCAGGATGGAAACAATCAGATTCATATTATCCCATCCATGTTCGAAAAGAATCCATTTGTATCAGATGGATGTAAAATCAACCTTTGTAAATGGATAATTAGAAGAAGAAGTCTACATCAAACAACCTGAATGGTTTATACTATTAGAAAAGGAATATTACGTTTGCAGGTTGAAGAAAGCATTATATGGACTCAAGTAGTACCCCAGAGCATGGTATTCAATATTGGATAGTTATCTACAACAAGAAGGATTTAGGAAGGCAAATGTAGACAACAATTTCTACATAAAAGTGAATTGAGATAATATATTGATAATTGAATTTTATGTAGATGATATTATCTTTGGGAGCAATGATGACAGGATGAGTTAGAATTTTTTCAAAGACATGGAGAATGAGTTTGAAATGTATTTTCTCAATGAGTTGAATTCATTTTTCGGATTACAAATATGTCCATGTGATATAGGTATTTTCATATCTTGGACTAAGTACATCAGAGAAATTATAAATAAGTTTGGAATCGAAATAAACAAACCCATAATTACTCTTATGGATATCAGTTTCAAGTTGAGCAAGGATTATGAATATAAGGATGCAAATCAGAGACTCTACAGATCGAATATTGGTAGCTTACTTTATGTGACAATATCAACACCATATGTGATGCAAGCAGTTGCACAAGTTGTGAGATTTCAAGCAACATCGAAAGAAACTCATGTTGTGGAAGTAAAGAGAATATTCAAATATTTCATGGCAACATAAGATTTTTGATTATGGTATCCTAAAGGGAATGATATATCTTTGGTAGGCTACACAGATTCATATTGGGCAGGCATAATTGATCATAGAAGAAGTACAAGTAGAGAAGATTTCTACTTATGTGAGTGTTTGGTATCATGGATGAGAAAGAAATAATCATCAGTATATTTGTCCACAACAAAAGAAAAACATATTGCAATGAAAACATGTTGCACACAAGTTCTCTAGATGAAGAAGACCTTGAAGGATATACATGTGCAATATGATAAGCCTATTCTGATACTCAGTGATAACACTAGTGCTATCAATATCTCTAAGAATACCATAATGAATTGCAAGTCGAAGCACATTCTGATCAATTTTCACTTTCTACATGAACATGTTATAGAGAAGAACATAAAGATAGAGTACATTGGGACAAAAGAGCGGATTTCATATATGTTCACCAAACCTCTTGTGAGGGAGATATTTGAGTATCTTCAACATAAACTTTGGAGTTGTTTATTCCCCACAGTGATGCACACGCCATCAGAAATAGTAAGACAGGGGGAGAGAAGGAGAAGACATAAAGAATCCAAGTAAACAATATTTTGAATGCTTTTCATATACATCCAATATTTACATGAGGAAGCACCATGAAGAGAAAGCAGAGGCTTGTATGCAGGGGGAGCATCCCAAGGAGAATCACCCTTTTCCATTAATGTCAAAGGGGGAGAGAAAGAAGAAATTCATGGAGACCGAGATAAACAATAGATGTGTAAAGACAGGGGGAGCATTGGTCATAGAGGAGAGATGGTCATAAAGGGAGCATGAGTATTACCATGCCATCAATGCCAAAGAGGGAGATTGTTGGACATTTGGCTTTCATTGATGTCAACAAGCATTGGTTGTCATTGATATCAAAATATATGATGGGTTTATTTGGATAAGTCTCCAAAGTGGTCCCCTTATGGAGTATCTCTAAGAGTGGCCCTCACAGGAAGACACTTTGAAGGAATATACAAGAATCATCATAGGTATGGTCATTCAACCACATGCTATTTGAGGAATAAGGACATAAAGGATAGTGTAAATCTATGTAACATAGTCATAGATCGATATTCATTTTCATGTATTTTTCAGTGTTACGTGGTATGCCACGTGGTTCCTATCAGTTGAGAAGTTATGAGGTCATCGATTTGGAAGACCTAAAGATGGGTTACAAACCCCTTAGTTAGTTACAAGACAATTAATGAAAGGGTTTAGTGGTTGTAACAAGAAACCCAAAAATTAACATAACAAATTACTTAGAAAAAGTATAAATACCCCTCAAGGAGTCTTTCATAAGTACAATTCAAACACATCTATGTTGATTATCTATCTTGTGAAAAACAATTCGTCTATTGGAGAGTATAAATTTGAGTCTGAGGTAGCAAGTTTGAGGGTTTGAAGCAAGGTCCAAGGTGAAAGTCTCAAACTTGTAGAAAATGTGAGTAACCCTAGTATTTTAGGTATCTGAGGGTTACAGGTCATAAGGGAATGCATGTACAAAGGTTATAGTGGATAAAAGTGACTTATCCATGAGTATTAGAGAATAAAGTTGTGGATATGTGAAAAGGGTTTGAAGAATATAATATCTCTTGTTTATTGAATATGGCATGCGCAAGGTTGGTTTATTGATATGATATTGTATGTACCATGTCTTCTTTATCATTAAAGGTATGTATTTTATATGTTTGGTTGATGATTGTATCATGGATGGTATGGCACATGCTTAAGGCATGTCTTGGAGACTCTTTTTGGTATATGGTTGTATATGGTTGAGGTCCATGTTTTGGTGTCATTGATACATGATTGAAGTATATCCTTGGTACATTGTATATGGTTATTATGCTTCATTGCTAGAGTCAGATATTTGTGATAGTGGCATCTATTTTAGGCATATCTTATAGTATATGGTATGATGCATGTTTGAGGTACAATGTGGTACATGGTTTTGATACTTGATGTTGATATGGTCTATATGAGTGGATATGGTTGATATATTAATGACATATAAAGTGACAGGGAAAGTGACAGATTACAGGTTGATGTGACAGTGACAGGTTGGATGAAAGTTTTATTAGAGGCTGATTATCGTAGGTAGTGATAGTATCATTGGTTGTGACAATGATCCAAAATGGATCCATAAAGTCTCAGAAGTCAAAGTTTTTGAATGCTCAAGAAAATGACATTATCGTGTACTGCTTGTCACAAGATTTCTGGTGATTCAAACAGATTGTAAATCTGACGTCATATGCGAAAGTTATCGCATTCAAAAGTTTTGCATAAGCAGGTAAAAAAAAAGTCAAACTAGTCAAAAGATGGCGTGGCAGTATTAGAGTACATGTGCCAATGGATGGTGACTGGACAGGTGATTGTATTAATGTGATGTGGAAATGTTATATTTATTATCAATTTAATATCTTGTGGCATAAAAATGTGCTAATTATATTAAAGGGTTTTTAAATCATATTATATGGATTTAAAAAAAATCAAAATAACCTTATTCTAAAATATTAATTCCATGAGATAAGACAAGAATATATTATAAGGTGGATAAAGTGCCATCTAAAAAGGGATATTGTATGCCACGTTGATATCATATGGTTATAAACTGTAAAAAGGTGTGCTTCCCTTAGATATTTTCGTTGTTATGCTATGGTCTATTAAACCATAAAAAGTCACGCTTCACTTAGCTATGGGCTCGAAGTGGATTTTGACTTTATGATATGTTTTATTTAAAACCATATTGCATATTTTATGGAATATCAAGGAGATTTCAACCCAAATTCGATGCAGATTTCATGCCACAAGTTGGGTATTGTTGGGATTTGATCCCATGACATGTAATTTTTAAAATAAAAAGTTTTACCACTACAGCTATAGGTCAAATTATAATAAATTATGCAGAATAGTAATTTTTATGCAGAGAAACCAATGAACTAGCCAAGCTTTGGAGGCCATTTCTGGGAGCTACACTGAGTTTTTTTCAGTGCCGTCAGTTGCATTGGATTTATGAGGTCAAGTAGAACACAATGAGATCAATATGAAATCCATTTGATGAAATTTTTATTTACTTTTTGAGAATTTCAATAAATTAATAAGAAATCCTTCTCCACTGAGACAAAGGCTCGGAGACATACGCAACCTTGCCGAACTCTTTTAACAAATTTTTTTGTTATGGTTTGTTGATTCTTCATGCTTATTTCCAGATATGTATATTGATTTATGGCTTCCATGTTTCATCATTAATTCTTCCTCTTTTATCAATTTCCTAAATGGTTAATAAACACATGCTTTAAAAACTCAACCATTGTCTTTAAAAGATATTTTCAGATCAAGTGGTATCAGATCCAGTTGATGGTTGGGGTTTGAGTTTGCATTATTACCAGGGAAAAGTTGAATCATGGTGAAGGTGAGCTTGTTGAAGAGAATCCTAATATTGGATCGAGAAAGAGAAATTCTCAAAGTGAGAAGATGGCATCGAAAGAGGGACTTTCTCATGATGAGAAAGAGTTTAGAAAGACTTTATTTTCCATGTCGGAGATGATGAAGGTTTTATATGAGGATTACTTGGAACGAAAGAGATTGGTTCTAGGTGAATATTCAAAGATCAAAAGTGGAGAAGGAGAGGATCCTCCTCAAACTCCTCCTTCATCTCCTTCTTCTCCATCAACTTCTTCTTCTTCAAGTTCAAGTTTTAAATCCATCGCATGAAAAAATTCCCATAAACATAAACAATAAATGTCGTTACTTAATCTTGATGTGAAATATGAATTACCCATGTATGACTGTGAAGTTAATGCAGAAAGGCTTGACAACTGGATCAGATAGATGGGATTGTATTGCAATGTGAAACAAATCAAGGATGAGGCAACTCAAATAAAGTTGGAATAGCTTCGACTTGCAGGCACAACACTCATCTGGTGGCAAAGCAAGTTGCAAAATGACACACAACAAGTGGGTAATGTATTTCGATCGTGGAAAATCTTTGTTTCTGCACTTAGAAAAAAATTATATCCTTTGGGTTATAAAGAGAAATCTTTAATTGAATAGAAAGGTCTTAAACAGAGAAAAGGAAAAATAGTGCAAGAATACACAGATGGATTTCGTAAAATGGCATTGATGTTAGATATTCCTTTACATACCCAAGAAACCCTTATGAAGTATATAGGAGGTTTATCTGCACATATTCGTAACACTGTATTTATGTTTGGACCTACTATTATTGATGAGGTTTATGTTCAATAAACATACAATGAGGCAGGGAAAACAGGGGCTGGTGTATAAGGGGAATCGTCTTCAAGAAAAGAGGACAAAAGGAAGTGGAATGGAAAGAAGACAAATTCAGTGTAAAGAAAAGAAGAGAATCCCTCTTGCAAGAATTGCAAGAAAGAAGGGCATGATGAGGACCATTGTTGATAATTGCATCCTGAGAAGAGACCAAAATTGTTCAAATAAAGGAAAGGGAGGTAAACAGTTGCAACAACAACATGACCAACATACTTAGGATTAGATTCGGGTGATGAATCTAAAGTCTCATTGGTTGGTTTGACAGGTAAAATTGGTGATGGATTTGATTCTAGAAGTAAATTGTTTCACATAAGGGTCATAGTGAGGCATACTAAGGTCAACACATTGATAGATAATGGATCTCAATCTAACTTGATTTCAGAGGAAGTGGTTAAACAATTGGGATTAAACACTCATATGCATCATAAACCTTTCTCAATTAAATGGATAAGAAACAATCATAAATTGCACATAACAAAGCAGTGCACATTAAAGTTTGCAATTGCATCTAAGTTTGTGGATTAGGTAACATGTGATGTGGTTCCACTCAATGAATGTGGAATGGTCTTAGACAGTCCTTATTTGTATGATCACAAACCAATCTTCTAACATAATCAATATCACTTAATCAAAGCAAGCAAAGAATATGTTATACATGCTCATCACTTAAAATAAAACCGATCTCTTCAAACAATGGAACAATTAAGGAAGGCATATCATGCAAGAAACACACCTATAATTGGGCCAAATCAAGTAATTGATCTTAAGCATGAATATGATATGATTGTAGAATGGAAGTTCAATCATACTATGCTTCAAGATAAGATAATGTCATGCAATTACTACAAACATATTAGCTCATTTGCAGTCATATTTATGATGTTTTCATTGCTAATGTTGTCAACATGGATGATAGTGGCTTCAGTAAAATGTGACATAGTACAAGTGGATAACAATATGTTGTCAGTTGTCATGGTTGTTTTATAGTTGATCTTGATGAGACAGGTGCACAAGATAGAGTTTAAAGACAAAGAACAAGTAAGGTGGCCTATCCTGCACTTGATGATTGATTGGTATCCTTTTAGAGGACAAAAAGGTCTTAATGGGGAGGAATGATCCAAAATGGATCCAGAAAGGCTCAAAAATCAAAGTTTTTGCATGCTCATGCAGTGCTTGTCACAAGATTTCCGACGACGAAACTCGATTGTAAATCTAGCATCGTATGTGAAAGTTATCGCATTCAGAAGTTTTACATAAATGGGTAAAAAAAAATTCAAACTGGTCAAAAGATGCCGTGGCAGTATTAGAGTACATGTGCCAATGGATGGTGACTGGACAGGTGATTGTGTTAATGTGATGTGGAAATGTTATACTTATTATCAATTTAATATCTTGTGGCATAAAAATGTGCTAACTCAAAGAGTCATGCCACATTATATTAAAGGGTTTTTAAATCATATTAAAAGGATTTAAAAAAAATCAAAACAACCTTATTCTAAGAGATTAATGCCATGAGATAAGCCAAGAATATGTTATAAAGTGGATAAAGTGCCATTTAAAAAGGGATATGGTATGCCACTTTGATATCATATGGTTATAAACCATAGTTGGTTGTTATGATATGGTTTGTTAAACCATAAAAAGGCATGCTTCCTTGGCGTGCTTCACTTAGCTATGCATTCCAAGTGGATTTTGACTTTATAATATGTTTTATATAAAACCATATTGCATATTTTATGGAATATCAAGGAGATTTCAACCCATATTCGATGATGATTTCATGCCACAAGTTGGATATTGTTGGGATTTGATCCCACGACCTGTAATTTTTAAAGAATTTTTTTTACCATTGCAGCTACAGAGCGAATTATACCAAATTATGAAGAATAGTGAGTTTTATGCAGAGAAGCCAACAAACTAGCCAAGCTTTGGAGGCCATTTCCAGGAGCTACACTCAGTCTTTTTCAGTGTCGTTAGTTGCATTAGATTTTTGAGGTCGAGAAGAAGATAGTGAGACCAGTATGAAAAACATTTTATGAAATTTTTATGTACATTTTGAGCATTTGAAGAAATTAATAGGAAATCCTCCCCCACTGAGATAAAGGCCCAAAGACGTAGGAAACCTTGTCGAACTCTGTTGACAACTTTTGTTGTTATGGTTTACTTATTCTTCATGCTTATTTACATATCTTTATATTGGTTTATGGATGCCATGTTTCATCATTAATTATTCCTCTTTTATCATTTTCCTAGATGGTTAATAAACACATGCTTTAAAAACTCAACCATTGTGTTTAAAATATCTTTTTGGATCAGACAGTTTGGTCTATTTTTATATTTCAGGAGGACAGGATGAGACAAGGAAAGGGTGTTGTATCAACCTTCTGGTTGGTAATGAATAATATAGGGAGTTGGAGCTCCCTTCAGGTTGGATCTTGATAATTAGGGTGTCATATCCTCCTTCTAGTTGGAGCTAGAGAATTCAGGGAGTTGTAGTTTCCTTCAGGTTGGATCTTATAAATAGGAGGTTGGAGACTTCTTCCACTTGTATCTGGAGAATTAGGAGGTTGGTACTTCCAATGAATGTATTATCTTGATATATAGTAAAATCATTTTGTTGTTTTCTCGCATTTGGGTTTCCATGTAAAATTTGGTGTACTTTGTTTTTGGGAATGTCTATTATGCTCTATTGACTTATACTTCTCATTGATGATATACTAATGATGAAATTAATGATTGAATATTGTGATTGAAAGTGATAATAAATTTCTCATACTGATTCACCCCCCTTATCAATATTCCAATAGAATCAAGAACAAGTCTGGTGTACCAAGTGTAGGACTAAAGGCCGCCATAAGAATGAAATGGCTAGAACCATGTTGAAAGATTCCAAGTTGAGTGACATATTTTGGGCATAAGCAATACATACAGTAGTTCATATCCTCAATAAAGGAATGCTCACAAGTAATAGTGATAAGACTCCCAATGAGTTATGGAAAGGAAGAATGACAAATTTGAGGCATTTTCGAGTGTTTTGAGCAAATGTTATATCAAAAGAGAAGATGGAAAAATTGGAAAGTTTGACTCTAATGTTGATAAGGGAATACTAGTTGGGTATTTAAGAAAAATCAAAGCATATAAATGCTTCAATCCAAGACTCAAAATAATCGTGGAAAGCATCAATGTAACGATTGGCGAGACATATGTACTGAAGGCCATATATGGAAGAAAAGATTCACTAGAGAAGGATGACAAAGAAGATCTAAAAGAATAATTATAAGAATAAGAAGAAGAAGAGAAGCTAGAAGTAGAGAAAAAGGAAGATGAACAACATATATCTCCCAAGACACCCAGATGATGAGTAAGAAAAAATCCCACCAGAACAAATTATTGGTAATAAAGATGTCGGAGTCGAAACCCGAAGAATAATATGTTCACCAGAACTTAGGAAGAAAACATTGTTATATGCAGTTGAACCAAACAATTTTGAAGAAGCCAAGAATGATGAACACAGGATAGAGGATATGGATGAAGAATCATATCAGATAGAGAGGAATGACACATGGGAACTAGTTCCAAGGCCAAATAACAAAAACACAATGGGCACAAAGTGGGTTTTCATAAATAAACCGAATGGGGATGGAAATGTAACCATAAACAAGGAAAGGTTAGTATGCAAAGGATACAATCAGATTGAAGGTATAGATTTTGAAGAGACATTCTGTCTAGTTGCTAGGATGGAATAAAAAAGATTGATGCTAGCCTATCCATGTTCCAAAATAATCCAGGTGTATTAGATCGATGTAAAGTCAACCTTTTTTTGGTAGCAATAATATAATTGTTATTTTTATTATATGAATTAGATAATCTACATAGCTACCTACACAGGGTCATGAAATTTCATTACTCTTCATGAGCAGTTTTGAAACGACAATTGTAAATCGTCGCTTTTACCTATTGTCTATTCATGCTTCATTTTCATGACTGAGAGCATGAAAAATTGCGACTGCAATTACCATTTTAAATTTTGATTGAAGGCAGATTGTTTATATAATTTATTATGGAGTTTTGATTCCTTTCCATGAAGATATTACCCTCTTTGTTTTTTATCCTTTCAATTCTAAGAATGCTTAAGAGATTGATAGTCTTATGAATAAAAGACCCCCACCATTTGATTTTTTTATGGTCTTGGTTTGATCCTTGGTTACGTTTCTTTTACAAAACTCTTGATTTTTCACTTACCCAAACTTTGTAATCAAACCCATGATGCGTGCACTCATTTTCATTTTAATGTTTTGGTCCTAGCTCGTACAGAATGAAAAGGTGGCATACGACTTGAATACTGCCATTATCTCTTGGGAATACCTCGGGTTTTGAAAACCTCTTCGCATGCATTTTAATTCAATGACTATCCCATCGTATGTTGTGTTTGATTGATTACCCTCCCATCCAGTATGGCTCCTATCGTAAGAATTGAACCAAACGGTATCCAAACCCTACTCGCATAGGACGATGCTAGAGAAGATTTGGAAAGAAATGTCTGGCATGTTTTCATCAGGAAGTTTCAAGGTTTTAATTTACAGGTTGCCCAATACTTCACTTTATCCTTTGATGGTTGTAGAGTGAAAGTTTGTGATGTGCAACTGGAGGTTACTAAGGAGTTCCTGAGTCAAGCCACAGGGTTACCAGCGAGCGGTCAAAAATGGTTTAAAATGAGAAAGTGGAGGAAGTCCCTTGGACCCTGCTGTTTATATCATGGAAAATAACAAGATGTGATAGAGGTCTACCAAGTTCATTCCTAAAACATCAGTGGCATGATTTACTCGCTGTGGTACAACAATTTGTTACCTATGAGGGGTGTTTTGGGCTTGTATTTTTATACCATTTGCGTCTGCTTATGAGTTTTATGGGTTTCCCTTTGAATATGTCGTATTACTTACTCAAGAGTCTTTATAAAATGGGGAAGAGATATAAGAAACAAAGGTCAGACTCTAGCCTTTTTCATCACGACCTAGTTAAAATCCTGCTCATACATCAATTAAAGTCACAATATGAATGCAGGATGACTGCTGGGATTTGTTTATAACCTGAAATGGTTATGGTAACCCTGATATCAGGGAGGTAGATAAGCTCGTGGTTGAGGAGACCCTTGTCCATCTGAAGACATCCTCTTCACCTTCTCAGACTTGTGTCTCTTCCCCTAACATTGAACCCTTGATCGATCCCAAGGTCATTCAACAGGCTAGTCAACAGATTACACATCCAAAGGACTGTGTTAAAATTGTGAAGAAACCTACAGGAAAGAGGTTTAAGAGTAATATTGATATCAATTTAAAAAAAAAAAGAGCTAGCAGGCTAATTTCTCGGAGTCTTCGTAATAAGAGAAATTCTCATGCAAATGTGATCAGCATGATCGAGGTTAACGAAAGATCTGACTCTAAAATTGACAAATTCCTTGCAGAGGAAGACCCTTTGTCATTCCGGCCACACCCTGACCGACCCTATAACTTTGTCGATAATTTGCCTCCCTGTTTGAAAGACAATCCACAGTTTGTTGGTGTCAAGCTTTGCAATAAATCTACTATCTGTATGGAGGGCTCACCGGTCCACAATCTTGTTTGTTCTAATGCAAATGCCACACAGTTACAGTGTGAGGTCTGTTTATCGTGGATTGAACGATATTATATGGATATCCCATTTCTACAGTCATTGGTTAAGGTTTTAAAAGAGCAGATCAATCTTTTAACAAACAAAAACCACAGGCTTGAATCCGTCATCCAGGGGAAAGAAAAACATATTAAAACCACAGGTCATGTGATATTTAAAAACATTGAGGTTGCTACAACCATTGTAAACTCCAAGGTTTCATGATACGATTTGATTGCATGTTTACAGGTATGATCTCTTAGATTAATAGCATGTTTGTTTTCATTCTTAAGTTGGATTATTTGGTTTGTTGGATAAACTATATTTTATTATTAAATTAGTTTTTTTTATTTATTAAATAAAATGAGATTTCATTTACTATTATAACTAACTACAGAATCGTAAGATTATGTAGCCATTTATATCAAATCGAATTGTGTAAATTAATGACAGAAAAGGTATCTGAAATCCTTCTATTTTCTTTCTCTTCCAGGATATTCAGGGATCCATGATGTCAAAAATGATTTGAGGCACTCTTCAGACCTTCTATTCATATCTATGATGTATTTTCAATGAACAATAATGAACTGTTGTTAGAGGATTTAGTGAAATTAGGGTGGTTGCATCCCCCTTTATTTTTGAAACAAATTTGATCTCAGGAATAGAAACAATTATCTTTCCTGAGGCCTTTATAAACCTATCATTTTGTAAACATTTCATCATCTCGGCCCGGGACCAGAGTATGAACAATTACTCACAGACTTGAATGAAACATAATGCATATTACAACTTTAGCTTTTGTGTATCATGGTTTAGTTTAGGTTCTGTTTATTTCAATGTGATAATAGATAGTGATAGCCTTTGTCTTCATGATTTATAATAACTTGAGATAATTCTTTTATTACATGCCATCCATATCTTATGTTTTATATATAATACAGAGTGATCATCGATTCAATTTAAATTATGAGATTTATCTGTAATTTTCTGTTGAATGTTTAAATACAAGTTCTTATAGCGAGGCTTATCTCATTGTAGTGACTTGTAAATCATAAGATCACCGTGACTGTGTCCATTATATGTTTTGTTATCAAAACTCAATCTCTAGCATATTGTTTCGCATTTATTCATAGCAATCTTAAGATTCGTTGCAGGTTTACTTCTCGGATAAAGGTGGCTGGATATTCTATATTGTACAGATGATGGATGCATTAATAGGTTAGTCTGTTATTTTATTTCGTTTGCTTGCTTATTTTAGAATTTTTTATATATATAATGATTTCCACTATCTATATCTTTCTGCTTAATTAGGTAGTTTAATATTTGAATGTATACATACAAGAAAAAAAACCAAAAATACATAGTATTTTCGCTTTATTATTGTTGTTAAAAGAACCCATTTACATTTGATTTTTATGAGTTTAGATTAAAACTTGTGATTTGTATATATTGTATATATGATAATTAAAACTATTATATAAATATTACTTAGATAAATTGTATATATATATCTAGATGTACATATATATTTCAATAACTATTATTTAGTAAGTTATTATATTTCTTTTAGTTGTTTTTCGCTTCCCTTAGGACTTTAGATTGGCCAATGGAGCCATTAAACCCGTCAGGGTGAGTCAATACAAATGGCTTGGGTTAATTAGACAACCCCGGACTGGACTCACTCTTCCAGTTGAGGAGCGTTCAATTTTGCTGGTCAACAAATGGCGCTGGAAGGAGGGGCTGAATACTATTTATGGAACAAGGAGGTCGCATGACTCCTCCCCCACCTACCCGCTCACCTATAGTAATAAGAATTCATTCTGACGACAACATTGTCCCTCAAACAACAACCACATCAAACGACAATCCACGGATCACTGTTGAACCAATAACTCCAAACCCCCCAGGGGCCGACATACAAGAAATTGTTCGTCAATCCCTCATAAGGATGCATAGTGCCTTGGCCCGTATTAAACAACTGGGTCGACCTTTGAACCAACCATTAGACTTTTCTGATATCAGGGAGCAACTGGAAGGTACTGATCTTACCCTAAGCCCTACAAATCCAGATCACATCCTCACTCCTGCAGCAGGAGGATTTGGTATTCCACCATCACCACCCCCTTCATCTCCTTCTTCTTCTAGAGAAGAATCATCAGACGAAGGCAGTTCCTCATCTCAGCCTTCGAAACCACCCACACCTATGGCCAATTTGAACAATCCCGCCAGACATTGGCTCGATCAAGATGCAGTGGCCATACCTGGGCCCCAACATCCTTTGCCTAAACATCCAGAGAAATGGCTCCCTAAATTTGACCCAGATTCCAAGCAGATTGCTGAGGATCATATCAAAAAATTCATGCTAGCCATTACGCTCCGTAGTGTTGAACACAAAGAGGTAGTATGTAGGCTTTTTCCCTACACCTTTGAAGGCAATGCCTTTACCTAGTACTTTTCCCAACAAACCCACACCATTGTGTCATGGGATAAATTCGAGTCCTGTTTCCTTGAGAAATTCAGAGACGACATATCTCTTGAAGTCCTAGTCATGGAAATATCTAGTTTAAAGATGAACCCCAAAGAGAAGATAAAAGACTTTAATCAAAGGTTCCCGACATAAAGAATTGAATCGCCACGACCTCAATGCCAACTGAAAATCTTATCGTCGCATACTACACGAAATCCTTACACCAAAACATAGCCATTTGGGTAAAAAGGTCCAAGAAATCCACATTGTTAGAAGCCTTTGAAAAGACGAGTCAAATCAAGAAAGATATTCTCATCCTAAAATACAATACCTGTAACGAGGCAGATACTATTTCATCCTCCAAGAAGAAAATCGAAATCCTTCCTAGGCCTCCCCAAAACAAAACTCAACCAGATAGTTTGGATCTAGAAAACTTACAGAAAGTCGTTCAGAAGTTGTCTAATCAAGTTATAGATTTGAAAAGATCAGCTGAAGAAGCTTCTTCAAGCAAAGGGCCTTACAAACCCCTTTTTAGAAAGCCTTTTCCCACAAACCGACCTAACTAAAATTCTGAAGGCCTAAATCTAGAAAGCTTACAATTCGCTATTCATATGATTCTAGAAGCACATGATAACTTGATTCCTCCTGATATTCATGAAGAAGTGGCTAAACAAGAGATAGTGGAAGAGGACGAATCCTCTCCCAACATTTTCGGACATTTTTCGGATAGCATTTTTCAAGCTAATTTCGAAACAGTGCATCCTTACAATACCAGGAGCAAGACAACAAATAAATCTTCTCCTGAAGTTGTAACTAATGTACCTCCAAAACAGTCTAAATCAATTGAAACTAAAAAGGATTCAACAAACCCAAGTTTAGAGTATGATTTGATTGAGGATCTAAAAAAACTTAGAGCTAACATTTATGTTTACGAATTATTGAAATTCCCTTTTCTTTTGCAAAAGATGCTGCAAAATATAGCAGAAAACAACAAAAACAACAATCTGAACAACAACAAAGTTGCTAAAAACAACCCCAAAACACCTCAAAAGGTCTCCGCCAAAACGACATTAGAGCCTTATGATAAAAGAGACCTTGCTGTAAAAAGTGTAACAAATGTAGATAAACTAGTTTTAGGGGCTGCGATTAAAAAACAACAAACTTCTATTGTTAATACTCGCAGAGATGTCCAACCCTTTTTGTTGACTTTTGAAATTTTCAATTGGAATGTACATAACTGTATGGTAGATTCAGGTGCATCGTCAAACGTAATGCCTTGGTCTGTCTGTCAAAAAATTAATGCTGAAGTTCAACCGTCGAGCCTGAAAATTATTTAGCTTGATCGAACTAGTGTTAAAGTAATAGGTGAATTAAAAAATGTGCTCATCAGATTATCATCTAATCTAAAAGTCCATCAATTTATTGATATCATTGTCATAGATATCCCAGAAGTATATGGTTTACTTTTAAGTAGAGATTGGTCTGAACAACTACATGGCTATTTTGCAACGGATTGGTCTCACTTGTGGCTGCCAGAGAATGGAAAGCCTAACAAAATCAAGGTAAATCGTAAGCGTTATCTTAAGTTCACGGTAACTGATTTAAATGATCCTAATGAACCATTCATTGCTTCCGCCAATTCACCTGAAATACAAGGGATGGACACTTTTTTCGGCAATTTCATGGCTGAAACTTCTACCATTACTAACCCGGAACAACAATCTGAAATTATGACTTGCACGCAGTCAACAACCTTCTCTCAGTGGTCACATGCACCTAACGAAAATCAAATCTGGTCTCTTTACTTCGATGGGTAAAAATCTAAGGAAGGTGCTAGTGTAGGGTGCATGCTCATTGATCCAGCAGGTAACAAAACTTTGATCGCTTGTCGGTTAGAATTTGAATGCACAAACAACACGGTCGAATACGAGGCACTCCTGCAAGGTCTCAGAAAAGCACTAGATTTGAGCATTCATAATTTGACTGTCTTTGGTGATTCAGAAATCATGGTTAGACAGGTAAAAAATTCTATCCATTGTTTATCTCCACACCTAAAAAGCTATCAGAATGAGGTATGGAATTTAATGTACACGTTTTCTGTGTTTAACATAAATTCTATTCCTAGATTGAATAATTCTAAGGCTGATTTGTTAGCTAACATCGCCTCAAAACTTTTTCCTGGAGAAGGCCTATCTCTCAATATGTTTTCCACTGAGTTGTTGGTCAGATCATCCGTCCCAGACAACATAAAAAATTGGAGAGTCTTTGATGAAAATCAACAGATCATCAGTTTTCTGCACATGGAAGAGACTTTTCAGGGCACAGTTATCGACGAAGGTACCCACAACAAAAACCTTTGTGATTTTATAGTAATACCAGATCCAAGATGCCTGGAGTCTGCATCGGACATGGTAAAATCTATCCCAAAATCTATGGTTGGATTAGAAACATTTTATGATCTTCACGATAGATTCAGAAAATCAGTGAATTGTAAAACAAATAGTTCTTCCTTGACACATGAAAAAGTAAATTTAGGAACTAAAGATAACCCACGGTGCATCAATTTGGGGTTGGGATGTTCTGAGCAAGAAAAGATAGCATTTATTAAGTTCTTTAAGGAATTTAAAGATGTCTTTGCTTGGACATACGATGACCTAAAGACCTTTGATCCTAGCATCATACAACACGTTATTCCCATGAAACCGCAGACCCAACCTTTTCAACAAAAGTTAAGAAAGATGCACACAAAACTTTAACCAACAGTCAAGAAAGAATTAAACAAACTCTTGAATGCTAAAGTAATCTTACTAGTAAGACATACACAGTGGGTCTCTAATCTTGTCCCTGTAAGGAAAAAGAGTGGTGAAATCCGACTATGTGTCGATTTCTGAAATTTAAACTGAGCGTATGATAAAGACAACTACCCTATTCCTCCAATGGAACAGATCCTTCAACAAGTATCTAGTTCTGAAATATTATCATTGCTGGATGGTTTTTCAGGGTATAACCAAGTCCTTATGTCTCCCCTAGACCAGCTCAAAATTACTTTCCGTACCCCATTGGGCACCTACGCTTATAGGAAGATACCCTTTGGGCTCATAAATGTCGGTGCCACTTTTCAGAGAGCGATGGATATTGCTTTCCATGGCTTAATCAATCAATCTGTAGTAGTTTATCTAGATGACATCACTATCTTCTCAAAAAATAAAGGAGATCATCTAGCCCATCTAAGATTTGTTTTGCAGTGATGTCGTAAGTACGACATTTCTTTAAATCCTAAAAAATATGTCTTCGCAGTAGAACAAGGTAAGCTCCTCAGATCCATTGTATCAAATGAAGGGATGATTATTGATCCTGAAAGGACAAAATTCATTTCAAAACTACCCCCTCCCTCTTCAAAAAAGTCCATGCAATCTTTCTTAGGACAGATAAACTTTGTTAGGAGGTTCGTCCCCAGCTTTTCAGAAATGGTCAAACCATTACAAAATTTAATAAAAAATGATGTACAATACCATTGGGGACCTTTAGAAAGTGACGTAGACCTATTGGCCCTCGAGACCGAGATCCACTCACAGGATCGTTCTTTAACCCCTTCGAGATGGATTGGCTCTTTCAAATTCCCTACTGGAATCTCCTTTCAAATCGATCCACAGGTCCTTTTTCGCAGCTCGCAATCTCACGAGTTCGCGAGTTGTGACTCCCGACTCTTCCTTCTCAAATCTGTGATACCCAAGATAGAAAAATGGTTATGGCTCCTTCTCTATCAGCTCCTTCCTTATGCAACCACCAGCTAGGCTAAGCGCTAGCACTTCTTGCCTCTCTCTGTTTCGCGAGTTCAAAGGTTGAACTCTTGTTCTCTTGTCTTGCGAATTCCCAAGATGTGAAAAATCAATGGAGTGTTGACTCCTTCCAATATGTGATGTGTGTCTGCCGGTTTATTTACCGAGCCCACTGTGTGGTTCTGCCACGTGTCCCCTCAGTGCCTTGGCTCTCGACACTTCCTGAATTGTGATG
Source organism: Picea engelmannii (assembly GCA_009831015.1). Lineage (NCBI taxonomy): Eukaryota > Viridiplantae > Streptophyta > Pinopsida > Pinales > Pinaceae > Picea > Picea engelmannii. Next base: position 729,128 of record ML777517.1, read on the forward strand.
TCGAAAACAACTCCCTTCAACCTCCGAACCCCCGAATGCACAAAATGCGATGGGGTTCCTGATCTAACGGTCCTCCGATGACCCTGATCCAATGGTCCTCCAATGACCTAGGCTATCACCCTGCGAACCTCCGAGTTCGCGATATCCCTGGATCTTTTCCACCTGTCCTCCTCCAATGGACGGCTGTGATTTTCTCGCGACTTTTCTACTTTCGGGACAAAAGTCTTGACCTCTTATCCTCCGATATGCCGAAATGGAAAAATTCTGACACGTCGTCTATGTGGGTCTCACGATGGAACTTCCTGTCTTTTTGGATTTCTTCGACTTCACGACTTCGTGAATCCAGATGCTGAGCTTTCAGCTCTTTAACCCATGAAACCTCGAATTGGTCAATGAAGCTCTGACCTCTGTGTCGACGAGTATGCCACATGTCCATTCTCAGATGGACAGTCCTGATCAACTTCGTGACTTCGCCACTCACGAAGTTAAAGGACTTCCCTTTCTGACCTCCGATGTCTGAATCCCCGATAAGGGTGATCTCGTGACACGTGTTCTTCCAATCAGATGACTCATATTCTTTCTCTACTCTAGGACTTTTCCTTTCGTGACCTCACGAATATTTATGCAAAGGTTTCGACCCTTCAACTCACGAAACCCCGAAATGAGATTTATGTAGGTGATCCAACGACTCTTGTTGGTTTAGATCCTATGGTCCAATTCTCCCGAGATTGCACTTTGAAAAATGCTTACCGTAACTTCCCTGCTCCTCTGCAAGATCTGACGACCCTCGGGACTTTGCGAATTCTCCATGGAGAATTTCGATTGTCCAGTTCCTCCCTAACACTCCTGCGAAATGAGCAAAGGGTTCCCTTATGGAACTTGTCCTCCTGCAGAACAATGTTGTTGCGCATTCTTCTGACAATTCAAGGCACTAACTCTTCTGAGATTTTATCACAACTTAGAGTCTTCAAAGGACTCCTAAATGTTCTCCTTGCGGAAACCTTTCAATACTTCCAAGTATTGAACTCTTCGACTCAGCGCGCTCTCTATGACAATAGTCTTTCAATAGTTTTGCTTAGGTTGTAACTCTAAGAATTTGCTCGGCCTACGCACTCCTTGCATGGATCTTGTGCTCAACTTGCACTTCTTCAAGAATGAGAACAAGGTTACCTCTCCTGAGCATGCAGAGACGAACTCTGACTTATGTCAACACACACCTTGCAGACAATTTCATTGCACTCCTTGTAGGAAAACTCTTGCTCAGAAAGAGAAACAATTGAAACTCATTCTTTACTCTCCCTCTCTTTAGATTTTAGATATTCTTGATATGAAATCATACATTCACGTATCAAAGAAAATGCATAACAGAGACTATACAATCATGAGCATAACATTCAATCATGCATACACAGAAAGTATTTGAACGCCATGATTCTGAATCAAGCTTCATATATTAATCTCAGAACTTTTGTACATGGGTTCTTCTACCCAGTTTTCTACTTCTTCTCTCCTATGATCCCTTCTCATAATGATATTACACTATACAATGAGGGTGTCTATATCTCGTTTCCCTCCTCGCTCTAAACTGTCTAATCTAAGAAGTCAAAGCTACCTACTTACATTTACTAGCATAAATGCCTCTTAGTCCTTCAGACGAGAGAGGGACGCTCAAGGTATGATTACAATCAAGAAGTATGCCCCTCCTTAATTATCTCATTTAAGTTTGACGCATCCAACTTCAAAACATTTCAAACAATTGATCATGTGCCGAAATGCATTGGCGTTGTCCCACGCTCGCTTGATGTTGGCGATGCTCCTGCATCATACTCCCTCGCTTGAAAATTTTCATGGGCTCCTATCCATGAGCTCTCGCATGGTCTGTCCATGCTTCTCGATCACTGCTTCATTTTCCCAGCTATCATCTTCAACTGGATGTCCCTTCCACTTGACCAAGTATTCAAAATATTCCTTTTGCCTTGTCCTCTTACTAACTCTTTTGTCCAGTATGCTTTCCATCTGTGGCTTCTCTGCAACTGGCATCTATTTTTTCCACTGAACCTCTGGTTGTTCATCACTTGTTCCTATTTCCTCAGCTTTGTATGGGTACAAATATGAGACATTGAATATTAGAGAAATTCTGATCCCATCGGGTAATTAAATCTCATAAGCATTTTCCCCAAATTTCTTCAAGACCTTACATGGTCTGATCTTCTTCATCTTTAGTTTGTTATATGTCCCCTTCGGGAACCTTTCTTTTCTCAGATGTGCTAGAATCAAATCACCAAACTCAAATTGAAGTTGTCTCTTGTGTTGATCTGCTCTGTGTTTATACTCTTGGCTCGAGTTCTGCAATCGCTGCTTCACATGGCTGTGAAGTTCCTTCATTGCTTCTGCGAAATCCTCTGCACTAGCACTCCTAGTTGCATTCTACTCTGAATCTCTTAATTCCGAACCTCCTCTTGGTTGTGTCCCATAAAAAATTTGGAATGGACTCTGCCCTGTGCTTCTGTTGATTGAATCATTATAAGCAAATTCCGCTTGTGGCAGAATATTATCCCATTGACTGTGGTGTTCTGTCACCAAGCTCCTCAGCAAGTCTCCCAAACTTTTGTTCACAACTTCTGTCTGTCCATCCATCTGAGGATGATAAGATGAATTGAACGACAAGTTCATTCCTAGATTTTTCCATAAGGTTCTCCAGAAGTGTCCCATGAACATAGTGTCTCGATCCGAAACTATGGTCCTTGGTAAGCCATGAAGTAGAATGACTTCTTTGAAAAACAGATTCTTAATGTGAGTTGCATCACTGGTTTTCTGACATGGTATGAAGTGTGCCATTTTAGAAAATCTATGTACCACTACAAATATCGAGTCAAACCCTCTTTGTGTTATTGGCAGCCCCAATATGAAGTCCATGCTGACTGCATCCCACGGTCTATCATGTATGGGTAATGGTTGATAAAAGCCTGCATTTTGCCTCTTTCCTTTTGAATGCTGACAAATTCTACATCTGTTTGTGAATCTTTTGACATCTACTCTCATTCCTGGCCAAAAATATGACTCATTTAGCTTTGAGAACGTCTTGTCATGACCAAAATGTCCAGCCAATCGTCCACTATGTTTCTCCTTCAACAAATTTTCCCTCATGCAACATTTTGGAATACAAAGTTGATTACGCTTAAACAATAATCCTTCCTGGATCATGTATTTTGTCCATTGACTTCTATCTCTGAGAATTGGATTCTCAGCTACTTCATACGCCTCCTTAAAATTTGGATCATCTCTGTACATGTCCCTGAGATCATCAAAACCCATTGTTTTGATTCTAAATTCCTGCAACAACAAACATTTCCTGCTCAAAGCATCAACAAGCTTGCTAGCAGTTCCAGAAATGTGCTTAGTTATAAAAGTAAAGTTCTGCATGTATTAAACCCATTTAACATGTATTTGATTCAATTTCTCCTGTTGAGTCACAAATTGCAAAGCATGATTGTCACTGTATAAGACAAACTCCTTAGGAATCAAATAGTGTCTCCACTTCTTCAATTCCTGAATAATAACATAGAACTCCTTGTCATACGTGGAGTATTTCACTTTCGCTTCATTCAGCTTCTCGCTGAAGTATGATATCGACCTGTCTTCTTAGCTCAAGACTGCCCCTATTGCGAATCCACTTGCATCACATTTTACCTGAAATGTCTTCTTGAAATGAGGCAACACCAAAATTGGTTGTTCCGTGATTTTCTTCTTCAACAAATTGAATCTTTTCTCAGCCTCTTCTGTCCAGTGAAAAGACTTGTGTCTCTTCTTCACTGTGTCCATCATCGGTGCATTAATTCCACTGAAATTCTTGATGAACTTCTGGTAGAAACTAGCCAATCCATGAAAACTTCAAACTTCAACTATACTCTTCGATGATGGCCAATTCTTAATTACCTCCACCTTATCTGGATCCATCCTCAACTTATCTGCAGAAATAAAAAAACCCAAATAAATGAGCTCTGTCTTCACGAATGAGGATTTCTTCATGTTTATCAACAACTTCTCTTATTGTAGCCTCTGCATCAATGTAGCCAAATGCTTCAAATGCTCTGCCTCCGTTTTACTGAAAATCAGTATGTCGTCAAGATACACAATGACAAATTTTCCGATGAAATCCTTCAGGACTTCGTTCATCAATCTCATGAAGGTACTTGGCACGTTCATTAATCCAAATGGAATAACAAGCCATTCATACAACCCTTCGTTAGTCTTGAATGTTGTCTTCCATTCATCACCTTCTCTCATACGAATCTGGTGATATCCACTTTTCAAATCAATCTTTGAAAAAAATTTGGCCCCACTCAAGAAATCCATCAAATCATCCATCCTTGGTAATGGAAATCTGTACCTGATGGTTATCTTGTTAATTTCCCTCGAGTCAGTGCGCATCCTCCAGCCTCCATCTTTCTTTGGACTGAGCACTGTCGGAACAACACATGGACTCAAGCTTTCTCTAACCAACACTTTGTCCATTAAATCTTGGACCTGTCTTTTGACCTCTTCAATCTCCCGCAGCATCAATTTGTACGCTGCTTTGTTTTGTAAACTGGCTCCAGGTATGAGATCAATATGATGACTCACACTTCTGATTGGTGGCAACAAACGAGGTAGTTCGTCCACTACTATTTAAGTAAACTCTTCCAACAGTTTCTGAACCTCTTCTGGTAAATCATCTACCCTTGTACTGGTTAAAATAATTTTAGGCTTCCTGACCACAATGAATTGTGGTTCCTCCTTCTTCTTAACCTTTGTAAGAAGTTCCTTCCCACTCATGAGAAGTACAATGTTTCTTACTTCAGGTTTCACCTCCTTGTCTTTGATTGGAAGAAACATGTGAGTTCTCCCATTCTTCTCTAGGGTGTATGTGTTCTTTCTCCCATCATGAATCACATTTATGTCATATTGCCACGGTCTACCCAACAATAGATGACAAACATCCATGGGAATAACATCATAGAGTATTTCATATTTCTACCCTACTATCTTAAATTCAACTAAACATTGTTTAGTGACATTTACCTGGTGTCCTTTTTGTAGCCATGAAACTCTGTATGGGCTTGGATGTTCAATAGTCTCTAGCTCCATATTTTCTACCATCTCTGTAGAAACGAGATTGTCTATGCTACCACTATCCACGATGACCTTTCATACCCTGTCCTTTTTCTTGCAAGCAGTCCGAAAAGACTATTCCTTTGCACTGAACTCTCCACCTCCTTCTCTGGTGTTAAGATAACTTTTCGCATCATCAACGATCTTTAGCCTTCAACATCCTCTGCCTCAACATTCCACCTCTGTGCTTCAGCAATGTGAGTTTCACCACCTTCTTTCTTTTTATCTGGACATTCATAAGATTTATGTCTGACCTTTCCACATGTGAAGAATTTTACCACTTCACCTCTTCCTCTTCCTCTACCGCTGGTACGAGGAAAAATGTTTCCATCAACATATTGACCTCTCTGTTTGGTATGATGCCCTTTCTGTGAGCTTCCACCTTTCTCTGTTTGAGTCTGAGGTTTCTTCCACTCTTCCTTGGGTTTCTGATTTCTATCCTGGGCAACTGATTTTCCTCTGGGCTGACTTCTACCTCGACCTCTTTGACCTTGTTTTCGGCTCAGCTTCTCTTCAGCTTTTAGAGCCATATAATAAGCATCTTCCACCGTTCGGATGGTCATCATGCTCATCTCATCTTGAATGTCGTATCATAGACCATTCATATATCTGGCAACCTTTTCATCATCACTTTCGTGATGACCTGCCCTGATGTTCAGTCTGTAGAATTCTTTAGTGTACTCCTTGACTGTCATCAGCTTTTGTCTCAAATTCTGCATTCTTCGAAGCAGAGTAATTTGGTAATCCATAGGAATGAATGTTTCCTTCATCTTCGTGATCATCCTATCCCAACTCTTGATTTTATGCTTGCCTTTGCAACATCTGTTAGCTTGTAGCTCATCCCACCGCAATGTTGCATGTCCTTTCAATCTTGTGACAACATGTTTGACCTTCTTGTCTTCCTCGACATCTTCATAGTCAAAATATGTGTCTAGCGCTCTAATCCAGTCTAGAATATCTTCAGCATCCAGGTTTCTTTCATATACTGGAATATCCATTTTTTCCTTAGAACCTATTCTTGCAACATCCCTAATCAGGCATTCATTTGCTGCATCTTCTGCTGCGACTTCTTCTCTTTCATGTCTAGCTTCATCTTCACTTTCGGAATCACTGACATCTCCAACACCAGCTATGTGCCTCTATGTTGTCTCCATGTCCTTAAGTCTGGCATGTATATCATGCATCTCTCTTTCCATGTCTGGATTTGGCACCTGCCTATCCCTTCCTCTTGGCATTTCCCTCTCCTCGGGCAGATCGGGTGTTTGCCTATACCTTCTTCTTGGCGGCATGGCTGAGATTCCTTTTTCGCTTTCCCTGTCTGAAGTATACAAACAGAGTCAAGCTTTGATACCAAAACTGACGTAGACCTATCGACCCTTGGGGCTGAGATCTTCTCACAGGATCGTTCTTTAACCCCTTCGAGCTGGATCAACTCTTTTGGATTCCCTACTGGAATCTCCTTTCAAATCGATCCACAGGTCCTTTTTCGTGGCTCGCAATCTCATGAGTTCATGAGTCGTGACTCCCAACTGTTCCTTCTCAAATCCATGATACCCGAGATCATGAAATGGTTATGGCTCCTTCTCTGTCAGCTCCTTCCTTATGTGACCACTGGCTAGGCTAAGCACTAGCACTTCTCACCTCTAGTTCTTTCGCGAGTTCAAAGGTTGAACTCTTGTGCTCTTTTCTCACAAATTCTCGAGATGCGAAAAGTCAGTGGAGTGTTGACTCCTTCCAATATGTGACGTGTGTTCGCCGGTTTATTTCCCAGGCCTACTATGTGGTTCTGCCACGTGTCCCCTTCGTGCCTGGGCTCTCGGCACTTCGTGACTTTTGATGTCGAAAACAACTCCCTTCAACCTCCGAACCCCCGAATGCGTGAAATGCGATGGGGTTCCTAATCCAGCGGTCCTCCCGTGACCTGGATCCAACGGTTGTCCTAGCTACTCATGATTTCTCCTCTCGTGACTTGGAGCACTCGAATCTTGGACTATCACCCTGCGAACCTTCGAGTTTGAGAGATCCCTGGATCTCTGCCACCTGTCCTCCTCCAATGGATGGCTGTAATTTTCTCGTGACTTCACTACTCACGACTTCGCTACTTTCGAGACAAAAGTCTCAACCTCTTATCCTCTGATATGTCGAAATGGAGAAATTCTGACACATCATCTACGCGGGTCCCATGATGAAACTTCTCGCCTTTTTGGAGTTCTTGGACTTTGCGACTTTGTGAATCCAGATGCTGAGCTTTCATTTCTTCAACCCACGAAACCCCGAATTGGTCAATGAAGCTCTGACCTCCGTGTCGGCGAGTATGCCACCTATCCTCTCTCAGATGGATGGTCCTGATCCACTTCGCGACTTCACCACTTGCAAAGTCGAAGGACTTCCCTTTTTGACCTTCGATGTCTGAATCCTTGATAAGGGTGATCTTGCGACACGTGTCCTTCCAATCGAATGACTTAGATTCTTTCGCTACTCTCTGACTTCACCTTTCATGACCTCGCGAATATTTATGCAAAGGTTTCAACCCTTCAACTCACGAAACCCCGAAATGAGATTTACGTGGGTGATCAAACGACCCTTGTTGGTTCAGATCCTACGGTCTGATTCTCCCTAGATTGTACTTTGAAAAATGCTTATTGTAACTTCCCTGCTCCTCTGCAAGATTTGACGGCTCCCGGGACTTCGCGAATTCTCCACAGAGAATTTCGATCGTCCAATTCCTCCCTAACACTCCTGCGAAATGAGCGAAGGGTTCCCTTATGGAACTTTTCCTTCTGCAGAACAATGTTGTTGCGCCTTCTTCCGACAATTCAAGGCACTAACTTTCTCGATATTTTATCAGAACTTAGAGTCTTCAAAGGACTCCTGAACGTTCTCCTTGTGGCAACCTTTAAATACTTCCAAGTATTGAGCTCTTCGACTCTACGTGCTCTCTGCGGCAACAGTCTTTCAACAGTTTCACTCAGGTTGTAACTCTGAGACTTTGCTCGGCCTGTGCACTCCTTGCATGGCTCTTGTGCTCAACTTGCACTTCTGTGAGAATGAGAACAAGGTTACCTCTCTTGAGCTTGCAGAGATGAACTATGACTTCTGTCAATGCACACCTTGCGGAAAATTTCACTACACTCCTTGTAGGAAAACTCATTCTCAGAAAAAGAAACAATTGAAACTCATTCTTTACTCTCCCTCTCTTCAGATTTCAGACATTCAATATGAAATCATACATTCATGCATCAAATCAAATGCATAACAGAGAGTGAACAATCATGAGCATAACATTCAATCATGCATACACATAAAGTATTTGAACATCATGATTCTAAATCAAGCTTCATATATTAATCTCAGAACTTCTATACATGGGTTCTTCTACCCAGTTTTCTACTTCTGCTCTCCTATGCTCCCTTCTCATAATGATCTTACACTATACAATGAGGGTGTCTATATCTCGTTTCCCTCCTCGCTCTAAACTGTCTAATCTAAGAAGTCAAAGCTGCCTACTTACATTTACTAGCATAAATGCCTCTTAGTCCTTCAGACGAGAGCATGACCCTCAAGGTCTGATTACAATCAAGAAGTATGCCCCTCCTTAATTATCTCATTTAAGTTTGGCGCATCCAACTTCAAAAAATTTCAAACAATTGATCATGTGCCAAAATGTGTTGGCGTTGTCCCATGCTCACTTGATGTTGGCGATGCTCCTGCATCAGAAAGTCAGGCTTTTGACTCAATAAAAAAGGCTATAGTAGATGCTCCTTCTCTAATGAGCCCTAATTTTTCGCGAGACTTAACCCTCTACACATTTGCCTCTGATCGGTCTTATGTTGCTGTCCTAACCCAAAAGAATGTTGAAAACAATGAAGTCCCAATTGCCTTTATGAGCTCAGCCTTCAAGGGAGCAGAACATAATTACCCAGCAGTAGATCAACAGGCTTATCCTATTTTTAAAGTGGTAAGACACTTTCGATCTTATGTACTGAAATCTAGGACAAAAATCATTGTCCCTTACCCTGCTGTTAGAAATTTGTTAGTGCAGAAAGAACTGGGTGAAAAATGGGAAAACTGGGTCACCTCCTTACAAGAATACGACATAGAAATTACCCCAGCACATATTGTTAGAGGCGAAGGTTTATGTAAATTGGTTGTTGATTCATCTATAGGACAACAAAATGAAACTGATACATTAATTCAAGATCAACATGATCAAAATCAAATATGTTGTGCACAAAACCTTACTAGTCCTTGGTATGATGACATCAAGTGTTATCGTATACGCGGATCAGCCCCCCGTCACCTTGATCCAAAAAAGAGGAGATCACTAAGATTAAAATATGCTTCTTTTCAGCTGGTAAACGACATTTTGTTTCACCAAAATTTCGATGGAATACTTATGCGTTGTCTTGAAAAAGATGAAGCAGAAAAAGTCTTATTGGAATTACATGCAAGGGAAGTTGGTGGGCATTTCGGTGGAGACACCACTTCCCACAAAGTATTAAGAACAGGTTATTACTGGCCTACTCTTTTCAAAGACGTCCATGCCTTATGTCGTAAGTGTGTGATCTGTCAAAAGGCATCTGGGCGAATAAAGAAACCAACATTCCCACTGCAACCAGTTTTGGTAGACTCCCCTTTTCAGTAGTGGGGCCTGGATATTATAGGTCCAATAAATCTAACATCCTCGTAGTAGCATAAATACATCATAACAACCACAGATTATTTCACCAGATGGTCTGAGGCTGCCCCATTAAAAGCTATAAATACTAGCCAGGTAATATCCTTCCTGAATTCAAATATTATCACTCGTTTCAGTATTCCTGAATGCCTAGTATTTGACAATGCTTCCTATTTTTCATCTCTTGAAATGAGTGATTTCGCTCTAGAAAAAGGAATAAAATTAAAATACTCTGCTAGCTATTACCCTCAAGGCAATGGTTTGGCATAATCAACTAATAAAAACCTGATCAAAATTATCAAGAGAACGGTCTCCAAAAACCATAAAAACTGGCATAATGCACTATTGAACGCAATCTGGGCTGACAGGGTAACCCCTAAAACTGTTGTTGCTAATTCCCTCTTTTTTCTCATTTACGGCAGGGAAGCGATTCTCCCACCGCATGTCCTTCTTCCATCTCTGCAGTTATCACAGAAGGTGCAAGAAGAAACTTGTCCTCCCTTGGAGAGTCGGATTAACACTTTGTTGAAGTTAGAGGAAGTAAGGGCTCAAGAAAAACAAAAATTGGATCAACTTCAACTCATTGTCAAAAACTGGTTTGATTCCAATTCTGCCTCTGATAGAAATTTTGAGGTACGCGATCTTGTTCTTAAGTGGGACAAACCTCATGAGGGGAAAGGAGAACATACTAAGTTTCAAAACCTGTGGTTAGGACCATTTTTAATCGCTAAAAAACTAGGTCCCAATTCCTTTTGCCTGTAGAATTTAGAGGGACATCCAGACACCTTCCTGGTGAATGGCCAAGCTCTCAAAAAATACTTTACCTGATGAGTCTCCCATACACCTTTTGTAAATATTTTCTGTTTTGTTTTCCTTGTTGTTTGTTTTTCTTTTCTGGTTTGTTTTTGTTTTCATTTCTGCTTATCGGTCTTTCTTTTTGAAACACACATGCCTACACCACGGGCTAGCTTAGAAAAAGAAAACAAAAGAATTCCCCTCAAAAATAACTGCTAAAAGTTGTCAGAACATTAAGTGTTGTCTTTCTCTGAAATTGTAGCCTGGTTAAAGATGACTTTTTGTTTGAAAAGCGTTTTCCTGGTTTCAAACTGCACTTGAAAGTATTCACGACCATTTTTAAAAATATTTTTACGTTGTCCTTGTTCTTTAAGAGAGCAACTCAACAATGTCTCCCTGTTCTTGAAAGTCGGTTTTATTAATGAACTATTTTTTGATCTTGATGAAGGACAACACGAAAAATTTAAAGGCATGTGGAAATATTAAGATGTGTTAAAAAACTGGAATTTTCAGCGTCACCCCGCTCTATTGAATATCTTTAAAACTATAAGAAAATGTGAATAAACTCTCAGAGAGATATGGGAAGTGTTTATAAACCCTCCGAGACACTGAACAGGTCTACTGGCAGCGGGTAACTGCATGCATGATGCCAAGATAACTTTGTCGGGGTATTGAACAGGCCCACTGGTAGTGAAGCAATGTTAGGTAAAAGAAAATTCTCAGATATGAATTTCGTTTTGGCCCTAAGAATCCTTCGTTCTGATCTGAAATTTCTTGACAGGATACAGACGTCAGAGTGGGTTAATTGACATCCCTGTTGAGGCTATGAACGTCTGCTGGTAGCAGTGGCCCTGTCAACAGTATTGAAGATTTTAACTTAACATCGCGGCTCTCTTTTGCCAAGTTTGTCACCAGTTTTCGTTTCTTTAAAAATAAAAGTTATCTGAAACTGGACTGCATCATGATTATTTGAGATGTTCAAATGACTTTTCAGTTTTTCTTTGATTTGAAGTTTTTCATATTTTTCTAACCTGAACTCGTTCGTGTAACAGAGATAACTGCTTCTCCCATCATGTCGCCATTGTTGGCAACAATAATATAATTGTTATTTTTATTATATCAATTAAATAATCTACATAGCTGCCTACATAGGGTCATGAAATTTCATTACTCTTCATGAGCAGTTTCGTAACAATAGTTGTAAATCGTCACTTTTACCTATTGTCTATTCATGCTTCGTTTTCATGACTGAAAGCATGAAAACTTGCAACTGTAATTACCATTTTAAATTTTCATTGAAGGCAAATTGTTTATATAATTTATAATGGAGTTTTGATTCCTTTCCATGAAGATATTACTCTCTTTCTTTTTGATCCTTTCAATTCTAAGCATGCCTAAGAGATTGATAGTTTTATGAACAAAATACCCCGACCATTTGATTTTTGTATGGTCTTGGTTTGATCCTTGGTTACGTTTCTTTTACAAAACTCTTGATTTTTCACTTACCCAAACTTTGTAATCAAACCCATGATGCATGCACTCATTTTCATTTTAATGTTTTGGTCCTAGGTCATACATAATGAAAAGGTGGCATATGACTTGCAGACTGCCGTTATCTCTTGGGATGGCCTCGGGTTTCGCAAACCTCTTCCCATGCATTTTAATTAAACAACTATCCCATCGTATAAGTCTTTACATCGTTCATTGTTGGGCTCGGGGTTATGGCTCTGTTTCCTTTTCACAAACCCTACCTATATGCTGTGTTTGTTTGATTACCCTCCCGTCCAGTATGGCTCCTGTCGTAAGAATTGAACCAAATGGTATACAAACCCTGCTCTCATACGACGATGCTACAGAAGATTTGGAAAGAAATGGCTAGCATGTTTTCATCAGTAAGTTTCAAGGTTTTAATTTACAGGTTGCCCAAGAATTTGCCTTATCCTTTGATGGTTGTAGAGTGAAAGTTGGTGATGCGCAACTGGAGGTTACCGAGGAGTTCCTAAGTCAAGCCACAAGGTTACCAGCGAGTGGTCAAAAATGGTTTAAAAACGCGAAAGTGGAGGAATTCCCTTGGACCCTTTTGTTTACATCTCGGAAAATAACAAGATGTGATAGAGGTATGCCAATTTCATTCCTAAAATCTTGGTGGCATGATTTACTCGTTGTGGTAAAGCAATTTGTTACTTGTGAGGGGCACTTCGGGCTTGTATTTTTATACCATTTGCGTCTGCTTATGAGTTTTATGGGTTTCCCTTTGAATATGCCGTATTACTCACTCAGTAGTGTTTATAAAATGGGGAAGAGATATAAGAAACATAGGTCAGACTCTATCCTTTTTCATCACGGCCTAGTTAAAATCCTTCTCATACATCAATTAAAGTCACAGGATGACTGCTGGGATTCGTTTATAACCCGAAATGGTTATGGTAACCCTGATATAAGGGAGGTAGATAAGCTCGTGGTTGATGAGACCGTTGTCCACCCAACAACATCCCTTTCACCTTCTCAGACTTGTGTCTCTTCCCCTAACAACGAACCCTTGATCGATCCCAAGGTCATTCAATAGGCTAGTCAACAGATTACACATCCAAAGGACTGTGTTAAAATTGTGAAGAAACCTACAGGAAAGAGGTTTAAGAGTAATATTGATATCAATTTTAAAAACAAAAGAGATGGCAGGCTAATTTCTCGGAGTCTTCATAATAAGACAAATTCTCATGCAAACACGATCAGCATGATCGAGGTTAACGAAAGCTCAGGCTCTGAAATTGACAAATTCCTTGCAGAGGAATACCCTTTGTCATTCGGGCCACACCCTGACCGACCCTATACCTTTGTCAATAATTTGCCTCCATGTTTGAAAGACAATTCAGAGTTTCCTGGTGTCAATATTTGCAATAAATCTACTATTCGTATGGAGGGCTCACCGGTCCACAATCTTGTTTGTTCTAATGCAAACGCCACACAGTTACAGTGTGAGGTCTGTTTATCGTGGATTGAAAGATATTATATGGATATCCCAGTTCTGCAGTCACGGGTTAATGTTTTAAAAGATAAGATCAATGTTTTAACAAACGAAAACCACAGGCTTGAATCCATCATCCAGGGGAAAGGAAAACGTATTAAAACCACAGGTCATGTGATATTTAAAAATGTCGAGGCTGCTATAGCTATTGTAAACTCCAAGGTTTCATGATACGATTTGATTGCATGTTTATAGGTATGATCTCTTAGATTAATAACATGTTTGTTTCCATTCTTAAGTTATATTATTTGGTTTGCTGGAAAAGCTATATTTTATTATTAAATTAGTTTGTTTTATTTATTAAATAAAATGATATTTCATTTACTATTATAACTAGCTACATAGTTGTAAGATTTTGTAGCCAGTTACATCAATTTGAATTGTGTAAATTAATGACAGAAAAGGTATCTGAAATCTTTCTATTTTCTTTCTCTTCCAGGATATTCAGGGATCCATGATGTCAAAAATGATTTGAGGCACTCTTCAGACCTTCTAGTCATATCTATGATGTATTTTCAATGAACAAAAATGAACTGTTGTTAGATGATTTATTGAAATCAGGGTGGTTGCATCCCCCTTTATTTTTGAAACAAATTTGATCTCAGGAACAGAAAAAATTATCTTTCCTGAGGCCTTTATAAACCTATCATTTTGTAAACAATTCATCATCTTGGCCTAGGACCGGAGTATGGACAATTATACGCAGACTTGAATGAAACATAATGCATATTACAACTTTAGCTTTTGTGTATCATGTTTTAGTTTAGGTTCTGTTTATTTCAATGTGAGAATAGATGGTGATAGCCTTTGTCTTCATGATTTATTATAACTTGAGATAATTCTTTTATTACATGCCATCCATATCTTATGTTTCAGATATAATACAGAGTGATCATCAATTCAATTTAAATTATGAGATTTATCTCTAATTTTCTGTTGAATGTTTAAATACAAGTTCTTATAGCGAGGCTTATCTCATTGTAGTTACTTGTAAATAATAAAATCACTGTGAATGTGTCCATTATATGTTCTATTATCAAAACTCAATCTCCAACATATTGTTTCACATTTATTCGTAGCAATCTTAAAATTCGTTGCAGGTTTACTTCTCAAATAAAGGAGGCTGGATATTCTCTATTGTACAGATGATGGATGGATTAATAGCTTAGTCTGTTATTTTATTTCGTTTTCTTGCTTATTTTAGAAGTTTTTATATATAGAATGATTTCCACTATCTATATCTTTCTGCTTAATTAAGTAGTTTAGTATTTGAATGTATACATACAAGAAAACAAACCAAAAATACATAGTATTTTTGCTTTATTTATTACTGTTGTTAAAAGAACCCATTTACATTCGATTTTTATGAGTTTAGATTAAAACTCGTGATTTGTGTATATTGTATATATGATAAATAGAACTGTTATATAAATATTACTTAGATAAATTGTATATATATATATATATATATATATATATATATATATATAGACGTACATATATATTTCAGTAACTATTATTTAGTAAGTTATTATATTTCTTTTAGTTGTTTTTCACTTCCCTTAGGACTTTAGATTGGCCAACGGAGCCATTAAACCCGTCAGGGTGAGTCAATCCAAACGGCTTGGGTTAATTAGACAACCCCGGACCGGACTCACTCTTCCAGTTGACGATCAGTCAATTTCTCCCGTCAACACCTTTGTAAATGGAGAATTAGAATAAGAAGTCTACATCAAACAACGTAAAGGGTTTTTAATATTAGAAAATGAATATTATGTTTGCAGGTTGAAGAAAGCATTGTATGGACTCAAGTAGGACCCCAGAGCATGGTATTCAATATTGGATAGGGATCTATAGTAGAAAGGATTCATGAAGCGAAATGTAGACAAACATATATACATAAAAGTGAATTGAGTCAATATAATGATAATTGAAGTTTATGTAGATGATATTATCTTTGGGAGTGATGATGATAGGATCAATCAGAAGTTTTCCAAAGACATGGAGAATGAGTTCAAAATATTTTCTAGGTGAGTTGAATTTATTTTTGGGATTACAGATATGTTAGTGTGATAAAGGTATTTTCATATCCCATACTAGTTACATCAGAGAAATGGAAGACAAAAAATCGTACGTACTCCTATGTAGATCAATTGCAAGTTGAGCAAGGATGATGAATATAAGGATGCATATCAGAGACTCTATATATCGATGATTGGAAGCTTACTTTATGTGAAAATGTCAATACAATATGTGATGAAATAAGTTGGACAGGTTGCAATATTTCAAGTAGCACCAAAAGAAACACATGTTATGGAAGTAAAGAGAATATTCAGATATTTCAAGGGAACAAAAGATTTTAGATTATGGTATCCTAAAGGAAATAATCTATCTTTGGTCGCCTACATAGATGCATATTGGGAAGGTATAATTGATGATAGAAGAATTACAAGGGGAGAAAATGTTTCCTTAGGTGAGTGTATGGTATCATGGATGAGCAAGAAACATTCATGAGTATGTTTGTCTAGAACAGAACAAAAATATATTACAACGAAAACATGTTGAACTAAAGTTATCTGGATGAAGCACACCCTTGTAGGACATATAGGTGAAATATGACGAGCGTATTTTGATACTCTATAATAACACTAATGCTATCAATATCTCTAAGAATCCAGTAATGCATTCCAAGAAAAATCACATTCTGATCAAGTTTCACTTTCTACAGGAACATGTTTTAGAGAAGAACATTAACCTAGATTACATTGGTACAAAAGAGAAAATTGCATATATATTCACCAAACCTCTTCCAAGGGAGAGATTTGAGTATCTTCGAAAAAAAATCGGAGTAGTTTCTTCCCCACAATGATCCACACAACATCAGGCATAGTACGACATGGGGAGAGAAGGAGAAGACATGAGGAATCCAAGTAAAGAATATTTTAAATGATTTTCATATACATCAGATATTTACACGAGGAAGAACCATGAAGAGAAAAATGAGTCTTGTATGTAGGGAGAGAATTCCAACGAGAATCACCCTTTTTCATTGATGTTAAAGGGAGAGCGAAAGAGAAAATGTCAAATTCATGGAAACCAAGAAAAGGAACAGATGTGTAAAGGAAAGGGGATCATTGGTCATGTTGGGAGTGATGTTCATAGGGGGCGCATGAGTATTACCATTCCATTAGTGTTTCCATTATTTCCAAAGAGGGAGATTGTTGGAAAATTTGTTTTCATTGATGTCAACAAGAATTGGTTGTCATTGATATCAAAAGATATGATGGGTGTCTTTGGAGAAGTCTTCAAAGTGGTACCCTTATGGCATATCTTTAAGAATGGACCTCATGGGAAGATGCTTTGATGAAGTAAAAAAGAATCCCCATAGGTATGGTTATGAAGCCACATTTTATTTGAGGAATAAGGACATGAAGGACAATGTAAATGTATGTAACATAGTCATAGATGGATAATCCTTATCGTGTCTTTTTTGGTGCTAGGTGGTACGCCACATGGTTCCTTGTGGTTGAGGAGTTATTAGGTCATCAAGTTGGAATCCCCAAATTTGGGTTACGAAGCCCTTAGTTACAAGAGAATTAATGAAAGGGTTAAGTGGTTGTAACAAGAAACCCCTAAAGAGCCCCTGGGGGAAAACTCAATTGCCAAGTGTCGTGAGATGAAGTGTTATGGTCGATGAGGTTCTAAGTTCAAATCCCACCAAGTTACCTATGGATGCGGAAGGGGTATACGTATGGAACATGGAGTTTATAGTGGTAGAAGTCAGAATCGACCCTGTGTCACATGGGTACTATACCGCCTAGTTACCAATTCCACTAGATATAAAAAAAAAAATACAAAAAAAAACAAGAAAACCCTACAGTAAGGAAAAATGTTACTGAGAAAAAGTGTAAATACCCCTCAAGGAGTCTTTCATAAGTACATTTCACACACATATCCATTGATTATCTATGTTGTGAAGAAATTTTTGTCTTGTTAAGCCCTAATATTGGCTCATTACCCCTTAATTGGGGCATATTATATTATTAATGTTAGTTTATTTATGTCGGCTTTAGGCCATTAGTTGTAATTATACCTCCTAGTCTCCTATATATACCAAGGAGACATTTTCATTTTGAATCATCTTGTACTTGAACATTTAAGTGGGGTAAAAGGAGGTTGCCCCCTGGAAGAGGCTT
>ML777517.1:761115-804691 GCA_009831015.1 Picea engelmannii
ACTTTAGATTGGCCAACAGAGCCATTAAACCCATCAGGGTGAGTCAATCCAAACGGCTTGGGTTAATTAGACAACCCCAGACTGAAATCACTCTTCCAGTTGACGAGCGGTCAATTTTGCTGGTCAACAAATGGCGTTGGAAGGAGGGTTTGAATACTATTAATGGAACGAGGAGGTCGCAAGACTCCTCCCCCACCTACCCGCTCACTTATAGTAATAAGAATTCATTCTGACAACAACATTGTCCCTCAAACAACAACCACATCAAACGACAATCCACGGATCATCGTTGAACCAGTAACTCCAAATCCCCCAGGGGCCGACGTACAAGAAATTGTTCATCAATCCCTCATAAGGATGCATAGTGCCTTGGCCCGTATCAAACAACCAGGTCAGCCTTTGAACCAACCATTAGACTTTTCTGATATCAGGTAGCAACTGGAAGGTACTGATCTTACCCTAAACCCTACATATCCAGATGACATCCTCACTCCTGCAACAGGAGGATCTGGTATTCCACCATCACCACCCCCTTAATCTCCTTCTTCTTCTAGAGAAGAATCATCAGATGAAGGAAGTTCCTCATCTCAGCCTTTGAAACCACACACACCTATGTCCAATACGAACAATCCTGCGAGACCTTGGCTCGATCAAGATGCAGTGGCCATACCTGGGCCCCAACATCCTTTGCCTAAACATACGGAGAAATGGTTCCCTAAATTTGACCCAGATTCCAAGTAGATTGCTGAGGATCATATCAAAAAATCCATGCTATCCATTAGGCTCCGTAGTGTTCAACACGAAGACGTAGTATGTAGGATTTTTCCCTACACCTTTGAAGGCAATGCCTCTACCTAGTACTTTTCCGAACAACCCCACACCATTGTGTCATGGGATAAATTCGAGTCCTATTTCCTTGAGAAATTTAGAGACAACAAATCTCCTGAAGTCCTAGTCATGGAACCCTCTAGTTTAAAGATGAACCCCAAAGAAAAGATAAAAGACTTTAATAAAAGGTTCCTGACATTAAAGAATCGAATCCCCACGGACTCAATGCTGGCTGAAAATCTTATCGTCGCATACTACATGAAATCCTTACACCAAAACATAGCCATTTGGGTAAAAAGGTACAAGAAAGCCACATTGTTAGAAGCCTTTAAAGAGGCGATTCAAATCAAGAAAGATATTCTCATCCTAAAAGACAATACCTGTAACGAGGCAGAGACTATTTCATCCTCCAAGAAGAAAATCGAAATCCTTCCTAGACCTCCACAAAACAAAACTCAACCAGATAGTTCGGATCTAGAAAACTTACAGAAAGTCATTCAGAAGTTGTGTAATCAAGTTATAGATTTGAAAAGATCAGCTGAAGAAGCTTCTTCAAGCAAAGGGCCTTACAAACATCCTTTTAGAAAGCCTTTTCGGACAAACCGACCTAACTAAAATTATGAAGGCCTAAATCTAGAAAGCTTACAATTCGCTATTCAAATGATTCTAGAAGCACATGATAACTTGATTCGTCTCGATATTCCTGAAGAAGTGGCTGAACAAGAGATAGTGGAAGAGGACGAATCCTCTCCCAACATTTTCGGACATTTTTTGGATAGCATTTTTCAAGCTAGTTTCGAAACAGTGCATCCTTACAATACCAGGAGCAAGACAACAAATAAATCTTCTCCTGAAGTTGTAACTAATGCACCTCCAAAACAGTCTAAATCAATTGAAACTAAACAGAATTCAACATACCCAAGTTTAGAGTATGATTTGATTGAGGATCTAAAAAATCTTAGAGCTAACATTTATGTTTACGAATTATTGAAATTCCCTTTTCTTTTGCAAAATATGCTGCAAAATATAACAGAAAACGACAAAAACAGTAATCTGAATAGAAACAAAGTTGCTAAAAACAACCCCAAAACACCTCAAAAGGTGTCCTCCAAAACGACGTTAGAGCCTTCTGATAAAAGAGACCTTGTTGATACTCGCATAAATGTCCCACCCTTTTTGTTGACTTTTGAAATTTTCAATAGGAATGTACATAACTGTATGGTAGATTCAGGTGCATCATCAAACGTAATGCCTTGGTCTATCTGTCAAAAAATTAATGCTGAAGTTCAATCGTCCATCCTGAAAATTATTCAGCTTGATCGAACTAGTGTTAAAGTAATAGGTGAATTAAAAAATGTGCTCATCATATTATCATCTAATCCTAAAGTCCATCAAGTTATTGATATCATTGTCATAGATATCCCAGAAGTATATGGTTTAATTTTAAGTAGAGATTGGTCTGAACAACTACATGGCTATTTTGCAACGGATTGGTCTCACTTGTGGCTGCCTGAGAATGGAAAGCCTAACAAAATCAAGGTAAATCGTGATCATTATATTAAGTTCACGGTAACCGATTTAAATGATCCTAATGAACCATTCACTGCTTCCGCCAATTCACCTGCAATACAAGGGATGGACACATTTTTTGGCAATTTCATGGCTGAAACTTCTACCATTACTGACCCGGAACAACAATCTCAAATTATGACTTGCACATAGTCAACAGCCTTCTCTCGGTGGTCACATGCACCTGACGAAAATCAAATCTGGTCTCTTTACTTCGATGGGTCAAAATCTAAGGAAGGAGTTGGTGCAGGGTGTTAGCTCATTGATCCAGTAGGTAACAAAACTTGGATAGCTTGCAGGTTAGAATTTGAATGCACAAACAACACGACTAAATACGAGGCACTCCTGCAAGGTCTCAAAAAAGCTTTAGATTTGAGCATTTAGAATTTGACTGTCTTTGGTGATTCAGAAATCGTGGTTAGACAGGTAAAAAATTCTATCCACTGTTTATCTCCACACCTAAAAAGATATCAGACTGAGGTATGGAATTTAATGAACAAGTTTTCTGTGTTTAACATAAATTCTATTCCTAGATTGAATAATTCTGAGGCTGATTTGTTAGCTAACATCGCCTCAAAACTTTTTCCTGCAGAAGGCCTATCTCTGAGTATGTTTTCCATCGAGTTGTTGTTCATATCATCCATCCCAGACAACATCACAAATTGGAGAGTCTTCGATGACAATCAACAGATCATCAGTTTTCTGCACATGGAAGAGACTTTCCAGGGCGCAGTTATCGACAAAGGTACCCACAACAAAAACCTTCGTGATTTTACAGTAATACCATATCCAAGATCCCTGGATTCTGCATCAGACATGGTAAACTCTATCCAAAAATCTGTGGTTAGATTAGAAAAGTTTTATGATCTTCACGATAAATTCCAAAAATCAGTGAATTATAAAACGAATAGTTCTTCCTTGACACATGAAAAAGTAAATTTAGGAACTAAAGATAACCCAAAGTGCATCAATTTGGGTTTGGGATGTTCTGAGCAAGAAAAGCTAACATTTATTAAGTTGTTTAAGGAATTAAAAGATGTCTTTCCTTGGACATACGATGACCTAAATACCTTTGATCCTAGCATCATACAACACATTATTCCCATGAAACCCCAGACCCAACCTTTTCAACAAATGTTAAGAAAGATGCACACGAAACTTGAACCAACAGTCAAGAAAGAATTAAACAAACTCTTGAATGCTAAAATAATCTTCCCAATAAGACATACACAGTGGGTCTCTAATCTTGTCCCTGTAAGGAAAAAGAGTGGTGACTATGTGTCAATTTTCGAAATTTAAACCGAGCGTCTGATAAAGACTACCCTGTTCCTCCCATGGAACATATCCTTCAACAAGTATCTGGTTCTGAAATATTATCATTGTTGGGTGGTTTTTCAGGGTATAACCAAGTCCTTATGTCTCCCCCAGACCAACTGAAAACTACTTTCCATACCCCATGGGGCACCTACGATTATAGGAAGATGCCCTTTGGGCTCTAGATAACATCACTGTCTTCTCAAAAAATAAAGGAGATCATCTAGCACATCTAAGATCTGTTCTGCAGTGATGTTGTAAGTACGACATTTCTTTAAATCCTAAAAAATCTGTCTTCGCAGTAGAACAAGGTAAGCTCCTCGGATTCATTGTATCAAATGAAGGGATGATTATTGATCCTGAAAGGACCCAAGTCATTTCAAAACTTCCCCCTCCCTCTTCAAAAAATTCCATGCAATCTTTCTTACGACAGATAAACTTTATTAGGAGGTTCGTCCCCAACTTTTCAGAAATGGTCAGACCATTACAAAATTTAATAAAAAAGGATGTACAATACCATTGGGGACCTTTAGAAAGTGATGCAGACCTATCGGCCCTCAAGACCAAGATCCTTTCACAGGATTGTTCTTTAACCCCTTTGAGCGAGATTGGCTCTTTCGTATTCCCTGCTGGAATCTCCTTTCAAATCGATCCACAAGTCCTTTTTCGCGGCTCGCAATCTCGCGAGTTCGTGAGTTGTGACTCCCGAATATTCCTTCTCAAATCTGTGATACCCAAGATCAGGAAATGGTTACGAATCCTTCTTTGTCATCTCCTTCCTTATGCGACAACTGGATAGGCTAAGCGCTAGCACTTCTCGCCTCTCGTTGTTTCGCGAGTTCAAAGGTTCAACTCTTGTGCTCTTGTCTTGCAAATTCCCAAGACGTGAAAAGTCAGTGGAATGTTGACTCCTTCCAATATGTGACGTGTGTCTACCGGTTTATTTCCCGGGCCCATTGTGTGGTTCTTCCATGTGTCCCCTCCCTGCCTCGGCTCTCGGCACTTTGCGACTTCTGATGTCAAAAACAACTCCCTTCAACCTATGAACCCCCAAATGTGGGAAATGCGATGGGGTTCCTGATCCAATGGTCCTATCGTGACCTGGATCCAATGGTTGATCTAGCTCCTCGCAATTTCACCTCTCGCGACTTGGACCACTCGACTCTTGGGCTATCACCCTGCGAACCTCAGAGTTCGCGAGATCCATGGATCTCTGCCACCTATCCTCCTCCGATGGACGGCTGTGATTTTCTCACGACGTCGCTACTTTCGGGACAAAATTCATGACTTCTTATCCTCTGATATGCTGAAATGGAGAAACTCCAACACGTCGTCTACGTGGGTCCCATGATGGAACTTCCTGCCTTTTTGGAGTTCTTGGACTTCGCAACTTCGTGAATCTGGATGCAGAGCTTTCAGCTCTTCAACCCATGAAACCCCGAATTGGTCAATGAAACTCTGACCTCCGTGTCGACGAGTATACCACCTCTCCATTCTGATATGGACGGTCTTGATCCACTTCATGACATCGCCACTCACGAAGTCGAAGGACTTCCCTTTCTAAACTCCGATGTTCAAATCCCCGATAAGGGTGATCTCGCGACACGTGTCCTTCCAATCGGATGGCTCAGATTATTTCGTTACTCTCGGACTTTGCCTTTCGCAACCTCACAAATTTTTATGCAAAGGTTTCGACCCTTCAACTCACGAAACCCCGAAATGAGATTTATGTGGGTGATCCAACGACCCTTGTTGGTTCAGATCCTACAGTCCGATTCTCTTGAGATTGCACTTTGAAAAATGCTTACCGTAACTTCCCTGCTCCTCTACAATATCTGACGACCCTCGGGACTTTGCAAATTCTCCACAGATAATTTCGATCGTCCAATTCCTCCCTAACACTCTTGCGAAATGAGAAAAGGGTTCCCTTACGGAACTTGTCCTCCTAGAGAACAATGTCGCTGCACCTTCTTCCGACAATTCAAGGCACTAACTCTTCTGAGCTTTTATCACAACTTAGAGTCTTCAAAAGACTCTTGAATGTCCTCCTTGCGGAAACCTTTCAATACTTCCAAGTATTGAACTCTTCGACTCAGCATGCTCTCTGTGACAACAGTCTTTCAACAGTTTCTCTCAGGTTGTAACTCTAAGACTTTGCTCGGCCTACGCACTCCTTGCACGGATATTGTGCTCAACTTTCACTTTTACGAGAATGAGAACAAGTTTACCTCTCCTGAGCTTGTAGAGATGAACTCTGACTTCTGTCAACGCACACCTTGCGGACAATTTCACTACATTCCTTGTAGGAAAACTCTTGCTCAGACAAAGAAACAATTGAAACTCATTCTTTACTCTCCCTCTCTTCATATTTTAGACATTCAATATGAATTCATACATTCACGCATCAAAGCAAATGCATAACAAAAAGTAAACAATCATGAGCATAACATTCAATCATGCATAGACAGAAAGTATTTCAACACCATGATTTTGAATCAAGCTTCATATATTAATCTCAGAACTTCTGTACATGGGTTCTTCTACCCAGTTTTCTACTTTTGCTCTCCTATGCTCCCTTCTCATAATGACATTACAGTATACAATGAGGGTGTCTATATCCCGTTTCCCTCCTCGCTCTAAACTGTCTAATCTAAGAAGTCAAAGCTACCTACTTACATTTACTAGCATAAATGCGTCTTAGTCCTTTAGACGAGATCGGGACGCTCAAGGTATGATTACAATCAATAAGTACGCCCCTCCTTAATTATCTCATTTAAGTTTGATGCATCCAACTTCAAAACATTTCAAACAATTGATTATGTGCCAAAATGCATTGGCGTTGTCCCATGCTTTCTTGATATTGGCGATGCTCCTGCATCATACTCCCTTGCTTGAAAATTTTCATGGGCTCGTATCCATGATCTCTCGCACGGTCTGTCCATGCTTCTAGATCTCTGCTTCATTTTCCCATCTGGCATCTTCAACTAGATGTCCCTTCCACTTGACCAAGTGTTCAAAATATTCCTTTTTCCTTGTCCTCTTACTAACTCTTTTGTCCAATATGCTTTCAATCTGTGGCTTCTTTGCAAATGGCATCTGTTTTGTCCACTGAACCTTTGTTTTTTCATCACTTGTTCCTACTTCCTCAACATTGTATGGATACAAATTTGAGACATTGAATATTGAAGAAATTCTGATCCCATCGGATAATTCAATCTCATAAGCATTTGCCCCAAATTTCTTCAAGACCTTACATGGTTTGATCTTCTTCATCTTTAGTTTGTTATATGTCCCCTTCGGGAACCTTTCTTTTCTCAGATGTGCCAGAATCAAATCACCAACCTCAAATTGAAGTTGTCTCTTGTGTTGATCTACTCTGTGCTTATACTCTTGGCTCGAGTTCTGCAATCGCTGCTTCACCTGGATGTGAAGCTCCTTCATTGCTTCTGTGAAATCCTCTGCACTAGCACTCCTAGTTGCATTCTATTCTGAATCTCTCAATTCAGAAACTCCTCTTGGTTGTGTCCCATAAACAATTTGGAATGGACTCTGCCCTGAGCTTCTGCTGATTGAATCATTATAAGCAAATTTCGCCTGTGGCAGAATATTATCCCACTAATTGTGGTGTTCTATCACCAAGCTCCTCAGCAAGTCTCCCAAACTTCTGTTCACAACTTCTGTCTGTCCATCCATCTGAGGATGATAAACTGAACTGAATGACAAGTTTGTTCCTAGATTTTTCCATAAGGTTCTCTAGAAGTGTCACACGAACTTAGTGTCTCGATCCAAAACTATGCTCCTTGGTAAGCCTTGAAGTCGAATGACTTCTTTGAAAAACAGATTCGCAATGTGAGTTGCGTCACTGGTTTTCTGACACGGTATGAAGTGTGTCGTTTTAGAAAATCTATCTACCACTACAAAGATCGAGTCAAACCCTCTTTGTGTTATTGGTAGCCCCAATATGAAGTCCATGCTGACTGCATCCCATGGTTTGTCAGGTATGGGTAACGGTTGATAAAAGCCTGCATTTTGCCTCTTTCCTTTTGAATGCTGACAAATTCTACATCTGTCCATGAATATTTTGATGTCTTCTCTCATTCCTGGCCAAAAATATGATTCATTTAACTTTGAGAACGTCTTTTCATGACCAAAATGTCCAGCCAATCCTCCATTATGTTTCTCCTTCAAAAAAAATTCCCCCATGCAACATTTTGGAATACAAAGTTGATTACCCTTAAACAGTAATCCTTCCTAGATCATGTGTTTTGTCCATTGACTTCTGTCTCTAAGAATTGGATTCTCAGCTGCTTCATACGCCTCCTTAAAATCTAGATAATCTCTATACATGTCCGTGAGATCATCAAAACCCAATGTTTTGACTCTAAACTCCTGCAACAACAAACATTTCCAGCTCAAAGCATCAACAACCTTGTTAGGAGTTCTAGAAATGTGCTTAGTTACAAAAGTAAAGTTTTTCATGTATTCAACCCATTTAACATGTCTTTGATTCAACTTCTCCTATTGAGTCACAAATTGCAAAGCATGATTGTCACTGTATAAGACAAACTGCTTAGGAATCAAATAGTGTCTCCACTTCTTCAATGCTTGAATAATAGCATAGAACTCCTTGTCATACGTGGAGTATTTCACTTTCGCTTCATTCAACTTCTCGCTGAAGTATGCTATCGGCCTGTCTTCTTGGCTCAATACCGCCCCTATTGCGAATCCACTTGCATCACATTTTACCTGAAGTGTCTACTTGAAATCAGGTAACACCAAAATTGGTTGTTCCATGATTTTCTTCTTCAACAAATTGAATCTTTGCTCAGCCTCTTCTATCCAGTGAGAAGACTTGTGTCTCTTCTTCACTGTGTCCATCATCGGTGCACTAATTCCACTGAAATTCCCAATGAACTTCTATTAGAAACTAGCCAATCCATGAAAACTTCGAACTTCAACTATACTCTTCGGTGATGGCCAATTCCTAATTACCTCCACCTTATCTGGATCCATCCTCAACTTATCTGCAGAAATAAAAAAAGACAAATAAATGAGCTTTGTCTTCATGAATGAGGATTTCTTCATGTTTATCAACAACTTCTCTTGTTGTAGTCTCTGCATCACTGTAGCCAAATTTTTCAGATGCTCTGCCACTGTTTTACTGAAAATCAGTATGTCGTCAAGATACACAATGACAAATTTTTCGATGAAATCTTCAGGCCTTTGTTAATCAATCTCATGAAGGTACTTGGCGTGTTCGTTAATCCAAATGGCATAACAAGCCATTCATACAACCCTTCGTTAGTCTTGAATGATGTCTTCCATTCATCACCTTCTCTCATACAAATCTGGTGATATCCACTTTTCAAATCAATCTTTGAAAAAAATTTGGCCCCACTCAAGCAATCCATCAAATCATCCATCCTTGGCAATGGAAATCTGTACCTGATGGTTATCTTGTTGATTTCCCTCAAGTCAGTACGCATCCTCCATCCTCTGTCTTTCTTCAGACTGAGCACTGTAGGAACAACACATGGACTCAAGCTTTCTCTAACCAACCCTTTGTCCATTAAATCTTGGACCTGTCTTTTGACGTCTTCATTCTCCTATGGCATCAATCTGTACAATGCTTTGTTTGGTAAACTGGCTCTAGGTATGAGATCAATATGATGACTCACACTTCTGATCAGTGGCAACGAACAAGGTAGTTCGTCCACTACTATGTCAGTAAACTCTTCCAACAGTTTCTGAACCTCTTCCAGTAAATCATCTACCCTTTTACTGGTTAAAACAATTTTTGTCTTCCTGACGACAATGAATTGTGGTTCCTCCTTCTTCTTAACCTCTGTAAGAAGTTCCTTCCCACTCATGAGAAGTACAGTGTTGCTTACTTCAGGTTTCACCTCCTTGTCTTTGATTGGAAGCAACATGTGAGTTCCCCCATTCTTCTCTAGCGTGTATGTGTTCTTTATCCCATCATGAATCACATTTCTGTCATATTGCCAATATACCCAGCAATAGATGATAAACATCCATGGGAATAACATCACAGAGTATATCATATTTATACCCTCCTATCTTAAATTCAACTAAACATTATTTAGTGACATTTACCTAGTGTCCTTTTTCTAGCCATGAAACTCTGTATGGGCTTGGATGTTCAATAGTCTCCAGCTCCATATTTTATACCATCTCTGTAGAAATGATATTGTCTATGCTACCGCTGTCCACAATGACCTTTCATACCCTATCCTTTGTCTTGCAAGCAGTCCGAAAAAGACTGTTCCTTTGCACCAAACTCTGCACCTCCTTCTCTGGTGTTAAGAGAACTTTTTGCATCATCAGCGATCTTCCGCCTTCAACATCCTCTGCCTTAACATTCTGCCTCTGTGCTTCAGCAATGTGAGTTTCACCACCTTATTTCTTTTTATCTGGACATTCATAAGATTTATGTCTGACCTTTCTACATGTGAAGCATTTTACCACTCCACCTCTTCCTCTACATCTACATCTAGTACGAGGAAAAACGTTTCCATCAACATATTTACCTCTCTGTTCAGTATGCTTCCCTTTCTATGAGCTTCCACCTTTCTCAGTTTGAGTCTAAGGTTTCTTCCACTCTTCCTTATGTTTCTGATTTCTATCCTGGGCAACTGATTTTCCTTTGGGCTGAATTCTACCTCGACCTCTTTGCCTTTGTTTTCGGCTCAACTTCTCTTCAGGTTTTAGAGCCATATGATAAGCATCTTCCACCGTTCGGATAGTCATCATGCTCATCTCATCCTGAATGTCGTATCATATACCATTTATATATCTGACAACCTTTTCATCATCACTTTCGCGATGACCTGCCCTGATGTTCAGTCTGTAGAATTCTTCAATGTACTCCTTCACTATCATCAACTTCTGTCTCAAATTCTGCATTCTTCGAAACAGAGTAATTTGGTAATCCCTGGGAATGAATTTTTCCTTCATCTTCGTGATCATTCGATCCCAACTCTTGATTTTCTACTTGCCTCTGTAGCGTCTGTCAGCTTGTAGCTCATCCCACCACAATGTTGCATGTCCTTTCAATCTTGTAACAACATGTTTGACCTTCTTGTCTTCCTCGACATCTTCATAGTCAAAATATGTGTCCAGAGCTCTAATCTAGTCTAGAAGCTCTTCAACATCTAGGTTTCCTTCATATACTGGAATATCCATTTTTGCCTTAGCACCTATTCTTGTAATAGCCCTAATCAGGTGTTCATTTGTTGCATCTTCTGTTGTGACTTCTTCTCTTTCATATCCAGCTTCATCTTCACTTTCAGAATCACTGACGTCTCCAACACCAGCTCTGCGCCACTGTGTTGTCCCCATGTCCTTGAGTCTGGCGCGTATATCACGCATCTCTATTTCCATGGCTAGATTTGGCACCCGCCTACCCCTTCCTCTTGGCATTTCCCTCTCCTCTGGCAGATCGGGTGTTTGCCAATCCCTTCTTCTCCGCGGCATGGCTGAGATTCCTTTTTTTCTTTCCCTGTCTGAAGTATACAAACATAGTCAAGCTCTGATACCAAAACTGATGCAGACCTATCGGCCCTTGGGACTGAGATCTTCTCACAGGATCGTTCTTTAACCCCTTCGAGCCAGATCGACTCTTTTGGATTCCCTACTGGAATCTCCTTTCAAATCGATCCATAGGTCCTTTTTCGTGGCTCGCAATCTCGAGAGTTCGTGAGTCGTGACTCTTGACTCTTCCTTCTCAAATCCGCGATACCCGAGATCATGAAATGGTTATGACTCCTTCTCTGTCAGTTCCTTCCTTATGCGACCACCGACTAGGCTAAGCGCTAACACTTCTCGCCTCTCATTGTTTCGCGAGTTCAAAGGTTGAACTCTTGTGCTCTTGTCTCGTGAATTCCCGAGACGCGAGAAGTCAGTGGAGTGTTGACTCCTTCCAATATGTGACATGTGTTCACTGGTTTATTTCCCAGTCCCACTGTGTGGTTCTGCCATGTGTCCCCTTTGTGCCTCGGCTCTTGGCACTTCGTGACTTTTGATGTCGAAAACAACTCCTTTCAACCTCCAAACCCCCGAATGTGCGAAATGCGATGGGGTTCCTGATCCAGCGATCCTCTCGTGACCTGGATCCAACTATTGTCCTAGCTACTCGCGATTTATCCTCTCATGACTTGGAGCACTCGACTCTTGGGCGATCACCCTGCGAACCTCCGAGTTTGCGAGATCCTTGGATCTCTACCACCTATCCTCCTCTGATGGATGGCTTTGATTTTCTCATGACTTCGCTACTTGTGACTTCTCTAATTTCGGGACAAAAGTCTCGACCTCTTATCCTCTAATATGTCGAAATGGCGAAATTTCGACATGTCGTCTACGCGGGTCCCACGATGGAACTTCCGCCTTAATTGGGGCATATTATATTAGTAATGTTATTTTATTTATGTTGGCTTTAGGCCATTAGTTGTAATTATACCTCCTAGTATCCTATATATACCAAGGAGACATTTTCATTTTGAATCATCTTGTACTTGAACATTTAAGTGGGGTAAAAAGAGGTTTCCCCCTCGAAGAGGCTTATTATCTGAAATTATCTCTTTTTCAAGGCGTTGAGTACTTTTCCTGAGGTTTTTCTATGCTATATTGATGTTTGGTTCTTAACAGGTCTATTAGTGAATATGAGGTTGAGTTTGAGGTTGCAAAGAAAGGTCGAAGGTGAAAGTAGCAAAGTTGAAAAAAATGTGAGTAACCATGGTTTTTGAGGTCTCTAAGTGTTATAGGTTAAAACGACATGGATGTACACATGATGGAGTGGATAAAAGTGTGGATATCCAGGAGTAGTAGAGAAGAAATTTGCAGATATGTGAAAATGGTTTGAAGAATATGGTATCTATTGTTTAGTGAAGATGACATGCACCAGGTTGGTTTATTGATAAGAGACTATATGCACCAGGTATTCTTTATGAGTGAAGTTATGTATTTTATATCTTTGGTTAAGGATTGTATCATATATGGTATGGTGTATGCTTGAGGCATGTCTTAGAGACCCTTTTTGATATATGGTTGCATATGGTTGAGGTCCATGTTTTGGTGTCATTAGTACATGCTTGAGACATATCCTTGGTACATAGCATATGCTTGTTATGGTTCATTGTTAGAGGCACATATTTGTGATAGGGGCATATATTTGAGGCACATATTATGGTATATGGTATGATTCATGTTTGATGTACAATGTGGTACCTGGTTTTGATACTTGATGTTCATATGGTCGATATGAGTGGATATGGTTGATATGTCAGTGACATATATAGTGAAAGGGAAATTTTCAAATTATTGGTTGATGTGATAGTGAAAAGCTGGATGACAAGTTGATTACAAGTTGACTATCAGAGGTAGTGGCAATACAAGTGGTAGTGATAGTTTTGTCTACATTTATATTTCAGGCTAGAAGGATGGGATACGGAAAGTGGGTTGTATCCTCCTTCCAGTTGGTGTCAGATAAGAGAGGGAGTTGGAGCTTCCTTTAGGTTGGATCCCTAGAATTAGGGGGTTGTATCCTCTTTCTAGTTGGAGCCAGAGGATTCAGGGAGTTGTATCTTCCTTTAGGTTGGAGCCTATAAATAAGGGGTTGGATCCTCCTTCTAGTTGTAGCTAGAGAATTAGGAAGTTGGTGCTTCCAATAAATGAATTCTTTGGATATATAAGAAAATAATTATGTGGTTTTCTCCCATTTGGGTTTCCACGTAAATTCTGGTGTATTGTGTTTTTGTGAATGTATGTTACACTTTGTTCAATTATACTAATCATTGATGATATACTATCGATGAAATTAATGATTTCATATTGTGGTTAAAAGTGATAATATAGTTCTCATATTGATTCACCCCCACCTCTCTATATTCAAATAGACGTAGGAACAAGTCTATTGTACCAAGTGTAGGACTAAAGGCCACCATAATGATGAATTTACTTCTTTTGCGCAATATTGGGTGACTGGAGAACTAAATCCATTACTATGAAACATATAAGAAATGGGGACATCATCCACATGATTGTCCATTGTTGTAGAAATCTCAGAGTACGCCAAGGACGTTATTTTGTAACTTTTACAAGTCATTCGAGCTTGAAGACAAGGATTTTCATGCATTAAATTTTATGACAAAGAGAACTTCAGACATGTGTATGATTCAAGAGGAGAATGTGGCGATAGAAGGAGGTGGTCCACAGTATAATAATCAAAGAGGATTTAATCCAGGAAACCAAGGAGGATTCGACAAAGGTGTAGGTTGATTGAAGTTTTGAAAGAGGAAGTAGAGGCCCAATAATATGCTATAATTTTAATCAACCAAGACACTTCATTGCTAGAGGCAGATATTTGTGATAGTGGCATCTATTTTAGGCATATCTTATAGTATATGGTATGATGCATGTTTGAGGTACAATGTGATACATAGTTTCGATACTTGATGTTGATATGGTCGATATATTAATGGTTTTGATGTTGATGTTGAAGTGGTTGATATATTAATGACATATACAGTGACAGGGAAAGTGACAGATTAGAGGTTGATGTGACAGTGACAGGTTGGATGAAAGGTTTATTACAGGCTGATTATCATAGGTAGTGACAGTATCAGTGGTTGTGACAGTGATCCAAAATGGATCTAGAAAGGCTCAAAAGTCAAAGTTTTTGAATTCTCAAGAAAATGACATTATCATGTAGTGCCCGTCACAAGATTTTCGGTGATTCAAACGGATTGTAAATCTGACATCGTATGCGAAAGTTATCGCATTCAAAAGTTTTGCATAAGCAGGTAAAAAAAAAGTCAAACTAGTCAAAAGATGACGTGGCAGTATTAGAGTACATGTGCCAATGGATGGTGACTGGACAGGTGATTGTATTAATGTGATGTGGAAATGTTATATTTATTATCAATTTAATATCTTGTGGCATAAAAATGTGCTAATTGAAAGTGTCATGCCACATTATATTAAAGGGTTTTTAAATCATATTATATGGATTTAAAAAAAATCAAAACAACTTTATTCTAAGATATTAATTCCATGAGATAAGCCAAGAATATATTATAAAGTGAATAAAGTGCCATCTAAAAAGGGATAGTGTATGCCACGTTGATATCATATGCTTATAAAGCATAGTTGGTTGTTATGATATGGTTTGTAAAACTGTAAAAAGGCGTGCTTCCCTTAGATATTTTAGTTGTTATGCTATGGTCTGTTAAACCATAAAAAGGCACGCTTCACTTAGCTATGGGCTCAAAGTGGATTTTCAATTTATGATATGTTTTATTTAAAACCATATTGCATATTTTATGGAATATCAATGAGATTTCAGCCCAAATTCGATGTAGATTTCCTGCCACAAGTTGGGTATTGTTGGGATTTGATCCCATGACATGTACTTTTTAAAAGCAAAAGTCTTACCACTACAGCTATAGGTCAAATTATAATAAATTATGCAGAATAGTAATTTTTATGCAGAGAAATCAATGAACTAGGCATGCTTTAGAGGCCATTTCTGGGAGCTACACTGAGGTTTTTTCAGTGTCGTCAGTTGCATTGGATTTATGAGGTCAAGTAGAACACAATGAGACCAATATGAAATCCATTTGATGAAATTTTTATTTACTTTTTGAGAATTACAATAAATTAATAAGAAATCCTCCTCCACTGAGACAAAGGCCCGGAGACATAGGAAACCTTGCCGAACTCTCTTAACAAATTTTGTTGTTATGGTTTGTTGATTCTTCATGCTTATTTCCATATATGTATATCGATTTATGGCTTCCATGTTTCATCATTAATTCTTTCTCTTTTATCAATTTCCTAAATGGTTAATAAACACATGCTTTAAAAACTCAACCATTGTCTTTAAAAGATATTTTCAGATCAAGTGGTATCAGAGCCAGTTGATGGTTGGGGTTTGAGTTTCCATTATTACCAGGGAAAATTTGAATTGTGGTGAAGGCGATCTTGTTGAAGAGAATCCTAATATTGGATTGAGAAATAGAAATTCTCAAGGTGAGAAGATGGCATCGAAAGAGGGACTTTCTCATGATGAGAAAGAGTTTCGAAAGACTTTATTTTTCATGTGGTAGATGATGAAGGTTTTATATGAGGATTACTTGGAATGAAAGAGATTGGTTCTAGGTGAATATTCAAAGATCAAAAGTGGAGAAGGAGAGGATCCTCCTCAAACTCCTCCTTCATCTCCTTCTTCTCCATCAACTTCTTCTTCTTCAAGTTCAAGTTCTAAGTCCATTGCACGAAAAAATCCCTATAAACATAAACATTAAATGTCATTACTTTAGCTTGATGTGAAATATGAATTACCCATGTATGACTGTGAAGTTAATGCAGAAAGGATTGACAACTGGATCAGACAGATGGAATTTTATTGCAATATGAAAAAAATCAAGGATGATGCAACTCAAATAAAGTTGGAATCACTTCGACTTGCAGGCACAACGCTCATCTGGTGGCAAAGCAAGTTGCAAAATGACACACAACAAGTGGGTAGTGTATTTCCATCATGGAAAGTCTTTGTTTCTACACTTAGAAAAAAATTATATCCTTTGGGTTATAAAGAGAAATCTTTAATTGAATAGAAAGGTCTTAAACTGAGAAAAGGAAAAATAGTGCAAGAATACACAGATGGATTTCATAAAATGGAATTGAGTTAGATATTCCTTTACATACCCAAGAAACTCTTATGAAGTATATAGGAGGTTTATCTGCACATATTCGTAACACTGTATTTATGCTTGGACCTACTATTATTGATGAGGTTTATGTTCAATAAACATACAATGAGGCAGGGAAAACAGGGGCTGGTGTATCAGGGTCATCGTCTTCAAGAAAAGAGGACAAAAGAAAGTGGAATGGAAAGTGTTAGCACTCTGTAATTTGCCTAAGGCTGTTGAGGCAAACACAGAGGTAACCTCGAACCGCTTCGAGTCTTGGATCTAGCCCTCCAAGACTCAGAGAGGGATCTCTCTATTGGATTTAGCTTTGTTTTTAAGGGATGGGTTTTAGGCTAGCTATAAAACTAAAGGGTTTTTGGTTTTGGTTTTTAAATGGTCAGTTTGGGACAGCAAGGAGGGCCATTGGGCAAATGGGGTCTGCGTTTAAACAATGTGGTTAAATTCTCAGATATGGACAAAGCTCTTTCACAAGGCAAGGTAGCAGCAATACTGGATTGAATTAAGTGTTGATGGCGTCAGTTTGATGAAGGAATAGGTGAGGAAAAGACAGGCAAAGGAGCATTTAACAATTCCTAAACTAGCCTTTTAGAAGATCAACATAAATATTATCACAAGCTGAGAGGCAGAGTATCTGATAATAAATTTTGCCCCTACTACTCTCCTTCTGATAATAAGAACAGAAAACAAATTGATAAAGAAGAAAGGAAAACATTTAATAGGGAGAAACTCCACCAATATCACTGCACAAGAATCCTGTAAGAGAAATATGTCTAATTACTGATCCATCATTAAAATTACAGAGAAATATTCTCTGGCTAAAACACAGCCATCATCTAGCAAAGAAAATGAAAATTACAGCTCTAGACCTCTCACACAGGTCGAGCCTCTCCTTACAGCCCAGTCGAACCCTCATTAAGTTTTTTACATCACTATATATAACAAAAAATCCCCCAGCCTTCAAAGATTCGGGCTCATGACTTTGCACTCTAAGAATAGTAAACAGTTACATAGATTGACACCTGTGGACTGTTTCAAAAACAAATTCGACAGCAAATCAAAGGAAAACTAAATTTAGAACTCTTGCTTTGACATCTGGAGTTGGTTAATGTTTTGCTGGCGAATGGAAGTTAACAACATTACAATGAACAGAGGTGGCAGCATTCGAATGCTTTGAGGTGGTTGGGTAACTGTAACCTCCTTCCATGTGTGATCTATAACTGATTTTCTTGTTTTCCAGCGACTGGGATACATTCCATTTGTCATTCAAGGAATTAAATTGCCATATGCCCTCGACTGCCAGTTTCATTTGAACGGTGCTTCGAACTATGATGCTTTGCCACCTGTGATTAAACATGCTCTGCCACCTGTGCTTCCTAGTGTATTGTTCAGCCATAATGGTTCCTCTTCAAGTCGTAAAGATTAATTTGATGGCCACAAAGAACCATGAACAAAACTTTCATTAGGTATCTGATGAATGCATCTTTGAAGTGGTGTATACCAGGCAGCACCGGGTCTATCATCATCCTGGAATAAAGGTGGATCATGTAGTTTCCTCTGCATATAACATGAATTTGAAGTAGGTTTCTGATAGATGGCAATCCCAACCCCTGTCTTGTCCATTGTTTTCAGAACTAGTGTCCAGCACATCGACTCTGTCAACGCCATTACAGATCACTATGTGCTTGATCGTTCCTATAAACTGGAGTTGCAAACCATATAAAATATCCTCAAGCATAAATGAGTGGCACCTTTTGAGTTCATTTACATAGTTCAACCACTTATTAACAGCTCTCTGCCACTTTGAACTCTTAGAAGTGATTCTGAAATCACAAACTATGAAAACGTTAGAGAAGAAACAAATCATAAGAAGATAAAAAGCTTCAAGGTAACAACAAATAAGATCGATTCAAGCCAGCAGGTCAAAGGACAGGGTCCTCAAGTGTTGCATTTCCAAAATCAGTGATATGGGGATGAGAAGCTTTCTCATCGAGCTGGTTTTGAGCCCAGATCAACATCTTTAGAAGACATGGAAGCTTGGGATCTTTCTCATGACTTTGACTAGTTAAAATTGCAGCATTCAATTCACTGTCTGTCTTCTGACGCTGGGAGATGTCTAAAATGTCCCCAAAAGGGCTAGTTGATGGATCTTCAAAGGCTAACAAAGCAACTGTACATTCCACCTCTTCCAGAAAGACACGATTTTCTTCCCCCCTTGGTGCCAATTCCTCCTATGCAAATTCAAGAGCTTCTTCAAGCTTCCCATTGCGTATAAGTTTTATCAATCTCTGTTGTTGTAGATAGAAAAATAATTGAGGATTCATGCCCAAAATCTCTGGATTCAAATCATTGACCTTCTCAATAACATCTTCTACATTGCCATTTTGAAGAGCCTTTCGCATTGCTACTCGATCTGTTATTGTTCCAAGATCCGTATCTGGCTCTGTGCCGGATTCCAGCTGAAACTTCTCAGCTGCATCGACATAGCCTTTGAAAACTAGATGACAGTTTAAATCGAGCACAGTGTCCAAGCAACCAATCGCATTGTCTTTGGTATAAGAAACCTGTGGAGGTAAATCTGACAAATATGGCTGTGTCGAATCGAAGAGCAGGCGGTCTGGTACATCCCTCAGACACCTCATAACCTTCCATGCACGCGTGCTCCTTGTGTTGGACACCTCTAAACCATTTCAACACCTGGCGTAGGGTTTCAACGCTGCTGGTTCAACACCTGTTATTGTGTTTATATATTTTTTAATGTCCTATGAGCAATATCCCACATCCATGCGCTAGACTGAGCTTTAAGGGATTAAATTAATCAACAGTCATACGTTGTAGCAATGAAATGAGCCCGAGGCTTGGGCTTGGGCTTGGGCTTTGGGGTTTGGTGTTTGTGCTGTGCTGGCACTGCTTGTCTGCTCTTGGTGCATGGAATGGCGCATATCCCTTGGTGTCGAGCATTAGGAAGTTGTCCCTAGGCCAACATTTTTTGCTAAAAATTATATTAATTTTTCACAAAACTAGACACAGGAGCAAAGGCCGAGGAGCCAAATTGTTCTTTTTTAACAAAAATTCAACAAACATAGATAATCAACCCAACTTAGGCATAATAAACCCAGTCTTTACATTTGACCATGAGAATCACAATTTTTTGCCTTTCAACCAAATGCACCAAAACTTGCTTTGAACTTCGCGCGCAGGTACTTATTGTATGCTTGGTCAGTGTCGGGCGCTTTCGCTGCCTTCGCCCAACGACGTGAGCGAATACATCCACCTGAGATAGACAAATATTATTCAGAACACTGATCCCCTATTATATAGGGTTCTAACAGAAAGAAGGAAAATTTAGTGGAAAGAAAGGAAGAGAATCCCTCTTGCAAGAATTGCAAGAAAGAAGGGCATGATGAGGACCATTGTTGATAATTGCATCCTGAGAAGAGACCAAAATTTTTCAAATAAAGGAAAGGGAGGTAAACAATTGTAGCAACAACACGACCAACATACTTAGGATTAGATTCGGGTGATGAATCTAAAGTCTCATTGGTTGGTTTGACAGGTAAAATTGGTGATGGATTTGATTCTAGAAGTAAATTGTTTCACATAAGGGTCATAATGAGGCATACTAAGGTCGACACATTGATAGATAATGGATCTCAATCTAACTTGATTTCAGAGGAAGTGGTTAAACAATTGGGATTAAACAATCATATGCATCATAAACCTTTCTCAATTAAATGGATAAGCAACAATCATAAATTGCACATAACAAAGCAGTGCACATTAAAGTTTGCAATTGCATCTAAGTTTGTGAATTAGGTAACATGTGATGTGGTTCCACTCAATGAATGTGGAATGGTCTTAGACAGTCCTTATTTGTATGATCACAAACCAATCTTCTACAGGGAACATAATCAATATCACTTAATCAAAGCAAGCAAAGAATATGTTATACATGCTCATCACTTAAAATAAAACCGATCTCTTAAAAAAATGGAACAATTAGGGAAGGCATATCATGCAAGAAACACACCTATAATTGGGCCAAATCAAGTAATCGATCTTAAGCATGAATATGATATGATTGTAGAATGGAAGTTCAATAATACTATGCTTCAAGATAAGATAATGTCATGCAATTACTACAAACATATTAGCTCATTTGAAGTAATATTTATGATGTTGTCATTGCTAATGTTGTCAACATGGATGATAGCGGCGTCAGTAAAATGTGACATAGTACAAGTGGATAACAATATGCTGTCAGTTGTCATGCTTGTTTTATAGTTGATCTTGATGAGACAGGTGCACAAGACGGAGTTTAAAGACAAAGAACAAGTAAGGTGGCCTATCCTGCACTTGATGACTGATTAATATCCTTTTGGAGGACAAAAAGGTCTTAGTGGGGAGGAATGATCCAAAATGGATCCAGAAAGGCTCAAAAATCAAAGTTTTTGAATGCTCATGCAGTTCTTGTCACAAGATTTCCGACGCTGAAACTGGATTGTAAATCTGGCATCGTATGCAAAAGTTATCGCATTCAGAAGTTTTACATAAATGGGTAAAAAAAATTCAAACTGGTCAAAGGATGTTGTGGCAGTATTAGAGTACATGTGCCAGTGGATGGTGACTGGACAAGTGATTTTGTTAATGTGATGTGGCAATGTTATATTTATTATCAATTTAATATCTTGCGGCATAAAAATGTGCTAACTCAAAGAGTCATGCCACATTATATTAAACGGTTTTTAAATCATATTAAAAGGATTTAAAAAAAATCAAAACAACCTTATTCTAAGAGATTAATGCCATGAGATAAGCCAAGAATATATTATAAAGTGGATAAAGTGCCATTTAAAAAGGGATATGGTATGCCACTTTGATATCATATGGTTATAAACCATAGTTGGTTGTTATGATATGGTTTGTTAAACAATAAAAAGGCATGCTTC
Organism: Picea engelmannii; assembly: GCA_009831015.1. Lineage (NCBI taxonomy): Eukaryota > Viridiplantae > Streptophyta > Pinopsida > Pinales > Pinaceae > Picea > Picea engelmannii. Next base: position 782,501 of record ML777517.1, read on the forward strand.
CTTGGCGTGCTTCACTTAGCTATGGGATCGAAGTGGATTTTGACTTTATGATATGTTTTATTTAAAACCATATTGCATATTTTATGGAATATCAAGGAGATTTCAACCCATATTCGATGATGATTTCATGCCACAAGTTGGATATTGTTGGGATTCGATCCCACGACCTGTATTTTTTAAAGAAAAAGTTTTACCATTGCAGCTACAGGTCGAATTATACCAAATTATGAAGAATAGTGAGTTTTATGCAGAAAAGCCAAGGAACTAGCCAAGCTTTGGAGGCCATTTCCGGGAGCTACACTCAGTCTTTTTCAGTGTCGTTAGTTGCATTGGATTTTTGAGGTTGAGAAGAAGATAGTGAGACCAATATGAAAATCATTTTATGAAATTTTTATGTACATTTTGATCATTTGAAGAAATTAATAAGAAATCCTCCCCCACTGAGATAAAGGCCCAAAGACGTAGGAAACCTTGTCGAAATCTGTTAACAACTTTTGTTGTTATGGTTTACTTAGTCTTCATGCTTATTTCCATATCTATATATTGGTTTATGGATGCAATGTTTCATCATTAATTATTCCTCTTTTATCATTTTCCTAAATGGTTAATAAACACATGCTTTAAAAACTCAACAATTGTGTTTAAAATATCTTTTCAGATCAGACAGTTTGGTCTATTTTTATATTTCAGGATGACAGGATGAGACAAGGAAAGGGGGTTCTATCATCCTTCTGGTTGGTGCTAAAGAATATAGGGATTTGGAGCTCTCTTCAGGTTGGATCCTGATAAATAGGGTGTCGTATCCTCCTTCTAGTTGGAGCTAGAGAATTCAGGGAGTTGTAGTTTCCTTCAGGTTGGATCTTATAAATAAGGGGTTGGAAACTTCTTCCAGTTGTATCTGGAGAATTAGGAGGTTGGTACTTCCAATGACTATATTCTCTTGATATATAATAAAATCATTTTGTTGTTTTCTCGCATTTTGGTTTCCACGTAAAATTTGGTGCACTTTTTTTCTGGGAATGTCTATTATGCTCTATTGACTTATACTTCTCATTGATGATATACTACTGATGAAATTAATGATTGGATATTGTGATTGAAAGTGATAATAAATTTCTCATACTGATTCACCCCCCTTATCAATATTCCAATAGAATCAAGAACAAGTCTAGTGTACCAAGTGTAGGACTAAAGGCCGCCATAAGGATGAAATGGCTAGAACCATGTTGAAAGATTCCAAGTTGAGTGACATATTTTGGGCATAAGCAATACATACAACAGTTCATATCCTCAATAAAGGAATTCTCACAAGTAACATTGATAAGACTCCCAATGAGTTATGGAAAGGAAGAACGACAAATTTGAGGCATTTTCGAGTGTTTGGAGCAAATGTTATATCAAAAGAGAAGATGGAAAAATTGGAAAGTTTGATTCCAATGTTGATAAGGGAATACTAGTTGGGTATTTAAGAAAAATCAAAGCATATCAATGCTTCAATCCAGGACTCAAAATAATCATGGAAAGCATCAATGTAATGATTGGTGAGACATATGTACTAAAGGTCATATAAGGAAGAAAAGATTCACTAGAGAAGAATGACAAAGAAGATCTAAAAGAATAATTATAAGAAGAAGAAGAAGAAGAGAATCTAGAAGTAGAGAAAGAGGAAGATGAGCAACATATATCTCCCAAGACACCTAGACGATGAGTAAGAAAAAAATCCACCAGAACAAATTATTGGTAATAAAGATGTCGGAGTCGAAACCCGAAGAATAATATGTTCACCAGAACTTAGGAAGAAAACATTGTTATATGCAGTTGAACCAAACAATTTTGAATAAGCCAAGAATGATGAACACTGGATAGAGGATATAGATGAAGAATCAGATCAGATAGAGAGGAATGCCACATGGGAACTGGTTCCAAGGCCAAATAACAAAAACACGATTGGCACAAAGTGGGTTTTCAGAAACAGACCGAATGGGGATGGAAAGGTAACCATAAACAAGGAAAGGTTAGTATGCAAAGGACACAATCAGATTGAAGGTATAGATTTTGAAGAGACATTCTATCTAGTTGCTAGGATGGAAGCAAACAGATTGATGCTAGCCTATCCATGTTCCAAAATAATCCAAGTGTATTCGATTGATGTAAAATCAACCTTTTGTTGGTAGCAATAATATAATTGTTATTTTTATTATATCAATTAAATAATCTACATAACTTCCTACACAGGGTCATGAAATTTCATTACTCTTCATGAGCAGTTTTGAAATGACAGTTGTAAATCGTCACTTTTACCTATTGTCTATTAATGCTTCGTTTTCATGACTGAAAGCATGAAAACTTGCGACTGCAATTACCATTTTAAATTTTCATCGAAGGCAAATTGTTTATATAATTTATTATGGAGTTTTGATTCCTTGCCATGAAGATATTAACCTCTTTCTTTTTGATCCTTTCAATTCTAAGAATGCCTAAGAGATTGATAGTCTTATGCATAAGAGATCCCCACCATTTGATTTTTTTATGGTCTTGGTTTGATCCTTGGTTACGTTTCTTTTACAAAACTCTTGATTTTTCACTTACCCAAACTTTGTAATCAAACCCATGATGCGTGCACTCATTTTCGTTTTAATGTTTTGGTCCTAGCTCGTACAGAATGCAAAGGTGGCATATGACTTGAAAAATGCCATTATCTCTTGAGATAAAGTTGGTGATGTGCAACTGGAGGTTACTGAGGAGTTCCTGAGTCAAGCCACAGGGTTACCAGCGAGCGGTCAAAAATGGTTTAAAAATGCGAGAGTGGAGGAAGTCCCTTGAACCCTGCTGTTTACATCTTGGAAAATAACAAGATGTGATAGACGTCTGCCAATTTCATTCCTAAAAGATCAGTGGCATTATTTACTCGCTGTGGTAAAGCAATTTCTTACCTATGACGGGCGTTTTGGGCTTGTATTTTTATACCATTTGTGTCTGCTTATGAGTTTTATGGGTTTCCCTTTGAATATGCTGCATTACTCACTCAGTAGTGTTTATAAAATGGGGAAGAGATATAAGAAACATAGGTCAGACTCTAGCCTTTTTCATTACAGCCTAGTTAAAATCCTTCTCATACATCAATTAAAGTCACAGGATGACTATTGGGATTCGTTTATAACCCAAAATGGTTATGGTAACCCTGATATCAGGGAGGTAGATAAGCTCATGGTTGAGGAGACCCTTGTCCACCCGACGACATCCCTTTCACCTTCTATGACTTGTGTCTCTTCCCCTAACAGCGAACCCTTGATTGATCCCAAGGTCATTCAACAGGGTAGTCAACAGATTACACATCCAAAGGACTGTGTTAAAATTGTTAAGAAACCTACAGGAAAGAGGTTTAAGAGTAATATTGATATCAATTTAAAAAAAAAAAAGAGCTGGTAGGCTAATTTCTCGGAGTCTTCGTAATAAGACAAATTCTCATGTAAATGCGATCAGCATGATCGAGGTTAACGAAAGCTCAGACTCTGAAATTGACAAATTCCTTGCAGAGGAAGACCCTTTGTCATTTGGGCCACACCCTAACCGACCCTATAACTTTGTCGATAATTTGCCTCCCTGTTTGAAAGACAATCCAGAGTTTCCTGGTGTCAAGCTTTGCAATAAATCTACTATCTGTATGGAGGGCTCACCGGTCCACAATCTTGTTTTTTCTAATGTAAATGCCACACAGTTACAGTGTGAGGTCTGTTTATCGTGGATTGAAAGATTTTTATACGGATATACCAGTTCTACAGTCATGGGTTAAGGTTTTAAAAGAGCAGATCAATGTTTTAACAAACGAAAACCACAGGCTTGAATCTGTCATCCAGGGGAAAGAAAAACATACTAAAACCATAGGTCATGTGATATTTAAAAAAGTCGAGGCTGCTACAACCATTGTAAACTCCAAGGTTTCATGATATGATTTGATTGCATTTTTATAGGTATGATCTCTTAGATTAATAGCATGTTTGTTTTCATTCTTAAGTTGGATTTTTTGGTTTGCTGGATAAGCTATATTTTATTATTAAATTAGTTTGTTTTATTTATTAAATAAAATGAGATTTCATTTACTATTATAACTAACTACAGAATCGTAAAATTCTGTACCAGTTATATCAAATCGAATTGTTTAAATTAATGACAGAAAAGGTATCTGAAATCTTTCTATTTTCTTTCTCTTCCAGGATATTCAGGGATCCATGATGTCAAAAATGATTTGAGGCACTCTTCAGACCTTCTAGTCATATCTATGATGTATTTTCAATGAACAATAATGAACTGTTGTTAGAGGATTTAGTGAAATCAGGGTGGTTGCATCCCCCTTTATTTTTGAAACAAATTTGATCTCAGGAATAGAAACAATTATCTTTCCTGAGGCCTTTATAAACCTATCATTTTGTAAACATTTCATCATCTCGGCCTGGGACCGGAGTATGAACAATTACACGCAGACTTGAATGAAACATAATGCATATTACAACTTTAGCTTTTGTGTATCATGGTTTAGTTTAGGTTCTGTTTATTTCAATGTGATAATAGATAGTTATAGCCTTTGTCTTCATGATTTATTATAACTTGAGATAATTCTTTTATTACATTTCGTCCATATCTTATGTTTTATATATAATACAGAGTGATCATCGGTTCAATTAAAATTATGAGATTTAGCTCTAATTTTCTGTTTAATGTTTAAATACAAGTTCTTATAGAGAGGCTTATCTCATTGTAGTTACTTGTAAATCATAAGATCACTGTGACTGTGTCCATTATATGTTCTATTATCAAAACTCAAACTCCAGCATATTGTTTCGCATTTATTCATAGCAATCTTAAGATTCGTTGCAGGTTTACTTCTCGGATAAAGGTGGTTGGATATTCTCTATTGTACAGACGATGGATGCATTAATAGGTTAGTCTGTTATTTTATTTCGTTTGCTTGCTTATTTTAGAAGTTTTTATATATAGAATGATTTCCACTATCTATATCTTTCTGCTTAATTAGGTAGTTTAATATTTGAATGTATACATACAAGAAAACAAACCAAAAATACATAGTATTTTCGCTTTATTATTGTTGTTAAAAGAACCCATTTACATTTGATTTTTATGAGTTTATATTAAAAATCGTGATTTGTATATATTGTATATATGATAATTAAAACTATTATATAAATATTACTTAGATAAATTGTATATATATATATCTAGATGTACATATATATTTCAATAACAATTATTTAGTAAGTTATTATATTTCTTTTAGTTGTTTTTCGCTTCCCTTAGGACTTTAGATTGGCCAACAGAGCCATTAAACCCATCAGGGTGAGTCAATCCAAACGGCTTGGGTTAATTAGACAACCCCAGACCGAAATCACTCTTCCAGTTGACGAGCGGTCAATTTTGTTGGTCAACAAATGGCGCTGGAAGGAGGGTCTGAATACTATTAATGGAACGAGGAGGTCACAAGACTCCTCCCCCACCTACCCGCTCACTTATAGTAATAAGAAGTCATTCTGACAACAACATTGTCCCTCAAACAACAACCACATCAAACGACAATCCATGAATCATCGTTGAACCAGTAACTCCAAACGCCCCAGGGGCCGACGTATAAGAAAAATTTCGTCGATCCCTCATAAGGATGCATAGTGCCTTGGCCCGTATCAGACAACCGGGTCAGCCTTTGAAACAACCATTAGACTTTTCTGATATCATGTAGCAACTGGAAGGTACTGATCTTACCCTAAACCCTACAGATCCAGACGACATCCTCACTCTTGCAACAGGAGGATCTGGTATTCCACCATCACCACCCCCTTCATCTCCTTCTTCTTCTAGAGAAGAATCATCAGACGAAGGCAATTCCTCATCTCAGCCTTTGACACCACCCACACCTATGGCCAATATGAACAATCCTGCCAGACCTTGGCTCGATCAAGATGCAGTGGCCATACCTGGGCCCCAACATCCTTTGCCTAAACATCTGGAGAAATGGCTCCCTAAATTTGACCTAGATTCCAAGCAGATTGTTGAGGATCATATCAAAAAATTCATGCTATCCATTAGGCTCCGTAGTGTTGAACACGAAGACGTAGTATGTAGGATTTTTCCCTACACCTTTGAAGGCAATGCCTCTAACTAGTACTTTTCCCAACAACCCCACACCATTGTGTCATGGGATAAATTCGAGTCCTGTTTCCTTGAGAAATTTAGAGACGAAAAATCTCCTGAAGTCCTAGTCATGGAACCCTCTAGTTTAAAGATGAACCCCAAAGAAAAGATAAAAGACTTTAATCAAAGGTTCCTGACATTAAAGAATCGAATCCCCACGGACTCAATGCTGGCTGAATCTTATCGTCGCATACTACATGAAATCCTTACACCAAAACATAGCCATTTGGGTAAAAAGGTACAAGAAATCCACATTGTTAGAAGCCTTCGAAGAGGCGAGTCAAATCAAGAAAGATATTCTCATCCTAAAAGACAATACCTGTAATGAGGCAGAGACTATTTCATCCTCCAAGAAGAAAATCAAAATCCTTTCTAGACCTCCACAAAACAAAACTCAACCAGATAGTTTGGATCTAGAAAACTTACAGAAAGTCGTTCAGAAGTTGTCTAATCAAGTTATAGATTTGAAAAGATCAGTTGAAGAAGCTTCTTCAAGCAAAGGGCCTTACAAACCCCCTTTTTAGAAAGCCTTTTCGAACAAAACGACCTAACTAAAATTCTGAAGGCCTAAATCTAGAAAGCTTACAATTCGCTATTCAAATGATTCTAGAAGCACATGATAACTTGATTCCTCTCGATATTCCTGAAGAAGTGGCTGAACAAGAGATAGTGGAAGAGGAAGAATCCTCTCCCAACATTTTCGGACATTTTTTGGATAGCATTTTTCAAGCTAATTTTGAAACAATGCATCCTTACAATACCAGGAGCAAGACAACAAATAAATCTTCTCCTGAAGTTGTAACTAATGCACCTCCAAAACAGTCTAAATCAATTGAAACTAAACAAAATTCAACATACCCAATTTTAGAGTATGATTTGATTGAGGATCTAAAAAATCTTAGAGCTAACATTTATGTTTACGAATTATTGAAATTCCCTTTTCTTTTGCAAAATATGCTGCAAAATATAGCAGAAAACAACAAAAATAGTAATCTGAATAGCAACAAAGTTGTTAAAAACAACCCCAAAACACCTCAAAAGGTGTCCTCCAAAACGACGTTAGAGCCTTTTGATAAAAGAGACCTTGTTAATACTCGCAGAAATGTCCCACCCTTTTTGTTGACTTTTGAAATTTTCAATAGGAATGTACATAACTGTATGGTAGATTCAGGTGCATCATCAAACGTAATGCCTTGGTCTGTCTGTCAAAAAATTAATGTTGAAGTTCAACCGTCCATCCTGAAAATTATTCAGCTTGATCGAACTAGTGTTAAAGTAATAGGTGAATTAAAAAATGTGCTCATCAGATTATCATCTAATCCTAAAGTCCATCAAGTTATTGATATCATTGTCGTAGATATCCCAGAAGTATATGGTTTAATTTTAAGTAGAGATTGGTCTGAACAACTACATGGCTATTTTGCAACGGATTGGTCTCACTTGTGGCTGCCTGAGAATGGAAAGCCTAACAAAATCAAGGTAAATCGTGAGCATTATCTTAAGTTCACAGTAACCGATTTAAATGATCCTAATGAACCATTCACTGCTTCCGCCAATTCACCTGCAATACAAAGGATGGACACTTTTTTCGGCAATTTCATGGCTGAAACTTCTACCATTACTGACCCGGAACAACAATCTCAAATTATGACTTGCACACAGTCAACAGCCTTCTCTCGATGGTCACATGCACCTGACGAAAATCAAATATGGTCTCTTTACTTCGATGGGTTAAAATCTAAGGAAGGAGTTGGTGCAGGGTGTGTGCTCATTGATCTAGCAGGTAACAAAACTTTGATAGCTTGCAGGTTAGAATTTGAATGCACAAAAAACACGACTGAATACGAGGCACTCCTGCAAGGTCTCAGAAAAGCTTTAGATTTGAGCATTTAGAATTTGATTGTCTTTGGTGATTCAGAAATCGTGGTTAGATAGGTAAAACATTCTATCCACTGTTTATCTCCACACCTAAAAAGCTATCAGACTGAGGTATGGAATTTAATGAACAAGTTTTCTACGTTTAACATAAATTCTATTCCTAGATTGAATAATTCTGAGGATGATTTGTTAGCTAACATCGCCTCAAAATTTTTTCCTATAGAAGGCCTATCTTTGAGTACATTTTCCATCGAGTTGTTGTTGATATCATCCGTCCCAGACAACATCACAAGTTGGAGAGTCTTCGATGACAATCAACAGATCATCAGTTTTCTGCACATGGAAGAGACTTTCCAGGGTGTAGTTATCGACAAAGGTACCCACAACAAAAACCTTCGTGATTTTACAGTAATACTAGATCCAAGATCCCCGGAGTCTGCATCGGACATGGTAAACTCTACCCCAAAATCTGTGGTTAGATTAGAAAATTTTTATGATCTTCACGATAAATTCCGAAAATCATTGAATTATAAAACGAATAGTTCTTCCTTGACACATGAAAAACTAAATTTAGGAACTAAAGATAACCCACAGTGCATCAATTTGGGTTTGGGATGTTCTGAGAAAGAAAATATAACATTTATTAAGTTGTTTAAGGAATTTAAAGATGTATTTTCTTGGACATACGATGACCTAAAGACCTTTGATCCTAGCATCATACAACACATTATTCCCATAAAACCCCAGACCCAACCTTTTCAACAAAAGTTAAGAAAGATGCACACGAAACTTGAACCAACAGTCAATAAAGAATTAAACAAACTCTTGAATGCTAAAATAATCTTCCCAGTAAGACATACACAATGGGTCTCTAATCTTGTCCCTGTAAGGAAAAAGAGTGGTGACTATGTGTCGATTTCTGAAATTTAAACTGAGTGTTTGATAAAGACAACTACCCTGTTCCTCCCATGGAACAGATCCTTCAACAAGTATCTGGTTCTGAAAGATTATCGTTGTTGGATGGTTTTTCACGGTATAACCAAGTCCTTATGTCTACCCCAGACCAGCTCAAAACTACTTTTCGTACCCCATGGGGCACCTACAATTATAGGAAGATGCCCTTTGGGCTCTATATGACATCACTGTCTTCTCAAAAAATAAAGGAGATCATCTAGCCCATCTAAGATCTGTTCTGCAGTGATGTCGTAAGTACGACATTTCTTTAAATCCTAAAAAATCTGTCTTCGCATTAGAACAAGGTAAGCTCCTCGGATTCATTGTATCAAATGAAGGGATGATTATTGATCCTGAAAGGACCCAAGTCGTTTCAAAACTGCCCCCTCCCTCTTCAAAAAATTCCATGCAATCTTTCTTACGAAAGATAAACTTTATTAGGAGGTTCGTCCCCAACTTTTCATAAATGGTCAGACCATTAAAAAATTTAATAAAAAAGGATGTACAATACCATTGGGGACCTTTAGAAAGTGATGCAGACCTATCGGCCCTCGAGACTGAGATCCTCTCATAGGATCATTCTTTAACCCCTTCGAGCCAGATTGGCTCTTTCATATTCCCTGCTGGAATCTCCTTTCAAATCGATCCACAGGTCATTTTTCGTGGCTCGCAATCTCGCGAGTTCACGAGTTGTGACTCCCGAATCTTCCTTCTCAAATCTGTGATACCCGAGATCAGGAAATGGTTACGGATCCTTCTCTATCAGCTCCTTCCTTATCCGACAACTGGATAGGCTAAGCGCTAGCACTTCTCGCCTCTCGCTGTTTCGCGAGTTCAAAGGTTGAACTCTTGTGCTCTTGTCTTGGGAATTCCCAAGACATGAAAAGTCAGTGGAATGTTGACTCCTTCCAATATGTGACGTGTGTCTACCGGTTTATTTCCCGGGCCCATTGTGTGGTTCTGCCATGTGTCCCCTCCCTGCCTCGGCTCTCGACACTTTGCGACTTTTGATGTCGAAAACAACTCCCTTCAACCTATGAACCCCCAAATGCATGAAATGCGATGGGGTTCCTGATCCAATGGTCCTCCCGTGACCTGGATCCAATGGTTGACCTAGCTCCTCGAAATTTCACCTCTCGTGACTTGGACCACTCGACTCTTGGGCTATCACCCTGCGAACCTCCGAGTTCGCGAGATCCATGGATCTCTGCCACCTGTCCTCCTCCGATGGACGGCTGTGATTTTCTCACGACTTCGCTACTTTCGGGACAAAATTCATGACCTCTTATCCTCTGATATGCCGAAATGGAGAAACTCTGACATGTCATCTACGTGGGTCCCATGATGGAACTTCCTTCCTTTTTGGAGTTCTTGGACTTTGCGACTTCGTGAATCTGGATGCTGAGCTTTCAGCTCTTCAACCCATGAAACCCCGAATTAGTCAATGAATCTCTGACCTCTGTGTCGACGAGTATACCACCTCTCCATTCTGAGATGGATGGTCTTGATCCACTTCATGACTTCGCCACTCATGAAGTCGAAGGACTTCCCTTTCTGACCTCTGATGTCCAAATCCCCGATAAGGGTGATCTCGCGACACGTGTCCTTCCAATCAGACGGCTCAAATTCTTTTGCTACTCTAGAACTTTTCCTTTCATGACCTCACGAATATTTATGCAAAGGTTTTGACCCTTCAACTCATGAAACCCTGAAATGAGATTTATGTGGGTGATCCAACGACCCTTGTTGGTTCAGATCCTACAGTCTGATTCTCTTGAGATTGCACTTTGAAAAATTCTTACCATAACTTCCCTTCTCCTCTGCAATATCTAACGACCCTCGGGACTTTGCAAATTCTCCACCGAGAATTTCGATCGTCCAATTCCTCCCTAACACTCCTGCGAAATGAGCAAAGGGTTCCCTTACGGAACTTGTCCTCCTGGAGAACAATGTCACTGCGCCTTCTTCCGACAATTCAAGGCACTAACTCTTCTGAGATTTTATCACAACTTAGAGTCTTCAAAGGACTCTTGAATGTGCTCCTTGCAGAAAACTTTCAATACTTCCAAGTATTGAACTCTTCGACTCAGCATGCTCTCTATGACAACAGTCTTTCAACAGTTTCTCTCAGGTTGTAACTCTAATACTTTGCTCGGCCTACGCAGTCCTTGCACGGATCTTGTGCTCAAATTGCACTTTTATGAGAATGAGAACAAGTTTACCTCTCCTGAGCTTGCAGAGACGAACACTGACTTCTATCAACGCACACCTTGCGGACAATTTCACTGCACTCCTTGTAGGAAAACTCTTGCTCAGACAAAGAAACAATTGAAACTCATTCTGTACTCTCCCTCTCTTCAGATTTTAGAAATTCAACATGAATTCATACATTCACGCATCAAAGCAAATGCATAACAAAAAGTAAACAATCATGAGCATAACATTCAATCATGCATAGACAAAAAGTATTTGAACGCCATGATTCTGAATCAAGCTTCATATATTAATCTCAAAACTTCTGTACATGGGTTCTTCTACTCGGTTTTCTGCTTCTTCTCTCCTATGCTCCCTTCTCATAATGATCTTACACTATACAATGAGGGTGTCTATATCTTGTTTCCCTCCTCACTCTAAACTGTCTAATCTAAGAAGTCAAAGATACCTACTTACATTTACTAGCATAAATGCCTCTTAGTCCTTTAGACGAGATCAGAACGCTCAAGGTATGATTACAATCAAGATGTACGCCCCTCCTTAATTATCTCATTTAAGTTTGATGCATCCAACTTCAAAACATTTAAAACAATTGATCATGTGCCAAAATGCATTGGCACTGTCCCATGCTCGCTTGATGTTGGTGATGCTCCTGCATCATACTCCCTCGCTTGAAAATTTTCATGGGCTCGTATCCATGAGCTCTCGCACGGTCTGTCCATGCTTCTGGATCTCTGCTTCATTTTCCCATCTGGCATCTTCAACTGGATGTCCCTTCCACTTGACCAAGTATTCAAAATATTCCTTTTTCCTTGTCCTCTTACTAACTCTTTTGTCCAGTATGCTTTCCATCTGTGGCTTCTCTGCAAATGGCATCTATTTTGTCCACTGAACCTCTGGTTTTTCATCACTTGTTCCTACTTCCTCAACATTGTATGGATACAAATTTGAGACATTGAATATTGAAGAAATTCCAATCCCATCGGGTAATTCAATCTCATAAGCATTTGCCCCAAATTTCTTCAAGACCTTACATGGTCTGATCTTCTTCATCTTTAGTTTGTTATATGTCCCCTTCGGGAACCTTTCTTTTCTCAGATGTGCCAGAATCAAATCACCAACCTCAAATTGAAGTTGTCTCTTGTGTTGATCTGCTCTGTGCTTATACTCTTAGCTCGAGTTCTACAATCGCTGCTTCACCTGGATGTGAAGTTCCTTCATTGCTTCTGTGAAATCCTCTGCACTAGCACTCCTAGTTGCATTCTATTCTAAATCTCTCAATTCAGAAAATCCTCTTGGTTTTGTCCCATAAACAATTTGGAATGGACTCTGCCCTGAGCTTCTGCTGATTGAATCATTATAAGCAAATTCTGCCTGTGGTAGAATATTATCCCACTAATTGTGGTGTTCTATCACCAAGCTCCTCAGCAAGTCTCCCAAACTTCTGTTCACAACTTCTGTCTGTTCATCCGTCTGAGGATGATAAGCTGAACTGAATGACAAGTTCATTCCTAGATTTTTCCATAAGGTTCTCCAGAAGTGTCCCAAAAACTTAGTGTCTTGATCCAAAACTATGCTCCTTGGTAAGCCGTGAAGTCGAATGACTTCTTTGAAAAACAGATTCGCAATGTGAGTTGCATCAATGGTTTTCTGACACGGTATGAAGTGTGCCATTTTAGAAAATCTATCTACCACTACAAAGATCGAGTCAAACCCTCTTTGTGTTATTGGCAGCCCCAATATGAAGTCCATGCTGACTGCATCCCATGGTCTGTCAGGTATGGGTAACGGTTGATAAAAGCCTTCATTTTGCCTCTTTCCCTTTGAATGCTGACAAATTCTACATCTGTCCATGAATCTTTTGATGTATGCTCTCATTCCTGGCCAAAAATATGATTCATTTAACTTTGAGAACGTCTTTTCATGACCAAAATGTCCAGCCAATCCTCCACTATGTTTCTCCTTCAACAAATTTTCCCTCATGCAACATTTTGGAATACAAAGTTGATTACCCTTAAATAGTAATCCTTCCTGGATCATGTGTTTTGTCCATTGAATTCCGTCTCTAAGAATTGGATTCTCAGTTGCTTCATACGCCTCTTTAAAATCTAGATCATCTCTATACATGTCCTTGAGATCATCAAAACCCAGTGTTTTGACTCTAAACTCCTGCAACAACAAACATTTCTAGCTCAAAGCATCAACAACCTTGTTAGGAGTTCCAGAAATGTGTTGAATTACAAAAGTAAATTTTTTCATGTATTCAACCCATTTAACATGTCTTTGATTGAACTTCTCTTGTTGAGTCACAAATTGCAAAGCATGATTGTCACTGTATAAGACAAACTCCTTAGGAATCAAATAGTGTCTCCACTTCTTCAATGCCTGAATAATAGCATAGAACTCCTTGTCATACGTGGAGTATTTCACTTTCGCTTCATTCAGCTTCTCGCTGAAGTATGCTATCGGCCTGTCTTCTTGGCTCAAGACTACCCCTATTGCGAATCCACTTGCATCACATTTTACCTGAAATGTCTACTTGAAATCAAGCAACACCAAAATTGGTTGTTCCGTGATTTTCTTCTTCAACAAATTGAATCTTTTCTCAACCTCTTCTATCCAGTGAGAAGACTTGTGTCTCTTCTTCACTGTGTCCATCATCAGTGCACTAATTCCACTGAAATTCCCGATGAACTTTTGTTAGAAACTAGCCAATCCATGAAAAATTCTAACTTCAACTATACTCTTCGGTGATGGCCAATTCTTAATTACCTCCACCTTATCTGGATCCATCCTCAACTTATCTGCAGAAATAAAAAAAGCCAAATAAATGAGCTCTATCTTCATGAATGAGCATTTCTTCATGTTTATCAACAAATTCTCTTGTTGTAGCCTCTGCATCACTGTAGCCAAATTTTTCAGATGCTCTGCCACTGTTTTACTGAAAATCAGTATGTCGTCAAGATACACAATGACAAATTTTTCGATGAAATCTTCAGGACTTTGTTAATCAATCTCATGAAGGTACTTGGCGCATTCGTTAATCCAAATGGCATAACAAGCCATTCATACAACCCTGCGTTAGTCTTGAATGATGTCTTCCATTCATCACCTTCTCTCATACGAATCTGGTGATATCCACTTTTCAAATCAATATTTGAAAAAAATTTGGCCCCACTCAAGAAATCCATCAAATCATCCATCCTTGGCAATGGAAATCTGTACCTGATGGTTATCTTGTTGATTTCCCTCGAGTCAGTACGCATCCTCCAGCCTCCGTCTTTCTTCAGACTAAGCACTGTAGGAGCAACACATGGACTCAAGCTTTCTCTAACCAACCCTTTGTCCATTAAATCTTGGACCTGTCTTTTGACCTCTTCATTCTCCTATGGCATCAATCTGTACACTACTTTGTTAGGTAAACTAGCTCTAGGTATGAGATCAATATGATGAATCACACATCTGATCGGTGGCAACGAACAAGGTAGTTCGTCCACTACTATGTCAGTAAACTCTTCCAACAGTTTCTGAACCTCTTCCAGTAAATCATCTACCCTTTTACTGGTTAAAACAATTTTTGTATTCCTGACCACAATGAATTGTGGTTCCTCCTTCTTCTTAACCTCTGTAAGAATTTCCTTCCCACTCATGAGAAGTACAGTGTTGCTTACTTCAGGTTTCACCTCCTTGTCTTTGATTGGAAGCAACATGTGAGTTCTCCCATTCTTCTCTAGGGTGTATGTGTTCTTTATCCAATCATGAATCACATTTCTGTCATATTGCCAATATACCCAGCAATAGATGACAAACATCCATGGGAATAACATCACAGAGTATATCATCTTTATACCCTCCTATCTTAAATTCAACTAAACATTGTTTAGTGACATTTACTTGGTGTCCTTTTTCTAGCCATGAAACTCTGTATGGGCTTGGATGTTCAATAGTCTCTAGCTCCATATTTTCTACCATCTCTATAGAAATGATACTGTCACGATGACCTTGCATACCCTGTCCTTTGTCTTGCAAGCAGTCCGAAAAATACTGTTCCTTTGCACCAAACTCTGCACCTCCTTCTCTGGTGTTAAGAGAACTTTTTGCATCATCAACAATCTTCCGCCTTCAACATCCTCTGCCTTAACATTCTACCTCTGTGCTTGAGCAATGTGAGTTTCACCACCTTATTTCTTTTTATCTGGACATTCATAAGATTTATGTCTGACCTTTCTACATGTGAAGCATTTTACCACTCCACCTCTTCCTCTTCCTCTACATCTGGTACAAGGAAAAATGTTTCCATCAGCATATTGACCTCTCTGTTCAGTATGCTGCCTTTTCTATGAGCTTCCACCTTTCTTAGTTTGAGTCTAAGGTTTCTTCCACTCTTCCTTGTGTTTCTGATTTCTATCCTGGGAAACTGATTTTCCTCTGGGCTGACTTCTACCTCAGCCTCTTTGACCTTGTTTTCGACTCAGCTTCTCTTCAGGTTTTAGAGGCATCTGATAAGCATCTTCCACCGTTCGGATGGTCATCATGCTCATCTCATCCTGAATGTCGTATCATAGACCAGTCATATATCTGACAACCTTTTCATCATCACTTTCGCGATGACCTGCCCTGATGTTCAATCTGTAGAATTCTTCAATGTACTCCTTCACTATCATCAGCTTCTGTCTCAAATTCTGCATTCTTCGAAACAGAGTAATTTGGTAATCCATGGGAATGAATTTTTCCTTCATCTTTGCGATCATCCTATCCCGACTCTTGATTTTCTACTTGCATCTACAGTTTCTGTCAGCTTGTAGCTCAACCCACCACAATGTTGCATGTCCTTTCAATCTTGTAACAACATGTTTGACCTTCTTGTCTTCCTCGACATCTTCATAGTCAAAATATGTGTCCAGAGCTCTAATCCAGTCTAGAAGCTCTTCAACATCTAGGTTTCCTTCATATAATGGAATATCCATTTTTGCCTTAGCACCTATTCTTGCAACAGCCCTAATCAGGTGTTCATTTGTTGCATCTTCTGTTGTGACTTCTTCTCTTTTATGTCCAGCTTCATCTTCACTTCTGGAATCACTGACATCTCCAACACCAGCTGTGCGCCGCTGTGCTATCCCCATGTCCTTGAGTCTGGCGCGTATATCATGCATATCTATTTCCATGGCTAGATTTGGCACCTGCCTACCCCTTCCTCTTGGCATTTCCCTCTCCTCTGGCGGATCGGGTGTTTGCCTATCTCTTCTTCTCCGCGGCATGGCTGAGATTCCTTTTTTTCTTTCCCTGTCTGATGTATACAAACAGAGTCAAGCTCTAATACGAAAACTGACGCAGACCTATCGGCCCTTGGGACTGATATCTGCTCACATGATCGTTCTTTAACCCCTTCGAGCCGGATCGACTCTTTTGGATTCCCTACTGGAATCTCCTTTCAAATCGATCAACAGGTCCTTTTTCATGGCTCGCAATCTCGGGAGTTCGTGAGTCGTGACTCCTGACTCTTCCTTCTCAAATCCACGATACCTGAGATCATGAAATGGTTATGACTCCTTCTCTGTTAACTCCTTCCTTATGTGACCGCTGGCTAGGATAAGCACTAACACTTCTCGCCTCTCATTGTTTCGCGAGTTCAAAGGTTGAACTCTTGTGCTCTTGTCTCGCAAATTCCCGAGACGCGAGAAGTCAGTGGAGTGTTGACTCCTTCCAATATGTGACGTGTGTTCGCAGGTTTATTTCCCAGGCCCACTGTGTGGTTCTGCCATGTGTCCCCTTTGTCCCTTGGCTCTTGGCACCTCGTGACTTTTGATGTCGAAAACAACTACCTTCAACCTCCAAACCTCTGAATGCACGAAATGCGATGGGGTTCCTAATCCAGCGGTCCTCCTGTGACCTGGATCCAACGATTGTCCTAGCTACTTGTGATTTATCCTCTCATGACTTGGAGCAGTCGACTCTTGGGCTATCACCCTGTGAACCTCTTAGTTTGCGAGATCCTTGGATCTCTGCCACCTGTCCTCCTCCGATGGATGACTGTTATTTTCTTGTGACTTCACTACTTGCGACTTCTCTAATTTCGGGACAAAAGTCTCGACCTCTTATCCTCTGATATGCCGAAATCAAGAAATTTCGACATGTCGTCTACGCGGGTCCCACGATGGAACTTCCGCCTTTTTGGAGTTTTTGGACTTCGCGACTTCAGGAATATGGATGCTGAGCTTTCATCTCTTCAACCCATGAAACCCTGAATTGGACAATTAATCTATGACCTCTGTGTCGACGAGTATGCCACCTGTCCACTCTCAGATGGATGGTCCTAATACACTTCGTGACTTTGCCACTTGCGAAGTTGAAGGACTTCCCTTTCTTACCTACGATGACCGACTCCCTAATAAGGGTGATCTCGTGACACGTTTCCTTCCAATCGGATGGCTCATATTCTTTTGCTACTCTGGGACTTCGCCTTTCGTGACCTTGTGAATATTTATGCAAAGGTTTCGACCCTTCAACTCACGAAACCCCGAAATGAGATTTACGTGGGTGATCCAACGACCCTTGTTGGTTCAGATCCTACGGTCTGATTCTCCCTAGATTGTACTTTGAAATTTTTTTACCGTAACTTCCCTTCTCCTTTGTAATATTTGATGGCCCTCGAGACTTCGTGAATTCTCCACGAAGAATTTGGATCGTCCAATTCCTCCCTAACACTCTTGTGAAATGAGAAAAGGGTTCCCTTACGGAACTTGTCCTCCTACAGAACAACGTCGTTGTGCCTTTTTCCAAAAATTGAAGTCACTAACTGTTTTGAGATTTTATCACAACTAAAGTCTTCAAAGGACTCCTGAACGCGCTCCTTGCGGAAATTTTTCAATACTTCCAAGTATTGAACTCTTCGACTCTACGCGCTCTCTGTGACAATAGTCTTTCAACAGTTTCACTCAGGTTGTAACTCTGAGACTTTGCTCGGCCTGTGCACTCCTTGCATGGCTCTTATGCTCAACTTGCACTTCTGTGAGAATGAGAACAAGGTTACCTCTCCTGAGCTTGCAGAGACGAACTCTAACTTCTGTCAACACACACCTTGCGGACAATTTCACTGCACTCCTTGTAGGAAAACTCTTGCTCAGACAGAGAAACAATTGAAACTCATTCTTTACTCTCCCTCTCTTCAGATTTCAGACATTCAATATGAAATCATACATTCACGCATCAAAGCAAATCCATAATAGAGAGTAAACAATCACGAGCATAACATTCAATCATGCATACACAGAAAGTATTTGAACGCCATGATTCTGAATCAAGCTTCATATATTAATCTCAAAACTTATATACATGGGTTCTTATACCCAATTTTCTACTTCTGATCTCCTATGCTCCCTTCTCATAATGATCTTACACTATACAATGAGGGTGTCTATATCACGTTTCCCTCCTCGCTCTAAACTGTCTAAACTAAGAAGTCAAAGATACCTACTTACATTTACTAGCATAAATGCCTCTTAGTCCTTCAGACTAGAGCGGGACGCTCAAGGTCTAATTACAATCAAGAAGTACACCCCTCCTTAATTATCTCATTTAAGTTTGGCGCATCCAACTTCAAAACATTTCAAACAATTGATCATGTGCCAAAATGCATTGGCGTTGTCCCATGCTCACTTGATGTTGGTGATGCTCCTGCATCAGAAAGTCAGGATTTTGACTCAATAAAAAAGGCTATAGTAGATGCTCCTTCTCTAATGAGCCCTGATTTTTCGCGAGACTTCACCCTCTACACATTTGCCTCTGATTGGTCTTATGTTGCTGTCCTAACCCAAAAGAATGATGAAAACAATGAAGTCCCAATTGCCTTTATGAGCTCAGCCTTCAAGGGATTATAACTTAATTACCCAGTAGTAGATCAACAGGCTTATGCTATTTTTAAAGCGGTAAAACACTTTCGATCTTATCTACTGAAATCTAGGACAAAAATCATTGTCCCTTACCCTGCTGTCAGAAATTTGTTAGTGCAGAAAGAACTGGGTGAAAAATGGGAAAATTAGGTCACCTCCTTACAAGAATACGACATAGAAATTACCCTAGAACATATTGTTAGAGGCCAAGGTTTATGTAAATTGGTTGTTGATTCAGCTATAGGATAGCAAAATGAAACTGATACATTAATTCAAGATCAACATGATCAAAATCAAATTTGATGTGCACAAAACCTTACTAGTCCTTGGTATGATGACATCAAGTTTTATCTTATACACGAATTAGCCCCTCGTCACCTTGATCCAAAAAAGAGGAGAGCACTGAGATTAAAATCTTCTTCTTTTCAGTTGGTAAACGGTATTTTGTTTCACTAAAATTTCGATGGAATACTTATGCGATGTCTTGAAAAAGATGAAGCAGAAAAAGTCTTATTGGAATTACATGCAGGGGAAGCTGGTGGGCATTTCAGTGGAGACACCACTGCCACAAAGTATTAAGAGCAAGTTATTACTGGCCTACTCTTTTCAAAGATGCCCATGCCTTATGTTGTAAGTGTGTGATCTATCAAAAGGCATCTGGGTGAATACAGAAACCAACATTCCCACTACAACTAGTTTCGGTAGACTCCCCTTTTCAGTAGTGGGGCTTGGATATTATAGGTCCAATCAATCCGACATCCTCACAGTAGCATAAATACATCATAACAACCAAACATTATTTCACCATATGGTCCGAGGCTGCCCCATTAAAAGCTATAAATAACAGCCAGGTAATATCCTTCCTGAATTCAAATATTATGACTCGTTTTGGTATTCCTGAATGCCTAGTATTTGAAAATGCTTCCTATTTTTCATCTCTTGAAATGAGTGATTTCGCTCTAGAAAAATAAATAAAATTAAAATACTTTGCTAGCTATTACACTCAACGCAATGGTTTGGCAGAATCAACTAATAAAAACTTGATCAAAATTATCAAGAGAACGGTCTCCAAAAACCATAAAAACTGGCATAATGCACTATTGAACGCAATCTAGGCTGACAGGGTAACTCCTAAAATTGTTGTTGGTAATGCCCTCTTTTTTCTCGTTTACAGCAGGGAAGCAATTCTCCCACCGCATGTCCTTCTTCCATCTCTGCAGTTATCACAAAAGGTGCAAGAAAAAAAAATTCCTCCCTTGGAGAGTTGGATTAACACTTTGCTGAAGTTAGAGGAAGTAAGGGCTGAAGAAAAATGAAAATTGGATCAACTTCAACTCATTGTCAAAAACTGGTTTGATTCCAATTCTGCCTCTGATAGAAATTTTGAGGTAGGCGATCTTGTCCTTAAGTGGGACAAACCTCATGAGGGGAAAGGAGAACATACTAAGTTTAAAAACCTGTGGTTAGGACCATTTTTAATCGCTGAAAAACTAGGTCCTAGTTCCTTTCGCCTGCAGAATTTAGAGGGACATCCAGACACCTTCTCGATGAATGGCCAAGCTCTCAAAAAATACTTTACCTGATGAGTCTCCTTGCTGTTTGTTTTTCTTTTCTGGTTTGTTTTTGTTTTCATTTCTACTTATCGGTCTTTCTTTTTGAAACACACATGCCTGCACCACAGGCTAGCTTAGACAAAGAAAAAAAAAGACTTCCCCTAAAAAATAACTGCTAAAAGTTGTCAGAACATTAAGTGTTGTCTTTCTCTGAAATTGCAGCCTGGTTAAAGATGACTTTTTGTTTGAAAAGCGTTTTCTTGGTTTCAATTTGCACTTGAAAGTATTCACGACCATTTTTAAAAATCTTTTTACATTGTCCCTATTCTTTAAGAGAGCAACTCAATGATGTCTCCCTGTTCTTGAAAGATGGATTTATTAATGAACTATTTTTGGATCTTGATGAAGGACAACATGAAAAATTTAAAGGCCTGTGGAAATATTAAGATGTGTTAAAAAACTGTAATTTTCAGCATCACCCCGCTCAATTGAATATCTTTAAAACTATGTAATGTCCCCCACCTTTTAGAGAGGTGATGAGGAGACTCAGTGGCCTGGGCACCCCCACTAGGTCATAGTCTCACACTGAAGGGGGGAAAGTCAAGAAGTTAAAAGTTATATTTTTAAGTTGACTTAAGAAAGGAAAAGGATAAAGGAGTAAAAGATAACTCAACAGAAGAATAGAAGATTAACCCTGGGAGTTAAACTAACTCAACAGAGAATTATAAGGAAAAGTATAAGTAAGAGGCTGGGGTGCACCTATTACTCATTCTGGTTTTGGATCATCATTTTCTATTGCTCTTGAGCATTTAGTTTGGGGGTTTTGTTGTACAAACCCTTGTGAGCAACTCAGTGGTGAAATATCCACTCACCTTGTTCCACAGCTTGGTCTCGGGGATGAAAGACTCCTCCACACCATTCTAGTCTCATCCCATCTCCATCTAGTGCTTTAGAAGGTAGCAAGTCATACTGTTCTTGTGTTTCCAGCAAGGGCACACCATCATCTAGAGGGAGGTTTGATCTAGCTTATCCTGAGGACCTAGGGCCATTCCGACAGTTGGGTTTTGTTTGCCAAGGCAGGACCATCCGTTTGAGGGATTTTCTAGAGGGTTATCATCATTCTACATTTTTCTGCAGATTGGGACGTCTTGGAGCCATAGGGGATGTCCTGTAATTCAGTAAAACTCAGATCTAGGGAGATCTGCTTGAGATCTGAGTGTGAAACTTCTCCCACGGGATTCTCATAGCCCAATTTATATTCTTGTAGAGTTTTAGAGCATTTGGAGGCCTCCTTCATCAGGGATGAACCATCTAGGGTTTCAGTCATCTAGTGGGGCACTCCATTCAGTGGGAAATTCCGATCTACGGGGTTTGAGAGTGGATTTGGGAATTTGGACATCTGGGTTGTCCTTACAGTTGCCCGATCTATCATTTGGCATATTTCTCGGGATGATTGGACACTTTTGGTAGCAGGGAAGAATTATTGAGGGCTTCAACATTCT
>ML777517.1:819725-833844 GCA_009831015.1 Picea engelmannii
CTATCTTCAAAAGAACAACAAAAATGGGTAACCAAGATATTGGGTTATGATTTTGAAATCCTCTATAAAAAGGGGAAGAAAAATGTTGTGGCAGATGCACTCTCAAGAAAGGATGAAGATGTTGAGGCCTTTCTCTGTGCTATATCAATCATCCAACCCGATTGGATAATAGAAGCAAGGGATGAATGGAAGAATGATGAAACATAATAGATGTTGAGGCCATTAGTTGTAATTATACCTCCTAGTCTCCTATATATACCAAGGAGACATTTTCATTTTGAATCATCTTGTACTTGAACATTCAAGTGGGGTAAAAAGAGGTTGCCCCCTCAAAGAGGCTTATTATCTGAAATTATCTCTTTTTCAAGGCGTTGAGTACTTTTCCTGAGGTTTTTCTATGCTATATTGATGTTTGGTTCTTAACAGGTCTATTGGCGAATATGAGGTTGAGTCTGAGGTTGCAAAGAAAGGTCGAAGGTGAAAGTCTCAAAGTTGAAAAAAATGTGAGTAACCATGGTTTTTGAGGTCTCTAAGGGTTATAGGTCAAAACGACGTGGATGTACACAGGATGGAGTGGATAAAAGTGTGGATATCCATGAGTAGTAGAGAAGAAATTTGCAGATATGTGAAAAGGGTTTGAAGAATATGGTGTCTATTGTTTACTGAATATGACATGCACCAAGTTGGTTTATTGATATGAGACTGTATGCACCAGGTATTCTTTATGAGCAAAGTTATGTATTTTATATCTTTGGTTAAGGATTGTATCATATATGGTATGGTGTATGCTTGAGGCATGTCTTAGAGACCCTTTTTGATAAATGGTTGCATATGGTTGAGGTCCATGTTTTGGTGTCATTAGTACATGCTTGAGACATATCCTTGGTACATAGCATATGCTTGTTATGGTTCATTGTTAGAGGCACATATTTGCGATAGGGGCATATATTTGAGGCACATATTATGGTATATGGTATGATTCATGTTTGATGTACAATGTGGTACCTAGTTTTGATACTTGATGTTGATATGGTCGATATGAGTGGATATGGTTGATATGTCAGTGACATATATAGTGAAAGGGAAATTTTCAAATTATTGGTTGATGTGATAGTGAAAAGTTGGATGAAAAGTTGATTATCAGAGGTAGTGATAGTACAAGTGGTAGTGATAGTTTTGTCTACATTTATATTTCAGGCTAGAAGGATGGGATAAGGAAAGTGGGTTGTATCCTCCTTCCAATTGGTGTCAGAGAAGAGAGGGAGTTGGAGCTTCCTTTAGGTTGGATCCCTAGAATTAGGGGGTTGTAGCCTCTTTCTAGTTGGAGCCAGAGGATTCAGGGAGTTGTATCTTCCTTTAGATTGGATCCTCCTTCTAGTTGTAGCTAGAGAATTAGGAAGTTGGTGCTTCCAATAAATGAATTCTTTGGATATATAAGAAAAGAATTATGTGGTTTTCTCCCATTTGGGTTTCCACATAAATTCCGGTGTATTGTGTTTTTGTGAATGTATGTTACACTCTGTTCAATTATACTAATAATTGATGATATACTATTGAAGAAATTAATGATTGCATATTGTGGTTAAAAGTGATAATATAGTGCTCATATTGATTCACCCCCACCTCTGAGTATTCAAATAGACGTAGGAACAAGTCTATTGTACCGAGTGTAGGACTAAAGGCCACCATAATGATGAATTTCCTTCTTTTGCGCAATATTGGGCAACTGAAGAACTAAATCCATTACTATGAAACATGTAAGAAATGGGGACATCATCCACATGATTGTCCATTGTTGTAGAAATCTTAGAGTACACCAAGGAGGTTATTTTGTAACTTTTACAAGTCATTCGAGCATGAAGACACAGATTTTCATGCATTAAATTTTATGACAAAGAGAACTTCAGACATGCATATGATTCAAGAGGAGAATGTGGTGATAGAAGGAGGTGGTCCACAGTATAATAATCAAAGAGGGTTTAATCCAGGAAACCAAGGAGGATTCGACAAAGGTGGAGGTAGATTGAAGTTTTGACAGAGGAAGTAGAGGCCCAATAATATGCTAGAATTTTAATCAACCAAGACACTTAGCTCATGAATACCCAAATCCTTGTACAAAATGCATGCATTGTAGAACATTGGATTATGTTATAGAATATCCAAAACTCAAATCAGAACGTACAAAATATATCAACCGAGAAACACAATGAATGACCCAAAATAGTAGTTGTCACATGTGGAGGAGATAGAACAAAGGTTGATGTGACAAATGGAGGGAGGAAGGTTGAACAATGGGTGAGGAAATCAAGAGGACATATGTTGACATTTAACCCTCAACAAGAAAAGGAGACATATCATAGGATAAGAAAAAAGATACTAGAACTAGATTGGGTAGCATCAACATCATCTACGTGTCTTGTGGTCAACGTGCCTCTGGTGTGTGATCATACTATACCAAAAACGCCACTTGAAAAGGTAATTACTCTAAGAGATTTTCTGAGAAGTTGCATAGAATTGATAAAAGATGAAATTTCAATGAATGCATTATGTGAAATGATTAATAATTGCACACAAGAAAGGGAAATTCTTGTCCCACATAGCTTAGTAAATCAGGTACTGCACAAAAACAGAACCAACAAAGAGTTTAGACTAAGTGCACAAATTGGCCAATATGATGTGGACAATTTCATATTAGACTTGGGTTCTGATGTAAATGTGTTACCAAAGAAAACATGGGAGACCAAGTTAATATGGTCTCCCATCTAGTTAAGATTCGTAAACCAACACAATATATTACCAATTGGTCGATTGATAGGGATACCTCTGAATATAGATGGGGTGCACAATGTAGTAGACTTAGAAGTCATCAAAATTATGAATGACAATCAACCATATCTAGAAATAATGGGGTTAGAATGGCCCTTTGACAATTAGGAAATTATTAATCTGAAGAGGAGGGAAATGATATTTGAGTTAGGATATTTAAAATTTATCGCTCCATTGGATCCGACAGAAGGAAACAAGTACATATAACACACGAAAGGGAATGAAATTGATAACTTGTATAATATGACTGCACAAATGGATGACTATGTTAACCCCATTACGGATGGTGCACTAAGTTGGGGAAGAATTATCTCATGTGTGTCCAACTCAAAGGAAGGTCTAGAACATTGGCAGTAGAGGATACATGAAGTATCCACCAGATGATGTGCCCTCATTACTCAATAATTGCGCTGGATTGGAATAGGGTTATGTGATCCACCGAAGTATGATGGGTTGAATGACATCAAATATTTCATACATGCATTTGAGTTTAAGATACTTGAATAAAAAATGATGTTGGAATTATATGTTGTCTTGAAGGCCACCCCAGCCAGATGGTGGGGTGCACACAAAGAAGGAACATAATTCCATTATCAGTGTAGAAGATTGATGCAAGTTAGATTTGGTACCGAGTTGGAGTATATTTCACAGAAGTATACAAGGGTAGGTGATCCAACATATCATGTTGAGTAGTGAAGAAACATATGGAGATTGATATAGAAGAAGGAATGGATGAAAATGTTTATACATACACTAGATACAATTCCTAAGAACTAGTACCTCGAACTAGAAATGCACAGAGAAACAACAAATTGGAACAAACTAATTCAAAGGTTTAAGGTAACATTTTAATTTGAACATGAATCTGCATTACTAGATGCATATTTGCAGGCCACTAGATCTAACATATTTTTAGAATAAATGCCAATGTAGGAGTACCTATGTGTGGTGTGCATTGAGCTTCTATGACTATTCATGAATTACTAGAATGTTATAATGTTGCTAGAGAAGAACAAGATGAGGAAGATACAAGGAATATACAAGTACCTGAAATTGAGGGGGAACACACAGTAGAAGGACCAGAGAATGAATAAGTTTCTTATGCACAACCACTAAAAACACGACATCTAAATATTGGGACAAAAGAAAATCTAAAGTTTGTGTAGATAGGAGATTACTGGAATGATGAAATTGTCAAGATGATTGTAGATCTACTGCACAAGTATCAGGATTTGTTCACAACTACATTCTTAGAAATGAAAGGGATAGTTGGTGAGATAGGAGAATGAAGATCCATTTCAAACGAGGTGCTAAGCCAGTAAGACAAAGAACTTACAGCCTAAATATGAAATATAAAGAGAACATAAAGTTAGAGATAGACCGAATGTTAGAATTCGAGATCATTTAACTAGTTGTTGAATAAGAATTCATAAGTCCAATGGTAGGGAAAGATAAGAAAACAAGAGGAATCAAGATTTTTGTAGACCCGAGGAAGCTAAATGAATAATGTTTGCATGATCCATTTCTAACATCGTTTACAAATGAAGTGATGGAGAATGTAGGAGGGAAGGAGGCCTATTCTTTCACAAATAGATTTTCAAGATATCACCTAATTAACATTGCGTAGGAAGATAGATATAATATTAATTTTGCAACAGAGTGGGGAAGCTATTAGTAAAGAGTAATGTCTTTTGGGATGAAGAATGCATCTGCCATTGTTTCAAGAGTAGTTGTCGCAACTTTTAGGGAATTTATTCATAAGTTCTTGAAAGTTTACTTAATTTATTGGACTGTGTTTAGTCTATTGAAATTTAACATAGAAGTACTCGGGTTAATGTTGGATAGGTGTAGACAATGTCATATTTCACTGAATTTGAATAGACGTATTTTTTGTGCGCCTTTTGGAATGTTTTTGCGCCATGTGGTATGTAAGAAAGGCTTACTAGTGGATCCTACCAAGGTTGTAGTGATTTTGGAGTTACAACCACCCACATCAGTAAGACAATTGAAAGAAACCTTGGGACATACAAGATACTATAGGAAGTTCATTAAGGGTTATGCACAAATTAAAACACCTATGGAGAAGTTGTTGAAAAAAGAAGCTAAGCTCTAGTGGAATGAGGACTACCTGAAAGATTTGGACACATTAAAACATAATTTAGTGACTTCACAAAATTTGTTATTCCGAGACTATAAGAAGTAATTTCATGTTCATGTGGATGCATCATCCATAGATTTGGGTACAATATTATCGCATCCAGGAGAAGGAGACATAGACCATCAAATTGCATTTTCAAGAAGGAAGTTGTCAACAACAGAAAATAATTACAATACCATATAACGAGAAGGATTGGAAATGGTATATGCGTTGCAAAAGTTTAGACATTATTTGTTGGGTTCTGATTTTAAGATGTATACATACCATTTTGCACTAAGATACTTAGTGAAAAAGCTATTGTTGGGAGAGAGAATATGTAGATAACCATTGTTGTTCCAGGAATGTGATTTTGAGTTTGTTATGAAACTAGGGAAGTTTAATGCAGGACCAGATAACTTATCGCGCATACTATTAAGAGAAGATGCAGGGAATTTAGATGACAAATTGTCGGATACGTAGTATACGAATTTTGAAGTACATGAATGTGTTAGGGACCAAACCCCTCACGTAGGTTGAATAATATATTTTGATGTATTAAAGTTCAATATTAATAAGGCCTAGCAATAAGGAAGAATAAGTCCAATGTAAGAAGACCTAATAGAAGCTTCTGCTTCTAGAAGGACATTCCTCTAGATGGTTCTTTTGATAGACATATTTAGTATAAATAGGAGTCGATGGTATTCGAATTTTTGTCTTAGATATTATTGTAATAGAGATTTTCTTTGTTATAGGTTTCTCCCTCGAAGAGGCAAGTGAACATTGCTCTCAGTAATCAAAGTGCTCTTTCTGGTATTATTCTGGTATCATTTTGGTATTATTGTGGTGTCATTCTGGTTATATTGTTGTTCATATACCATTTCTATCTATTTATTTCGGTTCTTCATACTTTTTATATATGGAATATTACAAGGGGTATCAAAGCACCTTTCTTGGAAGAAAATTGTGGTTTAATTGTTTTCCAGGGTAGAGATGTATTACGATGTATTTAAGCTACATAGATCTCTCATTACACGCTTAAACCTTTGGTCGGGGATTCATACATCCAAGAAATACAAGTGGTACTTAAGCGCACATCTGTTGGCCACCCTTGTAACCCATGTTAGTATCCCTTCGAGTGGTAGTGCATCAGACAACACCTTTATACAGATCGTCCTAGAACTACTGAAGCCCTCCATAGATGAACCAATTAACCGCCTAACTACTATAGTTCCACCGAGAACAACACTTGGGAAGATACTCTCTAGTACCTGGGTAGTCGTGTAGTATGGCTAAGGTCACGGTCTAGCCTCCTTAGTTGGTACCTAGAGATATTGGGTTGAATACTACTTTTGGACCTCACACGTATCTCAGAGAGCTATAGCACAAGGAAAACCCTTCTTTGTAGAACCCTTCAATAACTAACCCTTGGGACATAAACAAAAATAGAACAAAAAAGATCTATTGTGGCACAACTGTGTCTCCTGCATTCGAGTTGTGAAATTACTACACATTTCTTCCTGTTAAGCATTTGGGCATTTTATCACTACGATTAGAGTCTGTATTCTTTTGGCCCCATTATTTGAGACCTATTCCGTTTTATTTATATCTTCACCCTTATCGCAGTCATACCTATCATTTTTCAGCAAATTTCTTTCTTGTGGACCCAACCCCCTTCCAACACTCTTATTTGGGCTTTACCCCATTGGATTCAACTCGTCGCCCTAATCGTTGTGATACACTTCACCCATAACCCTTTTTTTGTGTGGTCCCACCTACCCCTTTTCGTGTTCCCTTGTCATCATGACCCATACCTGTAGCCAAGACTTGGAAGCTCACTTCACTACCTTGCACTCTAACTTCACAAAAACCCATCAAGAAGTGCGACAACTCGGTGTCAATATTGCTACCATATATCAAAAGATGCATTCCTCCATCACTGCCTCAATCATGGAAATAAAGCAAAAGCTCAAACAAGACCTTACTACCCAGCTTGAATTTGTCGCTATGATGATCTGTGCCAAGCTACATATCCCTGCAGATCTTCCCTTATCTGACCCACCTTTGCATACCGAAGGTGAAACTTCCACTCATTCCTAGAATTTTTATCCCCATCACTTTCAGTGTGACCTATGCCTTCTGCATGTGGATGTGACCAAATTTGATGGATTAGATCCCACTGGTTGGGTAACTCAAATGGAAAATTATTTCTCTTTGTATGGAATTACGGATGAGTTGGCCAAACTCCAGTATTGTGTTCTCCATATAGATCAAGAACATTGACAATGTTCACAATGGAGAAAAAAATGCTCTCCAAGGGTATGTGGGTTGGACACACTTTGTGGCAGAAATTTATGAATGCTTTGACACTAACACCAACCATTTAGGTTGTTTGACAAAGTTGAAACAATTTGGCATAGTGGAAGACTTTATAGATTCTTTTGAGCGACTTGATTTTCGTACAGAGGGCATGTCTGATGCTTTTTTCTGAGAATGTTTTATCATTGTCCTGAAGGATGAGATTCATTCCCATGTCCTCATGGATCAAACTCAAAGTTGGTCTACACTAATAAAATATATAATGAATCACAAAGGTTATCTCTTCTCAAAACTGAAAACCCTCCTTTATTCCTTGCACTAAACCAATAACTCTCGCTCCTCCTTCAACTCCACTAAAGATCCAAAAATTGACTAGGGTCCAAATGGATGAACAACAACTCAAATGCCTTTGTTATAATTGTGATGAACAACATTTTTCAGGACACAAGTGCAAGGAAAAAAAACTTTTTATGGCCATCTCGGAGGATTTTTTGGAGGAGGATGTTGAGGCTCCCCTTATGTCAGGGCCACCTCAACCCACCGACATAACCCCTCCCTCAGACCCTCCCGAAGTAGAATTAGTCCCTAAATGCTCTCACTGGCTTCTATGCTCCACAAAACCTCAAGCTAATTGGTTACATCATGCATAGAAAGGTAATCATTCTTGTTGATAGTGGAAGCACCCATAATTTTATTCATCGCCGCATTTCCCAAGAAAATAATTTCTATATCTGCGAAGCCAATAATTTTCAAATAATAATTTCCAATGGAGGATCCATGAAATTTGTAGGGCGTTGTGAAACTATGCATCTCTGAATTGGTGAATACCACCTGAAATCTCATATGTCTGCTATCGATATGGGAAATTGTTCCATTGTGTTGGGTGCAGAATGGCTAAGGACTTTGGGTCCCATTCTCATGGAATTTAAGGAATTAACCATGCAATTCGACTAGGAGGGCCAATAATATAAGTTATAAGGCATCACTGTCAATTCCCCGGAGATCATTAGTTCCCATCGCATGGAAAATCTTCTCAAAAAAGGTCATTCTGGCATTATTTCCCAACTCCATGCCATACAAGCAATTGAGACACCCTCTGTGTCGCAGGACCTCCAATCCATCCTCTCTAAACATCAAGAGGTTTTTTCGACTCCCAAGGGACTTCCTCCTTCCTTTGGTTTTCATGATCATTCCATTCCCCTTGTCCCAGGAAGCCTTCCTCCCAACATTCATCCCTATAGTCACACCTTTTCCAAAAAAAATGAAATTGAGAAAATTGTTCAATACCTTCTCCACGCATGTGTTATCCATCCTAGTATGATCCCCTAATCTTCACCTATGGTCATGGTCCTTAATAAAAAAGGTTCTTGGCACATGTGTCTTGACTTCCGCTCCCTCAACAAACTCATCATTAAAGACAAATTTCCCATTCCTGTCATTGATGACCTCTTTGAGGAATTGAGTGGCACCCAGTTCTTTACTAATATTGATCTTCATTCTAGTTACCACCAAATTCGTATGAAAGAGGAAGACATTCCTAAGACTGCATTTAGAACTCATGAGGGTCACTATGAGTTTTTGGCCATTTCCTTTGGCTTGTGTAATGCTCCCTCCACTTTCCAAAGCCTCATGAATCATGTCTTTCGTCCTTTTCTCCGTCCTTTTGTCTTAGTTTTCTTTGATGATATCATCATCTATAGTAAAACCTATACAATCCATATTTCTCATGCATATCAAGTTCTCCATCTACTCTCTCAACACCAACTTTTCCTTAAACAATCTAAATGTGATTTTATTGCCTCGAAAGTCGAGTACTTGGGTCATGTTGGTGGAAATGACGGCATCAGGGTGGATCCTAAAAATATTGAAGCTATGCAATATTGGTCTCACCCAAAGACTCTCAAAATATTGTGTGGATTTATGGGTTTAACAGGTTATTATCGCAAGTTTGTGAGGAATTATGGAAAGATTGCGACACCACTCACTGCACTCCTTAAAAATAATTCTTTCACTTGGACTCCAACAAAAACTTAGGATTTTCAAACCTTGAAGATGGCCATGTGCACCACTCCATTACTGAGCCTTCCTAATTTCAAAAAGACCTTTGTCTTGGAATGTGATGCTTCAGGGAAAGGAATTGGCATTGTCCTTATGCAAAAGGGTCAACCTTTGACCTTTACCAACAAACAAATGTCCAAGCGCAATTTAGGAAAATCAATCTATGAAAAGGAAATGTTGTCTATTTTGCATGTCATGGATATTTGGCACCCTTATATTTTGGGGAAATTCTTCCAAATTAAGATAGATCATCAAAGCCTCAAGTATTTTCTTGAACAACGCCTTTCCTCCCCAAAGCAACAAAAAAGGGTGACTAATCTCTTTTGATATGATTATGAGATCATCTAGAAGAAAGGAAAATACAATGTGGTTGTTGATGCACATTCCCAAAAATATGAAGATGAAGGGTCCCTTTTTTCTCTCTCCTTCATTCTGCCGGATTGACTCCAGGCTGTTCGCCAGGAATGGCTAGACGATCCCAAAATTTTGCATTTGATATAACAATTGCAGTCCAATTCTCCAGTTTCCCCAGGGGAATCTTGGCTCAATGATGAATTTTGATACAAAGGTAGTTTGTATTTAACTAAAGTGTCAAAACTTAAATCCATGGTACTTTTTGAGATTCCTGCTACACCCAGAGCTGGGCACTCCGGGTTTACAAAAACCTATGACAGGGTCAAATGTTCTTTTTTCTGGGTTGGTATGAAACAGGACATTCATAATTTTGTGGCAGGATGTGATGTGTGTCAATGCAACAAGGGAGAAGGAGTCAAATCTCCTCGAAAACTAAAAATTCTTCTAATTCCACCTATTATTTGGTGGGATATCTCCATGAATTTTATTGTAGGGTTACCTAAATTGGGAAATAAATCAGTCATCAGGGTTGTAGATGATTGTCTTTCCAAGTATGCTCATTTATGTTCTCTTCAACACCCATTTACAACATCCATTGTCGCTCAATGTTTCATGGATCAGGTCTTCAAGCTTCATGGAATACTGCATTCTATTGTCTCTGATCATGACCTAACTTTCACCAACAATTTTTTGGCAAGAACTATTCTATCTACAAGGCACCCAATTGCATCTCAGCACAAATTATCGTCCCCAGACTGGTGGTCAAACGAAAATTTTCAACAAGTGTTTGGAAACATATTTGAGGTATTTTTCATCGGAAAGGAAAAATCAGTGGGCTCAATGGTTACCACTAGCTGAATGGTGGTACAACACTTTGTACCTTACAACTACCTACATGACTCCTTTTGAAGCGGTATATGGACAAAATCCACCTTCGATTCTCTCATATTTTCCAGGTGTCTCGAAGGTCTAGGAAGTTGACCAAACACTTACAGTTCGAGAGGATATTCTTCGCACCCTCAAAGAGAATTTTGTGATGGCCTCAAATCACATCAAGAAACAACAAGATCAAAGTCACTATGAACATCAATTTTCAGAAGGATATCAAGTGTTTCTTCGACTACAACCCTACAAGAAAAATTCCCTCAAGGATGACCATTGTCAGAAACTGGCGCCCAAATTTTATGGTCCTTATAGCATTCTCAAGTGTGTGGGAAATGTGGCCTATCTATTAGATTTTCCCATTCATTGTAGGCTCCATTCTATTTTTATTGTTTCATGCTTAAAGAAGGTTATTGGAACTAAGTGCCAAACTCAAACTGAACATCCCAATTTGGATGAAGAAGGCTCCATTTGGCTACAAGCACAAGTCTTTTTGGACCAACGTGAGCACCGAATAACCATAAAGGAAGTGTTAGTCCAATGGAAATATACAACTCAAGCAGATCCCACTTGGGAACCAACTACCATTCTGCAACAATTTCCCCATCTCAAGCCTTGAGGACAAGGTTGTTTTTAAGGAGGAGGATATATTAGGGACGTAACCCCTCACGTAGGTAGAATCATATATTTCCATGTAATAAAGGTCAATATTAATAAGGCCTAGCAATAAGGAATAATAAGTCCAATGTAAGAAGACCTAATAGAATCTTATGCTTCTAGAAGGATCTTCCTCTAGATGGTTCTTTTGATAGACATATTTAGTATAAATAGGAGTTGAGGGTATAAGAAATTTTGTCTTGGATATTATTGTAATATAGCTCTTCTCTTCTCAAGGTTTCCCCCTCGAAGAGGCAAGTAAACATTTCTCTCAGTAATCAAAGTGCCCTTTCTGGTATTATTATGGTATCATTTTGGTATTATTGTGGTGTTGTTCTGGTTAATTGTTTTCTATCTTCCATTTCTAGCTATTTATTTCTTTTTTGCATACTTTTTATATCTAGAATATTAGAGAATGGACCCGTTAGACATGATGGTTGCATAGAAAAAATAGTTAGTGGTTAAATCAATAGACTACTCGCTAATTGCAGGGAACTTGTACAAGTTAGGTACATATGGAATATTAATATAATCTGTGTTAGAGCATGAAATACCAAGAATACTCTCAGAATCAAACTAAGGAATTACAATAGGACACTATGCATGTAAAGTGACCGCACAAAATATTTTGTGCCCAGGGCTCTGGTGGCCTACACTTCAAAAGGATTCTAAAGAATAATATCATGATTGCGATGTTTTTCAAAGACTGGGAAATCCATACAAAAGGGATGAGATACCTTTGCACCGACACGTTACCCTACATGCATTTAATGTGAAATAGGATTTGTTGGACCGATCGACCCACCAACAAGAATATCAGGAGATAAGTATATAATCATTGCGACATAGTATTTGACCATATGGGAAGAAGAAACATTAGTCATAGAATGAACCACATAGATTGTTGTGTGGTTTCTATTTGAGATTCTAGTTACACAATTTGGATGCCTGCGCAGTCTACTGAGTGATCAGGTGACACACTTCCTAAATAAGACAATCATAGCATTGACTGAGAAATTTCAATTTCATCATCAAAGGAGTACGTTGTATCACCCTCAAGCCAATGGGACAGTAGAAGATTTTAATAAATTATGGAGAATGCTCTGACAAATAATTGCAACGTAGGAAGGGATGGTTGGGACTTGAGGATCCCTGCAGTATTATGGGCATACAGGACTATAAGTAAAACATTGATTGGACAAACACCTTTTAGGTTGGTCTATGGGAAAGAAACAATAATGTCAATGGAGTTTATTATTCCTATCATGCGCATTGCAGTGATTACTGATATTTCAGACTTTGGCGCAATAGGGGAGAGATTGTTGCAGTTGCTACAACTTGAGGAAGACCGATTTTTCGTAGGGTTCCATCAACAACTTCAAAAGGAAAGAGAAAAGGCATGGTATGATAAACATATCTAACATAAAAATTTTCAAGTGGGGGACATAGTTTTACGATACGACAACAAGTTTATGTAGCATCTAGGAAAATTTTGAATGCATTGGTTAGCACCATAGGTAATTAAGTATGTGAAAAAGGCAGGTGATGTGCAGTTGGAAATGTTGAATGGTGAAGTCATGGGAGGAATGGTGAATGGAAGTCAAGTCAAAATTTATAGGGATGACCAACCTACCGTTCACTAGGATGAATTGTGAAAGATTTAATGCACCATAGTAGTCTATTATAGTAGGGAAAAAAAAAGAATAGAAAAATAAATAGAAAGAAAAAGTGGAAAATGAGAAAAGAAAAACAAAGGAAAAATGAAGGAAAAACAAGAAAAAGTGAAGTAAGTTACAGTGAGATTAAGCGCATAGAAGAAGTGAGTGTCACACATATGGATGACACTACATCGAGTAGGGATATTACAAGTAGAAGCCAGAAAAATTGTGCATAATAGGACCAACAAGATCGTTAAAGGCGTTAAAAGGAAACAACAACGATTAAAAAGTATTAATGACAAGGTAGAAATATGATGTGTACTCATAAATGGAATAAGCCATCAGGGATCATGAAAGACTGGTGGTATGAGTCAAATATTCAATGGTATATTTGGTAAAAAAAAACATTGAATCACACATTGAGTACACAACTGGTGGATTAGACTGTTAGATGAGGATCAAATGTACAGGGACAATTAACATAGTTACCATCTTAACAAGAACTCTACAGAGTTCTCATTTTTTGGGGAGTCCATTTTTTTACCCTGTTTTTAAAAATGGTGCTACTGATAACACCACCTCTCCCTTTTTAGGTGTTTTTTCAAAAAATTAATTTTTTCGATCCACAATGTTTCCAGGTTTTTTTTTTAATTCTTATTTTTCATCTATTTTCTAATTTATTTTATTTTATTTTATTTTTATTCAACCATGTTTTTAGTCATTTTTCCATGCTTCTTTCAATCTTAAAAATATTTTTCACCATTTTGTTTTTTGAAGTTATGATTTTTCATATAATTGTGTCTCAATTAATTTATTGTTCCATACTTTTAAAATATAGTGGAAAACATCAATTTTAACACATTGTTTACCTTTACTTCCATACATAGAAAAAAATTGTAGTTAATTAACAATATTTTTTATTATTTAGCAAAAACATATAATTCATTTTTTTGATAAATTAAAAACCAAAAAAAACTAAGAAAAAAAAATTGAAGAAAAAAAATAAAATAAAAACCAAATTTAGATAATAAAAAAAATTGAAGAAAAACTTAAAAACTAAAGAGGAAAAAAAAATAAAAATTAATAAAACAAATATATACACTAAGTTAAAACTAGAAAAAAAAAGTAAAAACAATAATTTATGGACCAAAAATTTTAGAAAGGTTTAAAAACCACAAAAAAAATTTAAAAATATATATTAAAAAAAAACAATTCAAAACACTTAAACTAC
>ML777517.1:870936-895210 GCA_009831015.1 Picea engelmannii
TTACAGCTTGAGTAGCTTACATGATCAGAGTAGGTATCCAGACTCAGATTCAGAGTAAGTTGCCTGAGGACATGCAACACCTTGAGCTGGGGGGGATGTTAGGACCACATATTGTACCTTTTTGCCCATACTTTTTGCCATTACTATACCCTGGACCACCTGTATTTAGACTTATACTATCATTCCAACTGATCATTCCAAGGTATACAACGTCCTTTCTCATCACTACATGTTTAATCTGTTTTGCATGATATTTTACATTACTTTAGAAGTGCATAAGTGTCCATAACTGCAGATTAGCAATTGAGGCCAGTGCTGAAACACAGAACTGTCCAAAGTCGTTGTTGAACTGATGCTGAAACACAGAGCTGCTACACAGTCCGAAGTTGCATATGATGAAACACAGAGCTTTTACACAGTCTAAGGTCGCATATGCCGAAACACGGAGTGCTACATAGTTCGAGGATGCAATGCTGAAACATGGAGCTGTCACTCAGTTCAGAAATGCAGATGCTGAAACACGGAGCTGTCACTCAATGCAGATGCTGAAACACAGAGGAGACCGCTATGATGCTGAAACACGAGCTGTTACAGTAGCAGTCAAGCCGACACAGTCAGAGCGCAATTCACGTGGCTGAAATAGCCCGTGAATTGCGATAATGAAACAACACCAGCAACAATAAGAAGGAACTGTTACACCAGCCGTAACAGCAATATCTCGTGCAGCTCCTGTATTAGCATTTGGTTGTGTGAGAATAGGACATCATATGCTAATTTAGAAAGAAGATCTGATTTAGTGTATGATTCAGATATGCTTTGTAATGATTGTATCGAAGGGATTTCCTCTTTAAATTCAGGGGAAATCACCATTCGAGGGATCCAAGTTTTGATGTATTGAACCAACTCCAGAGAAGCGGGACGTATTCTATTCTTTCAATTTGTAATGTGATATTTCGACAGATGAATATAAGACTGCTTTGATTATTCGCCTCTAAGTTTTCCCGTTCCAGGGGAATCTTGTGAGAAGGGAGGGCCCACCTTCATCACAAGATTCACCCATTAGTTAGAAGTGTGTTTGTATAATTTCTGTTCATGTTTTGTTTAACTGTCGTTGCTGAAACACTATTTTAATGGATTACGCTTTGCTGAAACACTATTGACTCTGTCTTAGTCATTGAATGAAAGTTGTCATTTATTTTATCAGCAGTCTTGTGTGATGATTTCGTGAGATTAGCAGAGAATTGGTTAAAAGGCCCCTGCTCAGACAGAAAGGGATCGGGACATCATACCCTCTGTAGGATTCGTTTAATACTGCAAGTGTGCTAGTAGAGATTTGGTTAAAGTGTCCCTGCTCAGATAGAAAGGGATTACAACACCTTGTCTTCTGTAGATTTCCTTTACCCCTGCAAGTGTGCTAGCCAGAGATTTGGTTAAGGTGTCCCTGCTCAGACAGAAATGGGCTACAACACCTTGTCTTCTCTAGGTTTCATTTACCTCTGCAAGTGTGTTAGCCAGGGATCGGATTAAGGGTTCCTACTCAGAAAGGAAAGAACCAATATCCCGTTCACTGAAGACTTTCCTTGGTGTTAGCCAGAAACTGGGTTAGAGATCCCTGCTCAGAAGGAAAGGAATCAGACTGCCCTATTCTCTGTAGACCTCAACCTCACAAGTGTGCTACAACAGAAGTAAGGCTCAAGGCTCCTGCTTAGACAGAAAGGACTAAGTGCTTTGGTTTCTGTTATATAGAGTTAATTGTTTCCTGCATTATTGTTTTCATGAAAGAGTGTTAGTACTGAGTCTCTGTTTGAGAGTAAGGGTCCTGTTCTCTGATTGCAAGATGATTGTTCTTTCCCATTGCAGTATTATTTTTAATGTAATCCAGGATTCTTAATTAAGCTTTAAGGAATTGCAATAGGGGAATTGCTTTCCTGTGATTTAATTCACAGCTTCAGTTCATTCAAGCAAGAATAAATAGTGTGAATTTCTTTACTACAACACTAAGTGCTTTTGGAATTGAGCATATATAGTGCGTGGCTATCTTTGAAACAAAATACTTCCCTGGGTTGATAATTTATGTTTCACTTGGTTGTTTAAAATTAATTAAGCAATTATAGTGACCAACACTAGGGTCTTACAACCACCCACCAACAATGGGAAATAGGTGATTAATGTGATAAAATAGAGTAAATGAAAAAACATAAGGAAAATAATATGGTAATAATTATTTTTTTTATTAAATGAAAGAATATTTAGGACTACATCATGAATGGATTATATATTATCTCCTTTATAATGAGAGGCATGTATATATAGTAATTATGGGATCCTCTCACATCTTTTTGTTGTTAAACTATTATTTCTTCATGTCTTTTGTTTATTTAATTGCTATGTATTTTGTATTTCAAATACAATGGGATACAAAAAAACCATGGGTGAATACCATTGGTGAATTACCATGGGTGAATTTCCATAGGTGAATTACATGGGTGAATTCTACTGGTTAATAACATGGGTTAAAAAAAATTGCACACCTATTTTTTTTCCATTTATTATATTAATATCTATTATTATTATTTTTCCCAACAAACTATTGTGATTTTGCCGAAGAGGTGGATGGCCACCGATTTCCACTTGGATCACCAAGGGTGGAGTCATGACCAAGGTTTTTTTGGATTCAACACAATAGAAATGATTTGAGGATTTGAAATTTCATCTCTGCTCAACACCAGTCCTTATTCTTCCATACATGAAACATCCATTTGATATTGAGACAATGCTTCAGATTATGCCATCAATGCAGTCCTCACTCATCATGGGAATATGATGGCCTATCATAGTGAAACATTATCTAATATTGTTTACATATATGCAACCTATGAAATATATATGTACTCCATTCTGCAAGCATGTTGAAAGTGGAAGCATTACATTCTAGGCAAGGAAATGATCATCCATATTGACCAAAGGCTTCTACAATACATGAAAACACAAGGAATGTTAACTTATGAATGCCATCATAGGTGGTCCATGTACCTTCAACAATTCCACATGAAGATCAACTAAAAGAATGGAAACACCAACCATGTTGCATACTTCCTCTGTTAATACTTGGCTGTGGCACTAACCATAGATCCCAACTCCTCTGGGAATGAGACCTCCAAGTGGCTATAATTACACAATAATGACTCTAAATTTGTTGCTACCTATCATAATTTGAGCACATGCAAACCAATTCCATTCTTTAATCTCCAAGATGGATTGTTATGCCATATAATCCATATGTCTGTTCCTTCAAGAAAGAATAGAAAGTTGATCTGGGAATCCCATTATAGTCCAGTGGTAAGACACTTTGGCATGGAAAAAACCATGGTGGTACTATAAAATCATTTTTATTCACCGATTCTCTAACTAGATGTCAACATGTATATTAGATCATACACTGCTTGTGCCAATTCCAAACCCTCCATTAATAAATAGGGGTTATAAACCCCTCTTCCTACTCCTAAGAGGCCTTGGGATTCCATCTCCATCGATTACATGTTTGGTCTACCTTCAACCAAGCATGTTAATGGTTGTGTCTTCATGGTCATTGATCGATTCTCTAAGATGGTAGTTTTGAAACTTTGTAATTAGAGCATCACAACCGAGGCCATTGCTAAGCTCTTCTTGAGCATGTATGGGTTCATTTTTGACTCCCACATACCATTATTTAAAATTGAGAGAGAAATTTCCTGAGTAATTTATAAATAGCCTATGGTAAATGATGGACACCAAGATGAATAAATCGAATGTCTTCCACCAATAGATTGATGAAGAAACATAGGTAGTCAAATGGATTGTTATTCATATCTTAAGGATGTACAATTCCAAACGTCCAGACACATGTGATGATACCCTTCCTTATGTTCAACATATATACAATAGATCCCTCCATAGCTCTATTGGTCATATCCCCTTTTAGGTGTTCTTTAGGTGCCATCCATTGCCCCCCACTGATGTAGCTCTACCCATTGTAGCTAGACATGAATATTACTCCCATGCTCACACCAAGAAAGATCAAGTAGCCAAATTTGTTGAACAAATCCAAAACATATAACAACAAGTTCATGATATTATGTAGAAATCCAATTCCAAGTACAAGAAGTGTTAGGATTAGCATCAGGTACTACAAAAGTTTCACGTGGGAGATAAGGTATGGTTTCATTTGCAGAAAGAGAACCTCACGAGACCCCACTGGAAGCTCTGCCAACTATGATACATGAATTAAACCATCATAAATGCTATAGGTGAGAATTATTTTCAATTAATTATTCCCCTTTTCCTAAGCTTATGCCCTGTATTTAATGTGTAATTATTTTGACCATATTTTAAACCTCTCCTGGACACTTTAGATGTGGATGAGCACTTGGCCCCTACATAACTCAATCCTGAATATGTTGAGAAGGTGATAGTGTATTGGATCATGGACACCAAGACAAAGGGAACCCGTCAATAGAACATCCCACTTTATCAGGTCATCAAAGTAGGGAAACTTGTCCAACAACTCACATGGTTCAACAAAAGTGAGATTCAACATATGTTTTCCCATATGATGGAGGAACTTATCAAAATGGCGACCATTTATTATTAAGGGGGGAGTAATGATCAAAGTGGATATTGGTGGACACCCACCTATTCAACTAATTTAGAATGGTTCCACATCTTGGTAGTTTTTCTATAGTTTTTCGGGTCCCAAATTTTCAGGGTCATTTTGAGGCCCTAAACAATATGTTTTTGACGTGGTAGCACCCATTAGATAATTGATGGCATATATTAGGCCATTCAGAATGTGTAATTATCGGTTATACCTTTCCAACATGGTACCGAGCACCCAAAAAAGAGATCATATGTAAAATTCACACCCCTGGGAGGTTGAAGTATCAACTAACCACATTGGGGCCACAAAGATTTTCGCATTTCATCTTCTAGAGTTAGGTTTTTATATATTTATTGTTTTATCATTGATTCTTTATGTTAAAATTCATTTTTTAGCCT
Source organism: Picea engelmannii (assembly GCA_009831015.1). NCBI lineage: Eukaryota > Viridiplantae > Streptophyta > Pinopsida > Pinales > Pinaceae > Picea > Picea engelmannii. The sequence goes on from ML777517.1 coordinate 875,971, forward strand.
CTTTTTAACCGTCCTCTTTTGAATGAGCATAGCCAACGTATCTCTCTCATCTTGGATAAGCTACCACCATTCTAGCCAGTTCGTGTGCTTTGTATTTTACAGTCTTTTGTATTCCATTAATTGATATAATGTAAGTTAGTTGTATCACTTTATTTCTTGCAATATCTTTGTGTTCTTCCTTATTATATATTTTCCTTCATTTCATTCTAAAAATAATATGGATCACCAGGGATGGGTCTCAAGGCCTTAACCATGAACATAGGAACTATTACAAATATTTCAACCCTAGATAGTTCTCAAGGAACACTCCATGTTCCAAGCATAAAAACCAATGTATTAGGTACCAAAACATGTTTTTATGGTATATGGAACATGTATAGGGTATGAAACCACCACACAAGCCTTGTACATTGAATATTTACCCCACACATATAATATGGATGACATTAAGAAGTTTGGTAAACTAGAGATTGGTATCAGGGCCCTGACTATGGTCCAAGGATGACCAATGGGGCCTAAAAGATAATTTTACGGCTCATGGGTCATATGTCACACCTTTGTATTATGATTTTTCATTCCAATTGATGACAATGTGATTAATTTCCAAGTCACTCATAATTATGAAATGTTTATTTCTATGAATCTTATCCTTGTCCTTGCATATTAAATAGATAGATTAAGAGATTAAGAAATCAATTTTTTATTTTAAAATAATTATATCTTAGCATTGTTTAATCCTTTAATAATTATATCATTCATATATCAAGAAAATGTTATGTGGCTATTCCTAAAACACCAATGGTCATGCAAGGAGCATGGTTAGGTACCTAATAACAACCCCTGGAATGGTGTGCACTATAACAATTGCATTTGTAGGGATCATGTGATTGTTTCAGACCCTATGCATGGTCCATGAACTACAAAACCATATTTTAAGTTTTTAATATATTCATTTAATTCCTTGGACCATGGGTAGTGTCTGAAGAATAATCTAGTGTGTGTTCAAAGACACATGTATTTCAATAGAGGACGAACACTTTCAATAACCACTCACACAACTAGATAAAAGATCAACACACCAATACTTTGACATGGTAAAACCCCTACGGGGAAACGTCCATGACCCCAACCAACATGACAGCTTGGAGCAGTTTATTAATGCAAAATAAAAAGATTACGAAGAGATTTTACAAGAGAGCTTCTCACAATCGGTCGTTGAAAAATGAACCTCTGTTCTCTTTAAATGGAGATTGTGGAACAATTGGGTGTTAAACCATGAATCAATGTATCCATTAAGATCGAAGAGAATATGAACCGTCAGATCACTCTGTTAGGATATTTAGACACTTAGGAGTTAGTAAGATCTACTTGGTCTATTGTCTTGTTAGGTAAAAGTGTGTTTATTTAGTATGCATTAGTATGCATTTGTAGTTAGGAAATCCGATGGTCACGATATGTTCCCAACATAGAGTGATCTGATGGTTCATACTCTCCTCGATCTTAACAGCCATTGATCCATGGATTAACACCTGATTGGTACATGATCTCTATTTAAAGAGCATGGACGGTCATTTGTTGATGATCGATTGTGAGAAAATCTCTTGTAAAATCTCTTTGTAATATTTTTCTTTGCATTAATAAACTTCTCCAAGTGGTCGCGTTGGCTGGGGCCGTGGATGTTTCCCCCATAGGGGTTTTACCATGTGAAAACATTGGTGTGTTGATCTTTGATCTAGTTATGTGAGTGTTTACTGAAGTTTTTCACCCTCTGTTGTAATACCTGTGTTGTCGGACATGGTATCAGAGCCTATTTGAAGACCTTCTCCTGTTGTATATCGAGATCGTGAAACCGAGTTGCCTCATCTCCATTTTCTGGCATTTGTGTACATTTCTAGGCTAAGAGAACTATTCCATTGCGTTCGAAACACTCGTCTCATTTAGGAACACTTTTCGTTTCACTCGAAAAGGTTTTCGTATTCCTAAGATACGACCATTACAGTCAAATCCGGAGGTATAAAGCCTGAATACACATTTTTTAAATTTCTGCAAAGTTTTATTTTGATTTTATTTCGGTTTGTATTTTTTATTTATGGGTTGCTACTCTTTTATATTTGTGTATTCTCTTTGCCCCGCGCCTTGTGCTATCTCGAAAAATCAGAAACAGATAGGAAAAGGTCCATCTTCCAGGTAAGCTAACCGAGATCTAACCCTTGTTGTCATCGAGAAGCGAGATTTTTTTCTTGTGTGAAAAGAGTTTTTTTTTAGCATGCTCTCCAAGGCTGTCTTCCACAACAAAAACAAAAACACCCCCAATCCTCCTTTTGAACATTACAATATGTTTTGCTAGACCATTTGGCTAAAACTTGCCTTATTAAGTAAGAGGTTTTGACTTCAAGTCTCTCTTTTATTACTTTTTTTGAAAAAGTTCATGCTAAAAATTGTAAAGTGCATTTCACTTCAAGTATAAAAGTGAATCACTATAAGTAGCTTTATATTTTATTTTAGAGTTATTTATTTTGCATGCAACTTTTTTGTTATAAGGTAACTTCATTGTAAAAGTGATTCCCACTTCTCTTTATAAAAGTGGGTCACTTCATAAAGTAGCTTACACTATCACGTGGTTATTTGGTTACCATTTATGCCTTTTTTTAAAAAGGGCATAACTCTCACATCGGAAGTCCATTTTTAGTGTCGTTTTTTTTAAAACCGCATAACTTTTTGACATCTTTCCATCCAGATCTTGTGACAATGTTGAAGGATTTACAATAGTGACACAATAGGAGAAAGAAGGAGTCATTAAAGCTTATCCACCCTTAATGATAACTTGCTTAACTCCTAACATAGATGGAAGTTTGGAAAACTTCACTTCTGTAAGATACTTTGTGAAAATGTCTGCAACTTGATCTTTTGTAGGGAAAAATAAGACTTCAATAACTTGGTCATGAATGAGATTTATGATGAATTTAATGTGTAGATCGATTTTTTTCCCGTGTTGATGTTTAATTGGGTCTTATGCGAGCTTGATTTCACTATTATTGTCGCACTAAATGTTGGTGGGATGTTGCAGCTAGAATCCAAACTATGAAAGCATTTGTAGAATCCACAAGGCTTTCTGACTTTCATTTACCATTTCTTGGTACTCTACTTCTACTGAAGAAAGTGAAATTTCATGTTGTTTCTTATAGGATCAAGTGACAGGTCCTAAATGAAGGCTGAAAACATAATCTGCAGTAAACTTCCAATCATCAAGGTCATTGGCCCAATCTAAATCAGTGAAACCAACCAATAAAGGAGTCCCCTCTGAGATGTAATGTATCCCAAACTGAACTATACCCCAGACATACCAAAGTATCCTTTTAGCTACTTTTCAATTAATTTCATGGGGTACTTGCATATACTAGGAAAGAAGACCAACAACAAAGGAAAGATCAAGATGGTTATGAGTCAAGTATAAGAGACTACCAACTAATTAATGGTACAAGGTGGCATCAACTTCAGGAGAACTAGAGGTGGAAGAAATATTGACTCCAGAGTGGAAGGGAGAATGGGACAATTTACAATATTCCATGTGAAAGCGACAAAGAAGGTCCCAAGCATACTTAGACTAGGAAATAAAAATTCCTTCATTTGTTTGCAAAACTTGGAGGCCAAGGAAATAGTGCAAAAATCCTTAGTCTTTCATTTCAAATTTCTTCTTAAGGTTGGTTTTCACATGGTTTAAAAGTTTTGAGCCACTACCAGTAAGGATAATGTCATCAAAATAAAGGACAAGGATTATCAGATGGCTTCCTTCTTTCTTGGTATAGACATTGAGATTAAAATAGAATCTAGATAATACAGTGTCAATAAGAAAGTTGTTCATTTTAGCATACCAAGCACAGGGATATTTCTTAAGACCATAAACAGATTTATTAAGGCGACAATCAAGGATAGAGTAATTTTGTACATAGCCAATCGTTTTTTCCATGTAGATTTGTTCTTGCAAATACCCATGCAATAAGACAGATGTGACACTCATCTTATGGACCTCCCATTTATGTGAGGCAGCAAGGAAAAGAACAAGGAAGATGGAATTCACTTTAGGTACTGGGGAAAACGTTTCATTGTATTCATATCCTTAAACCTGGGAAAATACTTTGGCAACTATCCAGGCCTTATGCCTTTCAACACTTCCATCTGATACATACTTATTTCTATAGACCCATTTACATATGAAAATGTTTCTTCCTTTTGGAATAGGTACAAGATCCCAAGTATTATTTTCCATTAAAGAACGAAACTCTTCATTCATTGGTGTATCCCAATCTGGATGAATAGAAGATTCTGCAAATTTCTCTGGATCATGAGTCTCTAAAACTTGAGCCAAAAGAGAAGAGGATCACTGGAACTGAGAACGTGTTTGAGGTTGATATAAAGGATCATCGACAATATCTCCAACTACTTCTCGAGTTAAACAGATGCATATAGGAAGCGATGGTGATAGTGTTGGTTCAGGTTCAATGGACTCATATAGAGGAAGGTGAGAAGGAAGAGGTGGATTTTCATCCTCACTATCATCATCTGAACAAGAAACCATAATAGGAATAGAAGAAGGCACAAATACCGAAGATGGACCAAAGGCTAAAGAAGGAACAATCATTGAATTAGGCTCACAGGCCAAGACATTTTCATCAAATTTAACATCTCTTCTAATAATAATTTCATTACAATGTGGTTGAAGAAGTATGTAACCTTTGACATCTTCAAAATAACCAAAAAATATACACTTCTCACAATTAGGCTGCAATGCTTTCCTTTTTTCATCAAGAATGTGAACCCACACTATACTTCCAAATACACGGGAGTGAATTACATATGATTTAATATTATTCCATGCTTCTTCTAGTGTTATATTTTAAGAGCCTTTGTGGGAGTGTGATTTACTATGTAATTTGGACAGTTCATGTCTTCTGCCAAATACTTTAGACTTAATCCCTTAGATTGGATAATACAATTCGCAATTTATTTTAATGTGTGGTTTTTTCTCTCAACAACACAATTTTTTTGTGGTGTATATGGAATAGTGTGTTGCATTTAGATTCCTTGTGTAGTGCAGTAACTTGTAAAATTATTGTTCAGATATTCACCTCCATTAGTTGTTCTTAACCTTTGAATTTGATGTCCATATTTATTTTCTACAAGGGACTTGTAGGCCATAAACTTGTCAAAAACTCCACTCTTAAGTTTTAATAACTAAACCCAAGTACATATGGAAAATTCATCAATGAAAGTTAAGAAATACTTCCATGTAGAAAAAGAAGGAGAAGAAAATGGACCACACAAGTCACTATGAAAAAGTTCCAAAGGGCCCAAGACCCCAATTGTATGTCGATGAAGTGTAGTGGCACATATTTCCTCCTCAAGGGAGGTACACCCATAGTCAAACCCCAGAGGTTCCTCTCGACCTCTCAGAGCCCTCCTGCTACGATGTCATGCTCAACTACCACCTGTGCATCTCCAAGATGCCCCCATGTTGGCATCTTCATCGGACGTGATGAATCTCTATCTGCATGATGAAAACGAAATGGTTTAGATCTCTCATTTTACAACCAAAAACATATAAAAAAACAAAATAAAATATTGTTACAAGGTTATGATATTTTATACCTAATGTGTCCCACTGTATTCCCTCGGGAAGTACCAAGTCCACGCTCCCTATGAAATCTACTCCAACATAGGGGAAGTCCTCAATCACCACCAACTTCTTGCTCCACCATGTGAATAAATTGATAGTGAATATAAAAGTTGAGGGCTCATTCCCCAAACTAGGGGAAATACTAGTCCACCTCTCCATACGAGGCTTGGTCATAGGACATGCTATCATTGCAACTTGTTGTTTCATCTGGAGAATCCTCTCTAGGAAAAAGGAAACCAAGAAAGAACCATATCTGAATTGTTTTTTCCTACCAATCCTGCATTTGGATATTTTCTCTTTGACATTCCTCAGGAACCCTACACTTCAATTGAATAACCTTGGTTCCAAACACTAAATGGCATAAGAAATTTGGGATTTAGAATCCATATGGGCACTAGTGCTCGCCACCAACTTTGGGATATAAAATAGGATAGATCGAAGGGATATATATCTCACATATTTTATAATGATCCTTCCTCCCACCAACTATGACCCTAGTATGTAGTATTTGTCAACATATGCCTCGATCAGTCACGGAGTATCCCGGTGTCTGGAAAACAATTATGGGTTCCCCTCTCCTCGAGATCCCTATCAAAAATTATACATCATCCATCTCAATCTCAATCATATGAGGCCCTATTCAAAACACTTTATCATTGTCATACCATAGATCCATCAAGTATTCAAGCAATAACACTTCAGTCCTCATGCTCTGAAGTTTGAAATACTTGAGAAATCCACAACTGTGCAAGGCCTCCCTCCCTTGAGGGTATTCAATATAATCAATTTCATAAAACTCTTTCTCACATTATTTCCACTCAATAATGGTTGGATATGGATGAAACCTACAAATACATCAATTAATCATCATTAGCTAAACCCTCAATGAAAGAAATTTCTTCTTTAAAGCCTAAAAATAAAAAACAATTTGAGTTATGTAACTAGTTCTTCCTCAAAGAAGCAAACAAAACGCTAGTGCTCCCTCAACGTGCACACCAGAGCGTTGAAATCATGATCGACTCTCCCCTTGATGCCTTGAGGGAGCGTTGATCTAGTTCAACGCTCTAGGGCTTCCCAAGGAGACTAGAAAACCTATACTAAAGGATGAAATGCAATAAAAGAGAATGAAAAAGAATGAAGAGGAGGATACAACCAAACTGATATGGATGGTTTTGTAAATGGTCACCCACAACCCCCGCAATCAACACTCGAAAAAACGCTCCAAAAGAGGTAAAAACTCAAAGACTAGAGGAGAATGGTAAAAAAAATAAAATGGATTTTTGACCTAGTTCGATATTTGATATGTTCAATTAGGTCATTTCTACTTATTATAAAGTCTATTTTTAGGTTTTTTATTATTTTTTCGAGAAATTAGTAATATCGTGTGCCCAAAACAAGTTGATTTTACATGAATTTGAGCAAAAAAAATTTGATGACCTTGTAACACCGATGAGCTTAGTATTTGTTCTTTCTCATTCTCAAAAATACACGAGAATGTAAACAAGTATACTTTTTTCACTTTTTTGGACTCATAAAGTTTATATGAAAAAGGAACCCCCTCAAGTCTCCTTTAATCTCTTTTTAGACTCTCTAAACATGAAAATATTTTTGAGTGATCTTGCTTCCTTTCACACTCATTAGAAGGTTCAAAAGGGCATCTTAGGAGTAATAGTTTATCTCTTTTTTGGACCTTGGAGACTAAAATTATGAAAAAGGACAACCGTAGAGTCATATTTAAGTTCTTTTCAGACTCTAAATATGAAAAACCGTCGAGTTTTCCTTCTCTGGACTTGATAAACTACACATTGAAGGGTTCATATGGGGATGAACCCTTACTTATTCTAGTTCGTTAAACAAAGGAAGAGGAACTTACCAAAGGTGAGTTATATCGAGCATGTGTTATCCTCCTTGAGCTCATTAAATTAAAAATAGGTATGCATCTATCTGGATTGGGGAAAAAATTGAAGGAAGTGGATCAAGCTTATTGAAAACTTTTGTAAACATATCTTGAAGTTGCCCTTAAACACATCAGTTTTTTTATCCTTCACAATGAACACTTGGATAATATACTAAGCCTCTGCATAGATACAATCTTATGAGTCTTTCAACTACTTTGAACCATACAAAGAATGCCTCAGCACTCACTACATTATGTTTTAGTCCACTCTGCGTTTATTCTTCCAAGTCTCATGTCGTGCCTCATTGTTCAAGGGAAGTTTCTGCCTCGAGAGTCAACCATATATAAAATTACCAGTTTCCATACATGTTTCAGTCTATGTTCATCTATTGTATCTTATCAGTTTCCTGTATCAATTTTATGTGGATGATGAGGGATACTTCAAGGCTCTCCTTCGAAGAGTCATTTCATGTCAACGTGAACATATCATTTGGGAATTAGAATTAGAAACCAATTAGTACCTTGGGACCTGCATGCCTTAATAACAGTACTCCTCACTTCTAATAGTAGGTTTACATCATCGACCTATCATCGGATGATTCCATGGCTATTCGACCTTAGATCATTTATTCACATTCGTTGGATTGTACTAGGGTACCTTTAGAAGCATTGACATCACTAATGATTTCCCTTGCACTTGTTAACGGTTTATTTCAATGACCGGTAATCAAGTGGTTTCTACCATTTTTGACATCAAAACATCTATTCAAATGGATATATTTGTATAACATTGGGATTGGGACGAAGACCTTGGGTTGAGCATTCATTTTTATATCTGTTTTTCCTAGTTTGTGAAGGAAGTCATTTGAGCATGCTGATACTTATGTTGTCACATAGATCCAAGTTTTATTGGTTTGTGGCTATGTTTTATCATCTTGTATCTCCACTATGTATTTCACGTAGCTACGATCAGTTCATGCCATACAAATATGGATCCACATTGTATCTTTGGTGGCCATATCCTTAGTCAATATCATCATGGATCCGCGGTGTATTTATTGGTGGACATACTTTGAGTCATTTATAGCCCGATCATTGGTATGCCTACCTCAGGAACGAAACAAATATTAACATTGTTTTATGTTTGTATGTGACTTCTACCAGGTTCCCTGATTCCATACCCTTGCTTCGAAAAATATACAAAGTGTTTCGGTCATCGGCTTTCATTTTCTGACTTCACACTTTAGGGGGCAATCTGTTACACATCAAAATTCTTCTCTTTGATAATGTAAGATTCTCATTCATTCTCATCACGTAAGTGTCACATCGTGAAAGACACCATGCAAAAACACTTGACACAACCCCTAAAACATGTTAGAATAAGAAACCCCATCATTCGACAGTCAGAACAAAGTGTTTTTCTATGGGAATTATTCATATTGGAAAATTTTGGAAGATAAATGCTCCTCTTCTCATACACATGGAGCACTAGGTCTCTTTGTCTATCTAGCAGGAAGTGTTGTAATTATTTGTTTCCCATTGTAAGGGAGAACTGAATTGGTTGAGAAAATCTTGGAAGAAATCCCCGTTTTCTCTAAGGACAACTATGGTTGGATCGAGTTGGTTTGGCTCGAATATAACCCTCAGGATGCATCTAAGGGAGATATCACAATTGATCGATTCATATCTTCAAATAATACCAAATATAACCAAGGTGATTAATCTTCTCAAAGACTATAAATTGAGGCATTCTCATGGTGATCAAAGAGGAAAAATAATCAGTAAACCATTGTTATTCTGAGCGTGGATATTTCGACCAAGGGTTTGATGAGGAGGACATGGAGAAGTTATTTAAACATCATATGAAGGTTTTAAGTGTCTTTTTAAAGTTCTCAGAAACATACTTGGCCTATTTCCTTCTAGTATTTGTTTAGATGTACTCGTCTATGCGTGTTTTAATCTTTCATAGATAGATTGATTTTGTCTAATCCATTAGAGTAGGAGATATTTGTTTGTCTCTTGTGAGACATTGTAGGTACTTTTCAGAAATCACGGAATGGATCAGCATGGACAAACTTTGAAAGTGAGGTACATCATACTATCCCTCCTTATCTCTTTTTCAATAGCCACAATTAATCTATAGGAATGGTAGTGTCCAAAGGTAGTTTTCTATCTTAGTAGAGGGGTATTTACTCCAAGGGAAAATTCACATGTCCGCAAGGGAATTATTCTATAACAACCACTCATAAAACAAGACAAAATATCAACACATAGATACTTTGACGTGGTAAAACCCATATGGGGAAACATCCATGACCCCAACCAAAGCGCCCACTTGGAGTAGTTTATTAATCCAAAATAAAAACATTGCATAGATATTTTACATGAGATTTTCTTACAATCGATCATCAAAAAATGACCCTCCATGCTCTTTAAATAGATATCATGGACCAATCGGGTTTTAATCCATGGATCAATGCAACCATTAAGATGGAGGAGAATATGAACCGTCAGATCACTCTATGTTTAGAACATATCGTGACCGTTAGATTTCCTAAGTACAAATGCATACTAATGCATACTAAAGAAATACACTAAGAAACACACTTTTACCTAATGACACATTAGACCAAGTAGATCTTAACTAGCTCCTAAGTGTCTAAATATGCTAACATTACCCCTTAAGAACAACTTGGGATAGCATTGAAAAATTTACAATAGTGAAAAAATGGGATAAGGAAGGAGGAATTAGACCCTGTCCCCCCTTAATGACAAATTATTGAACTCCTAGAATAGATTGAAGTTTGGAAAAATTCGCTTCTATAAGAGAATTTATGAAAATGTCTGCAACTTTGTCTTTTATAGAGAAAAAGAGCACTTCAATAACCTGATCATGAATGAGTTTTCTGATGAAGTGCATGTGTACCTCGATGTGTTTGTTTTGTTGATTTTGATTTAGGTATTTGGTGAGCTTGATGACACTCTGATTGTTGCACAAAAGGATGGTCAAATGTTTCTATTGGAATCTAAACCTTGAAAGGATCTATCGAAGCCACAAAGCTTCATAACTTTCATTTATCATTGCTCGGTACAATGCTTCTACTGAAGAAAGTGAAATATCCTATTGTTTCTTACATGCCCAAGTGATAGGTCCTGAATCAAGGATGAAAACATAACCTAAAATAGACTTCTGATCATCAGGGTCACTGGCCCAATCTGAATCAGTAAAACCAACCAATAAAGTAATCCCCCCTAAACTGTAATGCATCCCAAATTGAACTCTACCTCGGACATACCAAAGTATAATTTTATATGATTTATAATGGATTTCATGGAGTCTTTGCATATACCGGGAAACAATGCCAACAATAAAGGAAAAATCGGGATGAGTATGAGTCTTGTATAAGCGGCCACTGAATAACTGACGGTACAAGGTGGCATCAAATTTGGGAGAAGTACAATTGCATTAAGATTCACTCTAGAATGAAAGGGATAAGGGGTTGGTTTACAATCATCCATGTGAAAGTGACAAACAAGGTCATAAGAATTCTTGGACTGGGAAAGAAAAATTCCTTCATTGGTTTTCAAAACTTAAAGGCCAAGGAAATACTACAAAAAGCCTAAGTCTGTCATTTAAAATTTCTTCTTAATGCTAGTTTTCACATGGTTTAAAAGTTTTGAGTCAGTAATAGTAAGGATAAGGTCATCAACATAAAGTATAAGGATTATGAGATGGATTTCTACTTTCTTGGTATAGATATTAGGATTAGAATCGCATCTAGAAAATCTGGTGTCAATAAGAAAGTTTTCCATTTTGTCATACGAAGATCGAGGAGCTTGCTTAAGACCATAAAGAGGTTTATTAAGGAGACAAACAAGGCTAGAGTCATTTTCGAAATATCTAGGAGGTCATTTCATGTATATTTATTCTTGTAAACATCCATGCAAGAAGGGGGATTTAACATCCATCTGATGGACCTCCCATTTATGTGAGGCATCAAGGGAAAGAACAAGGCAGATGGAATTCATTTTGGCTAGAGGGACAGAGGTTTCATTATAGTCAATTCCTTCAACTTGGGAAAATCCTTTGGAAACTAACCGAGCCTTGTGTCTTTCAACACTTCCATATGATGTATACTTAGTTATGTAGACACATTTACATCTAACAAGTTTTCTTCCTTTTGGAAGAGGTACAAGATCCCAAGTATCATTTAACATTAAAGAACGATACTCTTCATTCATTGTTGTATCACAATTTGGATGAACTAAAGATTTTGAAAATGTCTCTCGATCATGAGTCTCTAAACCTTGAGGCAAAACAAAAGAGGCTCGTTGGAACTAAGAACGTGTCTGACGTTGATCTAAAGGATCACTGACAAGATCACCAACTACTTCTCATTTTGAACAGACCCATATATGAAGTGGTGGTTCTCGTGTTGGTTAAGGTTCAATGGAATCATCTGGAGGAAGGTCAGCAAGAGGAGGTGGATTTTCATCATCACTTTCATCATATGAAGAATAAACCAGAATAGGAACAGAAGAAGGCATAAACATTGAAGATGGCTCGCAGGCCGAAGAAGGTACAATCAATGAATTAGGCTCCCAGGACAAGAAATTTTCATCAAATTTAACATCTCTTATAATAGTAATTTCATTATAATGTGATTGAATAAGTTTGTAACCTTTGACATCTTTTGAATAACCAAAAAATATACACTTCTAACTTTTAAGATGCAATTATTTCCTTTTCTCATCGGGAATGTGAGCCCTTGCTATATTTCCAAATACACGGAAGTGACTTACATCTAGTTCAATTATAGTCCATGCTTCTTTATATTTTATATTTTTAAGAGCCTTTGTGGGAGTGTGATTTACTATGTAATTTGCATAGTTGATGGCTTCTACCCAATACTTTATACTTAATCCCTTAGATTGGATCATACAATTAGCCATTTCTTTTAGTGTGTGGTTATTTCTCTCAACAAAACCATTCTTTTGTGGTGTATATGGAGAATTTTGTTGCATTTGGGTGCCCTGTGTAGTGCAGTGACTTGTGTGGTCCAATTTATTCTCCTTCTTTTTCTAGAAAAATGTGTTGTGTTTGGATGCCCTATGTAGTGCAGTAATCTATAAAATTATTGTAGTTTTGTGAGTGGTTACTGAAGGTGTTCATCCTCTATTTGAATACATGTGTTTTTGAACATGGTATTAGAGAGAAGATCAACACACTGATATTTTGATGTGGTAAGACCCCTATGGGGAAACATCTACAGCCTATTGGAAGCCAATTCAATTTTTTTTAATTGCCCTAAAAATCTGCCTACACCTATGTCTCTTGAACTTCAAATTTTTGTCGCATTTTGCAAACAGACGATATTTTCATTTTCAAGCGACATTTGCAAATTGATTTCAATTTAGTTTTCACGACTGAAAGCGTGAAAACTCCTCCATCATTATTTGGACTGTCATGATCTATTTATTTGATATCCTGATTGGTACTTACCTTTGGTCTGCTATTAAATGGCTGGAATGACTTTCAAACTATGTCCATTTTCTTTGATTGCGCAACTTGATTTCTTTGGTAAGGCATTGAACATGTTAAGTTATGGTTTATACTTGATTTCATAAGGGTCATGGTTGATCTTGTTTTATATAATGTGATCCTTACTATCATAACTTCTTAACTTATCGATTTCATAAAGTCATTGGTTGCAATGTTTATAAGCTTTGATTATGCTAAAAAACGTATGGGTCACATATCAATTTGGTTTCATATTTGAGTGGCAATATTTTACACCTGGCGCGTTGGTAAAACTTTTGGATTTCATGTTGGATTGAACTATACACTTGGCACATTAATATGACATATGGTTCTGGTTTTACATTTGATTAATGGAACGTTGATATGGTTATTCACCGATTTGGGTTAGCCGATTAATATGTTTTAAACGTTATGATTACTGATGGAACAACGTTGTACTCAGCCATTAATACACTACGTGGGAGTAATAATCCCACCACCTTCGCACGCATTACATTGATTCATCCCCCTTTGAGCGCTTGCAGCTGTTAAGCCCTATCGTTTTTGCTCCTGGATTTTGTATTGTTCAAACCAAACCCTACCATGCACACAAGCCATGGCTCCGGTCATAAGGGATGAGCCTAATGGTGACCAAGCACTATTGATGTTCGATGGCACTTATAGCGACCTGGAAGAATTTGTATGGCTCATGTTCATACGAAGATTTGATGGTTATAACCCTGGTGTGGCTCGGCAATTTGCGCTAACGTTCGATGGCTGCAGAGCCAAGGTTGGGGATGTGCAACTTGAAATTAATGAGCAATTTCTTAGCTCGGCAACCAGTCTTCCTGCTACGAGACAGAAGTGGTCTAAAAATTGTAAATTGGAAGATGTCCCGTGGACATTGCTTTTACAATCTCGAATGGTGAACTCCTGCGATAAAGGATAGTCTGCAAATATGTTAAAACAATGATGGCATGACCTGATAATGATAATCAAGCAATTCATTACTTGCGAGGGTAGGTACGGGTTTGTTTTCTTGTTTCACCTTCGTCTATTGATGGTTTTTATGGGTTTTGAACTCAATGTGCCTCACTACCTTCATAGAAGTTTGTTTAAGATGGTGAAAAGGTATAAGCGCAGCTAGGCCGATACCAACCTTTTCCATTTTGGGTTGATTAAAATGATTATGGTTTATGAATTGGGGTTACGTCGTGACAGTTGGGTTGATTTTCTCAGCCGTAATGGTTTTGAGGACTCAAGTCCACCACAGGTTGATAAACATGTGGTGAGCGAAAGCAAGCTCCCCCCCCTGTGCCTTACAATGTTTTGCTACCCAAACCTCTACCCGATTCACCTACGAACTTAACCATGTCTGTGACCAAACAGGTCGAAATTGAAAGGCCAAAAGCCAAAAAGCCTAAAGCTAAAGCTGATGCGAATTCTAAAGGTAAGAAAAACACGCGGTTAATCTCTCGCATGGCGAGAAATAAACCGAAACCCTCTGTTAACCCTGAGCCTATCGTGGTGAGTGAATATTCGGATTCGTAGATTGAACGATTCCTTGCAGCTGAGTATCCCTACTCAAAAGGTCTGTGTGGAAAACCTCCTTACGAATTTGTAAAAAATCTACCACCTTGTTTGCGTAATGATCCAAATTATCCCGGCATCAAAATGCCCTGTGAAACCCCTGGTGACTCGTCGAAACCCTCTCTTGCTCCATCTCAGCTAGCAACTCAACCGTGTGATCAGTGTGGTGCATGGCTGGAAAGGTATTACATTGATGTGCCAATGCTGCAATCTAGAATTCACGATCTGGAAGATCAAGTGGCAATTCTCACTAGTCAAAAGGCAAAGATGCCATCCACTGATAAGAAGCAACAAACGACTGGTTCGATTTTGTTCAAAAACGTGGAATCTGCTACAGCAGTTGTAAACTCAAACCTGGCATAGTCTGAACAGTCATACTGGTATGATTATCATTTGTTTATATAATGAATTCACAGCTCTGTGTATAGCATCAAATCGTTTAATAAGCATGCATTATTGTATATAAGTTTGTTTTGATTAATCGAATTCCCGAATTAGCTTTTATTGGATTTGGTTTTGGTTCGATCGATCATATGATAGATTTGGTTGTTTTAATTTAGTTTTAATTGAATACTCTGTCTAAACACAGGCTGTTTCTGTTATTTAAATTTCAAACACAGTCAATATTTGATTCGAATTGGTGATGTTCTAGATGATATGATTGGCAATTACAGTTAACTGTTGTGATTTTATATCTTATGGACAATTTGAATACCATCCTATTAAGGTGTAACCAATTTGCGAACAGATGTAAATCATAGCTGTTGTATCCAACTATTCAATTCACATGATATGGTTTGATCGTGTTCTCAGCTTGGTTTATATTGCAACAAATATATTGTTTAAATTTGAGTTGTTAAACGTAAATGATCATGCCCAAGATTACGATGTGTTTCTATTTTTGGCTCAATCACAATTGGATTTGATTATGGTTATCACTGCTGTTGACGGATATGATTATTATGTGATTCTGTCTGACTGATTATGCGAACGCTCAACGATTCAAATCTATGGTGAAGTTTGATGTTGTCTTGAATGTTTGGCAACAATCGTAATGGCTTTCCTTATTGGCATTTGACCAAATCTTTTACTAATGACAAATCAATTTCGATTACATTCAATTATGATTGTATCGATTTTGATTGTGTTCAATTAAATCATATCTTATACTATTTGATTCACTGCTTGATTTCATTTGATACAAAAAAGGTCTGTGAAGATTTGACTATGTTTTATGGTAACTGAAAACAGAGCATTCTTTACTCTGTTCCGATTGCATTCATTTTGATATTGTTTAATTTGAATGATAATTTCAATTGAATCATTAGTAATTCGTTTTTAATGATTATTAAAAGAAAATTAAATTGGATTTGATTTCTTTTAAGATTTTATTTGATTTCTATCTGGTCCTGTGTGCTAATTTAAGACTAGCTACAGAATCAGGTGATTCTGTAGCTAAGTCGGTAGAATCAATTTTTTTAGTGTTTTGTTACTCAAATATATTTCTAATTTGATATTTGTGTTATATTGCAGGTAAATTCGATTTGCAATTGAGTTGTTGAGTAGTTAGGGGATGTTCCAAAGATTTTACTTGCATTTCATTTTTCTTAATTTAGTTGATTTTGGGATTATTTCCAAATTATGTAAAACAATTTGCTATTATTCACAAGGAAGTTTTACCTTGTGAAAAGACCTATATAAACTTATGATTTTTGTAATAATGTTCATCCTCATTCATGGGAGAACAAGGATATGGAATTCTGATACAAACTGGAGCAGAATTGATGTTTTGTCATAGCTTTAGCTTCTCAATATATCAACATTTTGTTTCATGTTTTGTATATCATTTTGCTTATGGTTTATGACTACTTTAGCTATCTAAATCAAATGCAAATGATATAATTTTATTACTGTTATCCATATTTTGTCTCTTCCAAATAGATAAAAGACATAACAATTGTTAATTTAGTTTATGAATGACAGTTTTATCTTCTTCATAGATTGAATTGTTATATATAAGTCCTTGCATAACAGGTTTCCCTTATTGCAGGAATTTATAATCATGAGATTGTTATGATTTTCTTTTATGTCTTGTTTGTCCTGTAAAAAACTTCAAGAAGCAGCACAGCCGATCGTTTACGAAAAGCCTATGGACTAACCGGTGCGAGTTTCCTCCCTGACCAGCTTAAGAAGTCATCTTGCACAGGGCAGACTTGGAGCGTTTCCAGGTCAATTAGTTCATTGTTTATTGTTTTCATTTAGTAGTTTAATATACATATAAGTTTAATTAGATTTATATTAGATTGTTTAATTTCAGTAAATTATATTAGATTGTTTAATTTATATAATGTTTGTTTCTCTTTCATAAAATATAAAAATCAAAAAGAGATCCTTGGTTGTCTTAGGGTAGAAAATACATGAGTTTTGCAGGTTTTAATCAAATCTGTAAATTGTTTATAGTGTACATTTGTGAATAAGTAATATAGCAGCTAATAATTAGATAGTTGATTTGAGTTATTATGATAGTAATTAGTAGTTTGAAGATAGAATAGTTAAAATAGTTTATATTTAGTATATTAATTTCTTTTCTTTGTTTTATTAGTTTCTAGTTTCCTTTATTTTAGTTAGTTTCTTGTATTTAGTTATAGTTTAGTTTGTTTTATTTACTTTAGTTAGATTACATATCTCAGATCAATTCTCTCTTTGGTTTTCATAGAAGACCTTAGAGCGGCCAACAGAGCTGTTAAACTCGTCAGGGTGGTTCATTCCAAATGGCTTGGGTTATTTAGACAACCCCGGACCGGTTCCACTCTCCCAGTTGACGGACGGTCAATTTTTCCCCTCAACAAATGGCGCTAGAAGGAGGGCCTAAACTTAATTAATGGCACGAGGCGGTCGCAAGACTCCTCCCCCACCTAATCGCACTCCCATAGTGACTAGAAGCCGTTCACAAGATAATATCCCCCTTCAAACAACAACTACTTCAACTGAAGATCCACAGATCATAGTTGAGCTAGCAACCCCTAATCCTACAGGTGGTGATCCTCAAGAGATCATTCACCAATCTCTTATCAAAACGCATAGTGCCTTAGCTAGTCTTAGGCGACCAAACCGCCCGTGGGGAAAGCTTTAGACTTCTCTGATATCAGAGAACAACTAGGTAACATAGACCACACTGTGAATCCCACAGATCCAAACACAAATCCTGCTGCAGGAGGATCTGGGATACCTCCTTCACCACCTCCCTCATCTCCTTCCTCTTCTGGAGGAGATTCCTCTTCTGATGAAGGCAAATCACCTTCTCAGCCTTCCACACCCACTACCCCAATGACAAATCAGAACAAACCTGCTAGACCTTGGTTGGACCAGGATGCTGTAGCTGTACCTGGAGCCCAACACCCTCTACTTAAGCATCCAGAGAAATGGCTTCCTAAGTTTGATCCTGATTCAAAACATATAGCTGAAGATCATATCAAAAGATTTATGTTAGCCATCAGACTCTGTAATGTCGAACACGAAGATGTCGTCTGTAGGTTGTTCCCTTACACCTTTGAGGGTAATGCGTCCACTTGTTATTTCACCCAACAGCCTCATACTATAGTGTCTTGGGAAAAGTTTGAGTCATGCTTTTTGGAAAAATTCGGAGATGGCAAACCTCCGGAAGTCTTAGTCATGGATCTTTCAAGTTTAAAAATGAACTCAAAAGAAAAGGTTAAAGATTTTAATCAAAGATTTTTAACACTTAAAAATCGAATCCTTGCAGACTCTATGCCTGCTGAGAGCCTTGTAATAGCTTACTATACTAAAGCTCTACATCAAAGTGTAGCTATTTGGGTGAAAATATCTAAAAAGGCCACGTTGTTAGAAGCCTTTGAAGAGGCTACCCAGATTGAAAAAGACATACTTAGTCTTAAGGATTCTTCTAGCAACGAAACTGAGACTGTTTCTTCTTCCAAGAAGAAGATTGAAATTCTCCCCAGACCTACACAAAACAAAACACAACCTGAAAACTCTGATTTGGAAAATTTAACCAAAGTTGTACAAAAATTATCTAATCAAGTTATAGATTTAAAAAGGTCAACTGAAGAAGCCTCTTCGAGTAAAGGACCCTACAAACCTCCTTTCCGAAAGCCCTTTCAAACCAACCGGCCTAATCCAAATCCTGAAGGCTTGAACCTAGAAAGTTTGCAATGTGCTCTCCAGACAATTCTACGAGCCCAAGATGACTTGATCCCTCATGATATTCCTCAAGAGGAAGTCGAGGAGGAAACCATTCAAGAAGAAGAGTCTTCTCCAAATATTTTTGGACACCTCTCGAATAGCATCTTCCAAGCTAACTTCGAGACTGTTCACCCTTACAACACTAGAAGTAAGACAGCAAACAAACCTCCTATTGAGAACACTACAAATTTACCTCCAAAGCCATCTAAATCAACAGAAATTAAACAGAGTAATGTCAGTCCTAAATTAGATTATGATGTTGTTGAAGATCTTAAGAAATTAAGGGCTAACATTTCTATTTATGAGTTGTTGAAATTTCCATTTTTGTTACAAAAGA
>ML777517.1:910460-950789 GCA_009831015.1 Picea engelmannii
ATTGACTAAAAGATTCGCCAAAAAATTATATATACATTTTATATTATTGATAAAATAGCCTTCAATTTTTCCTATGTATCATGGGGATTCACCCATTTATTATACATATAAATTTAGGGGGGGTTCTTAAAATCACCCCTGGTCCCAGTGCGGAAGAAAAAAGGGGAAATTCGACTATGTGTCGATTTCCGAAACCTCAACAAAACGTCTGACAAAGATAATTATCCTGTCCCTCCCATGGAACAGATCTTGCAACAAGTATCTGTTTTCGGGAGGTTGTCCTTACTAGATGGTTTCTCTGGATACAACCAAGTCTTGATGTCTCCGCCAGACCAACTGAAAACTACCTTCCGTACCCCGTGGGGCACTTATGCTTATCACAAAATGACCTTTAGATTGATTAATGCTGGTGCTACCTTTCAGAGAGCAATGGACATTGCTTTTAGAGGCTTAATCAATCACTCTGTAGTAGTCTACTTAGATGATGTGACCGTTTATTCTAAAAACAAAGACAATCATCTAGCTTACTTACGAGCCGTTCTGCTACAATGTCGTAAATACGACATCTCCTTGAACCCCAAGAAGTCCATCTTTGCAGTAGAACAGGGTAAACTACTAGGATTCATTATGTCTAGTGATGGAATGATTATTGACCCCAAGAGGACCCAAGTCATCACTAAACTTCCCCCACCTACCTCCAAAAAATCCATGCAGTCCTTTCTAGGCCAGATCAATTTCGTGAGAAGATTCATCCCCAGTTTCTCCGAAATGGTCAGACCTCTCCAGAACCTGATTAAGAAGGACACCCAATATCACTGGGGACCCACTGAAAACCAAGCTTTTAACGATATAAAGAAGGCTATAATTGATGCTCCATCTCTCATGAGCCCTGATTTCTCTCAAGACTTTACACTCTACACTTTTGCCTCTGATCGTTCTTATGTCACGGTCCTAACTCAGAAGAATGTCGAGAACAACGAAGTACCCATCGCCTTTACGAGCTCTGCTTTCAAAGGTGCTGAACTTAACTACCTAGCGGTCGATCGACAAGCCTACGCTATCTTCAAGGCAGTTAAGCATTTCCGGTCTTATCTTTTGAAATCAAGGACGAAGGTCATTGTCCCTTACCCTGCCGTAAGGAACTTGTTAGTGCAAAAGGAGTTAGGAGAGAAAAGAGCCAACTGGGTCACCTCCTTGCAGGAGTATGACTTAGAGATCACCCCAGCACAGATTGTGAGAGGCCAAGGGTTGTGTAAGTTGGTAGTTGATTCAGAAACCAAAAAGCAAGAAGATAGTGATACGTCGGACCTAGAACAACACGATCAGAATTTGATTTGTTGTGCACAGAACCTCGTGAGTCCTTGGTACAACGATATTAGACACTGTCTTGAACATGGATCATCACCCCGTCACCTTGACCCTGCCAAAAGAAGAGTGTTGAGACTAAATTCTGCCTCCTTTCACCTAGTTAATGGTATACTGTTTCGTCAGAGTTTTGACGGCGTACTGATGCATTATCTTGAAAAGGACGAAGCAGAAAGAGTTTTTCTTGAGTTGCATGCAGGAGAAGCTAGTGGTCACTTCGGTGGTGATACCACTGCTCATAAGGTTTTAAGAGCCGGTTATTACTGGCCAACGCTTTTTAGAGACACCCATGCCTTGTGCCGTAAATGTATCATTTGTCAAAAAGCATCAGAGCGATTGCAAAAACCAGCCTTCCCCTTGCAACCCGTCACAGTCGATTCTCCTTTCCAGCAATGGGGCCTTGATATCCTTGGTCCTATTAACCCTCCGTCCTCACAACAGCACAAGTATATTGTGACAGCCACTGATTACTTTAATCGATGGTCTGAAGCCACTGCGCTAAGAACTGTTAACACAAGTCAGGTGATCGCTTTTCTTAACTCGAATATCATCACCCGTTTTGGTATCCCTGATTGTCTAGTCTTTGATAACGCTTCATACTTTTCCTCTCTTGAAATGAGTGAGTTCGCCTTAGAAAAGGGAATAAAGCTGAAGTATTCTGCAAGCTACTACCCCCAGGGCAACGACTTAGCAGAATCAACAAACAAGAACTTGATCAAGATTATCAAGAGAACTGTGGCTGAAAATCACAAGAATTGGCACAACGCACTGTTGAATGCACTGTGAGTTGATATGGTAACACCCAA
Source organism: Picea engelmannii (assembly GCA_009831015.1). Taxonomy (NCBI): domain Eukaryota; kingdom Viridiplantae; phylum Streptophyta; class Pinopsida; order Pinales; family Pinaceae; genus Picea; species Picea engelmannii. Next base: position 912,632 of record ML777517.1, read on the forward strand.
AGCTGCTATAGGTAACTCCCCCTTTTTCCTTGTTTATGGCAGAGAAGCCATTTTGCCACCTCACATTCTTCTTCCTTCACTCCAACTGTCACAAAAGGTTCAAGAAGAAGATTGTCCCCCTTTAGAAAGCCGTATTAACGCTTTGATGAAGTTAGAAGAAGTAAGAACCCAAGCTAAGCATAAGCTAGACCAACATCAACAATTGATTAAAAGCTGGTTCGAATCTAACTCTGCTTCTGATAGGAATTTTGAAGAAAGCGATCTCGTCTTAAAGTGGGACAAACCACATGAAGGGAAGGGTGAACATACCAAGTTTCAAAATTTGTGGCTTGGGCCATTTTTGATTGCTGAAAATTTGGGTCCTAGTTCCTTTCGATTGCAAAATCTTGAAGGGCAGCTTGACACCTATCCGGTGAATGGCCAAGCCCTGAAAAGATACTTTGCTTGATTTCTACCCTTGTATATTATGTAAATATTTTTTTTATTTTGCATTCTTTTCATTTGTTTCTTGTTTTGATTTTGATTTGATTGGATCAGTTTTGTGTTTTTTGAAACATATGCATGCCTGTACACTGAGCCATTCAGACAAAGATCATGGGAAAATCTCTTCGCTGAAATAACTTCTGAAAGAGTGTACAAACATCAGTGATATATTTCTGAAAATGATATTGGAAAATGTTGTTTGAAAGAAGTTTACTAATTTCAATCTCTGAGTGAAGTGTGTCATGATCATCTTTATCTTTTTACGCTGTCCCTTTTCCATAAAGGAAAGACTCAAAAGGATGTCTCCCTGTCATAGCAAGTTGTTTTAAAAATAAAACATTTCTGGAGCTGAATAAAGGACAGTATCAAAAAATTTCTGATGAGGTCTGAAAAAATATGATAAAATACCAAGATTTTTCAGCGTCACCCCGCTCAGCTATATATAAAAGAAAAATAAAAATAAAAATATCAATAAGAGATGTGGGAAGTGTTTGTAAACCCGTCGGGATACTGAACAGGTCCACTGGCAGCGGGTAAATGCAAGCATGGCACCAAGACAACTTCGCCAAGGTACTGAATAGGCTTGCTGGCAGCGAAGCAATGTCGGGTAAATGAAAATCTATAAAATTATAAGAAACCTTTTTTAAAAGTCCTTTATTCTGATCTAGAACTTCTTGATAGGATACAAACATCCGAGTGGGTTAAATGGAAACCCTGTCGAGGCTATGGACGCCTGCTGGCAGCAGTGGTCATGCCAACAATATTGAAGATTTTATCATAAAAATCATGACTTGCTGATCTTAAAGAATGTTATTGGTTTACGTCTTTTAAAACATCGTTGAAAAAGATAGTGAATGATGATGTTTGTACGATTTTCTGGTTGTTGTTTTTGAGTTGAATTTTTCTTTGCTGTCCTAATCTGAATTTGTTTCTTTTAATAGAGATAACTGCTTCGCCCAGTGTGTCTCCATTGTTGGCAGCCAATTAATTTTTTTTTTAATTGCCCTAAAAAGCTGCCTACACCTATGTCTCTTGAACTTCAAATTTTTGTCGCATTTTGCAAACAGACGATATTTTCATTTTCAAGCGACATTTGCAAATTGATTTCGATTTAGTTTTCACGACTGAAAGCGTGAAAACTCCTCCATCGTTATTTGGACTATCATGATCTATTTATTTGATATCCTGATTGGTACTTACCTTTGGTCTGCTATTAAATGGCTGGAATGACTTTCAAACTATGTCCATTTGCTTTGATTGCACAACTTGATTTCTTTGGTAAGGCATTGAACATGTTAAGTTATGGGTTATACTTGATTTCATAAGGGTCACGGTTGATCTTGTTTTATATAATGTGATCCTTACTATCATAACTTCTTAACTTATCGATTTCATAAAGTCATTGGTTACAATGTTTATAAGCTATGATTATGCTAAAAAACGTATGTGTCACATATCAATTTGGTTTCATATTTGAGTGGCAATATTTTACACCTGGTGCGTTGGTAAAACTTTTGGATTTCATGTTGGATTGAACTATACACTTGGCGCATTAATATGACATATGGTTTTGGTTTTACATTTGATTAATGGCACGTTGATATGGTTATTCACCGATTTGGGTTGGCCGATTAATATGTTTTAAACGTTATGATTACTGATGGAACAACGTTGTACTCAGCCATTAATACACTACGTGGCGGTGATAATCCCACCACCTTCGCACGCATTACATTGATTCATACCCCTTTGAGCGCTTGCAGCTGTTAAGCCCTATCGTTTTTGCTCCTGCATTTTGTATTGTTCAAACCAAACCCTACCATGCACACAAGCCATGGCTCCGGTCGTAAGGGTTGAGCCCAATGGTGACCAGGCACTACTGATGTTCGATGGCACTTATAGTGACCTGGAAGAATTCAGATGGCTCACGTTCATACGAAGATTCGATGGTTATAACCCTGGTGTGGCTCAGCAATTTGCGCTAACATTCGATGGCTGCAGAGCCAAGGTTGGGGATGTGCAACTTGAAATTAATGAGCAATTTCTTAGCTCGACAACTAGTCTGCCTTCTACGGGACAGAAGTGGTCTAGAAATTGTAAATTGGAAGATGTCCCGTGAACATTTCTTTTCCAATCTCGAATGGTGAACTCCTGCGACAAAGGATGGCCTACAGATATGTTAAAACAACGATGGCATGACCTGCTAATGATAATCAAGCAATTCATTACTTGCGATGGCAGGTACAGGTTCATTTTCTTGTTTCACCTTCGTCTATTGATGGTTTTTATGGGTTTTGAACTCAATGTGCCTCACTACCTTCATAGAAGTTTGTTTAAGATGGCAAAAAGGTATAAGCGCAGCCAGGCCAATACCAGCCTTTTCCATTTTGGGTTGATTAAAATTATTATGGTTTATGAATTGGGGTTACGTCGTGACAGTTGGGTTGATTTTCTCAGCCGTAATGGTTTTGAGGACTCAAGTCCACCACAGGTTGATAAACCTGTGGTGAGTGAAAGCAAGCTCCCCCCCCTGTGCCTTACAATTTTTTGCTACCCAAACCTCTACCCGATTCACCTACGAACTTGCCCATGTATGTGACCAAACAGGTCAAAATTGAAAGGCCAAAAGCCAAAAAGCTTAAAGCTAAAGCTTATGCGAATTCTAAAGGTAAGAAAAACACCCGGTTAATCTCTCGCATGGCGAGAAATAAACCGAAACCCTCTGTTAACCCTGAGCCTATCGTGGTCAGTGAAGATTCAGATTCGGAGATTGAACGATTCCTTGCAGCTGAGTATCCCTACTCAAAAGGTCTGTGTGGAAAACCTCCTTAGGACTTTGTAAAAAATCTACAACCTTGTTTGCGTAATGATCCAAATTATCTCGGCATCAAAATGCCCTGTGAAACCCCTGGTGACTCGTCGAAACCCTCTCTTGCTCCATCTCAGCTAGAAACTCAACCGTGTGATCAGTGTGGTGCATGGCTGGAAAGGTATTACATTGATGTGCCAATGCTACAATCCAGAATTCACGATCTGGAAGATCAAGTGGCAATTCTCACTAGTCAAAAGGAAAAGATGCCATCCACTGATAAGAAGCAATGAACGACTGGTTCGATTTTGTTCAAAAAGGTGGAGTCTGCTACAACGGTTGTAAACTCAAAGCTGGCATAGTCTAAACAGTCATACTGGTATGATTATCATTTGTTTATATAATTAATTCACAGCTCTGTGTATAGCATCAAATCGTTTAATAAGCATGCATTATTTTATATAAGTTTGTTTTGATTAATCGAATTCCCGAATTAGCTTTTATTGGATTTTGTTTTGGTTCGATCGATCATACGATAGATTTGGTTGTTTTAATTTAGTTTTAATTGAATACTCTATCTAAACACAGGCTGTTTCTGTTATTTAAATTTCAAACACAGTCAATATTTGATTCGAATTGGTGATGTTCTAGATGATATGATTGGCAATTACAGTTAATTGTTGTGATTTTATATCTTATGGACAATTCGAATACCATCCTGTTAAGGTGTAACCAATTTGCGAACAGATGTAAATCATAGCTGTTGTATCCAACTATTCGATTCACTTGATATGGTTTGACCGTGTTCTCAGCTCGGTTTATATTGCAACAAATATATTGTTTAAATTTGAGTTGTTAAACGTAAATGATCATGCCCAGGATTACGATGTGTTTCTATTTTTGGCTCAATCACAATTGGATTTGATTATGGTTATCACTGTTGTTGATGGATACGATTATTATGTGATTCTGTCTGACTGATTATACGAACGCTCAACGATTCAAATCTATGGTGAAGTTTGATGCTGTCTTGAATGTTTGGCAACAATCGTAACGACTTTCCTTATTGGCATTTGACCAAATCTTTTACTAATGACAAATCAATTTCGATTGCATTCAATTATGATTGTATCGATTGTGATTGTGTTCAATTAAATCATATCTTATACTATTTGATTCACTGCTTGATTTCATTTGATACATAAAAGGCCTGTGAAGATTTGACCATGTTTTATGGTAACTGAAAACAGAGCATTCTTTACTCTGTTCCGATTGCATTCATTTTGATATTGTTTAATTTGAATGATAATTTCAATTGAATCATTAGTAATTCGTTTTTTATGATTATTAAAAGAAAATTAAATTGGATTTGATTTCTTTTAAGATTTTATTTGATTGCTATCTGGTCCTGTGTGCTAATTTAAGACTAGCTACAGAATCAGGTGATTCTGTAGCTAAGTCTGTAGAATCAAATTTTTTAGTGTTTTGTTACTCAAATATCTTTCTAATTTGATATTTGTGTTCTATTGTAGGTAAATTCGATTTTCAATTGAGTTGTTGAGCAGTTAGGGGATGTTCCAAAGATTTTACTTGCATTTCATTTTGCTTAGTTTAGTTGATTTTGGGATTATTCCCAGATTATGTAAAACAATTTGCTATTATTCACAAGGAAGTTTTACCTTGTGAAAAGACCTATATAAACTTATGATTTTTGTAATAATGTTCATCCTCATTCATGGGAGAACAAGGATATGGAATTCTGATACAGACTGGAGCAGAATTGATGTTTTTTCATAGCTTTAGCTTCTCAATATATCAACATTTTGTTTCATGTTTTGTATATCATTTTGCTTATGGTTTATGACTACTTTAGCTATCTAAATCAAATGCAAATGATATAATTTTATTACTGTTATCCATATTTTGTCTCTTCCAAATAGATAAAAGACATAACAATTGTTAATTTAGTTTATGAATGACAATTTTATCTTCTTCATAGATTGAATTGTTATATATAAGTCCTTGCATAACAGGTTTCCCTTATTACAGGAATTTATAATCATGAGATTGTTATGATTTTCTTTTATGTCTTGTTTGTCCTGTAAAACACTTCAAGAAGCAGCATAGCCGATCGTTTACGAAAAGCCTACGGACTAACCGGTGCGAGTTTCCTCCCCAACCAGCTTAAGAAGTCATCTTGCACAGGGCAGACTTGGAGCGTTTCCAGGTCAATTAGTTCGTTGTTTACTGTTTTCCTTTAGTAGTTTAATATAGATATAAGTTTAATTAGATTTATATTAGATTGTTTAATTTCAGTAAATTATATTAGATTGTTTAATTTCAGTAATGTTTGTTTCTTTTTCATAAAATATAAAAATCAAAAAGAGATCCTTGGCTGTCTTAGGGCAGAAAATACATGAGTTTTGCAGGTTTTAATCAAATCTGTAGATTGTTTATAGTGTACATTTTTGAATAAGTAATATAGCAGCTGATAATTATTAGTAGTTTGAAGATAGAATAGTTAAAATAGTTTATATTTAGTATATTAATTTCTTTTCTTTGTTTTATTAGTTTCTAGTTTCCTTTATTTTAGTTAGTTTCTTGTATTTAGTTATAGTTTAGTTTGTTTTATTTATTTTAGTTAGATTACATAGCTCAGATCAATTCTCTCTTTGGTTTTCATAGAAGACCTTAGAGCGGCCAACAGAGCCGTTAAACTCGTCAGGGTGGTTCATTCCAAACGACTTGGGTTATTTAGACAACCCCGGACCGGTTCCACTCTCCCAGTTGACGGACGGTCAATTTTGCCCGTCAACACAGCCCCAGCCAATGCGGCCACTTGGGCAAGTCTATTAATGCAAAAGAAAAATATTACAGAGAGATTTTACAAGAGAGTTGCTCACAATCAATTATCAACAAATGACCCTCCATGCTTTTTAAATAGATATCATGGACTAATTGAGTGTTAAGCCACAGATTATTGTAGCCGTTAAGATCAAGGAGAATATGAATTGTCAGATCACTCTATGTCGGGAACATATCATGACTGTCATTTTTCTGAACTACAAATGCACACTAATGCATAATAAAGAAACACACATTTACCTAATGAGGCATTAGACCAAGTAGATCTTAACTAAATCCTAAGTGTCTAAATATCCTAACAATATACTTCATCTTGTGTTGTGTCTTTTTTCGTGATGGTAATGGTAAGATATTTGTCGAATATCAGAAGGCTTGAAACCCAGTCCATTATATTTTATTCTATTAGGTATGGCTAGAAATGTCATATTAACCCACCATGCGACTTGGTAAGGAGGAATTGAACACAAGATTGAACTATGGGGGCCCAAACAAAATGGGGAAAAATGAGAAATGTGACAATATGATATTTCCAAAGGGGATTTTCTCATTTATGGGTAACTATCATTTTTGTTCCATCAGCTCATAGGATAGAATATTCATACTTGTTTAACTATACGTATAGACATTGATTTGGGTCACGAACATTGTCTCGAGTGCACCGAAGAACTAGAATTTTTCCCAACTTGAGCACCTTAAAATTACTCCAACTAACATTAATGGTTTTGGTATTAACTTTTCTTTCGCTGCCTTGGAATTTTGTCATGTGTGGGGTTTTCTTGGCGAAGCCACTCTGTTTGGTGATGACCATAGTATCCTAGTTATACCTAGAGATCTTGAAACCACTCTGAGACTCAACAACATAGTACAACTTACCTGGTGTGTAGTCGAGGAAAATGTGTGCATTGGAAAGGCTTGTGTTATCCTTAAGGTGGTTTGATATGAATACAAAAAAACTTTGAAAGCTAAGTAATGACGGATTAACAAGATGTAGACGAGAGTCTCCCGAGGTTTTAGTGAGACAAAAAAATCATTTCACCCTGAGGTACTTTGGGATAAATGTTTCATACCACAAATATGTCATCCCACCTGGTTTGGAGTTATTTCTTGCTCGTTATTAGAAGTCAATCGATAACCACTTTAATTATTTCTATCGAAGTTGCCTAGATGGGATATAATTTTTCATTGCAACCTTTATGCCATACTTTCAACTGGCCGATGTAATTAAATTTACACACATTCAAAATAGGGAAAATACATTCCCTTACAAGTGGATTATTCTCTTGATTTTCCCCAAACCGAACTAAATATTTTTGGTGTAACTACCTGTCGTGTATGTATTTATTATACCAAGGTTTCTATGATGCCTAATTTTTTAATGTGATGTTGATTTCTATACACATGCGTAAATTCCTATTCTTGGGGGGAACCATTCATGGTTGATATGCACCCATGCATCAATACCCCAATTATTAATCTATCGCATCGACCCCTGGTAGGTCGTGATGCTTCTTCACGCATATCCAACTTATCAATATTTACCATGGAGGATTTATGATAGTTACAACTTAACCCGGGGGCACCTTCTAACCTCCCAATTGGATACAGGTTTCAACCTTTGATCCAAATTTATGAGAGGAACAAAAGGAATAACATACTCAATACAATAACATAGAGATACAGAAAACAACAATAGATATCCAGTGAAAAATAACTTCTATTGAATAAATAAAATAGGTTGAAACTATAAAACTACATAACAAAAAACAACTTTCTCAAATGGTGGTAGCTATCTATGAGAAGAGATGTGGTTGCTACACACATCCATATGACCAGAATCATTACAATGAGGATATAGAAGCCTTTTTAACATTACTCATGAATTCAAAATCCATAGACATCCAAAAACCTAACCCTAGGAGATGAAACGCCAAAAGTTATGTGGGCCCCGATGGGTAAGTTGGTACCTCAACTTCCTGTGGTCGTAAATTTTTCATACGACCTTCGTTTTAGGCGTGTGATAGCCCGTTGGAAAGGTATTTTTGAGAAATACACATTATGAAATTGAACTCTAACTCCATTTATACTTTCACAGTGGAAAACCAAAATAACATTCTTTAGGGCCCCAAAATGACCCTTGAAGTACAAAAATATGTAGTGACATGAAAAAATCCAAAATAAGCTAGTTGGATTATGTTGGAGGCCACCAATATCCACATGGAATATATGTAGGGATTCAAACAAACCTGAAATTGTAGAACCTGTTGGAACATTTATAATCCTATAAATTTGATATTTAAACACAAAAACATCTCTAATCAAATCGAAACAAGGCACGTGTGATAATCGTCGTTGATGAAATTCCTCAGATTGATCGGACGATCACAATCTCTTCAGAGTCATCGAGCCACCTGATTATTAAGTAATAAAATCACTAAAGGTCACTTCAAAGATTCGTGCTTTAGGAAGTTCGACAAGTCATGACTTTAAAAAACCCAAAACCTGAAACAAACCATTATCACTCTTTCATAAACTTTCAAAGAACACGAGGGATAATACACGTGTATTTTTTTGAGTCTTCCCTGGGTGGACACATGGAATCCATTTGCGACATTTTCCTCCAAAGATTCGTATGAATATAAGTGACACATGTCACCCCCTAGTATCGACACATCATTTAAAATGATGTCACCCTCGACACGTCACTGCGGGTAACGACCATTCAAAAATATAATGACGAGCTAAATTGCAGATCCACGAAATAACAAAATCCCGAAATATTAAATCTTAATCAGTGAAGTTAATCTCGGTTAAAAGACAGTTAATAACTTTGCACATCAGAAATTCAGATGTTTATCATCCATCACATCTTGAAGTCTTTGAAGTCTAAACTTTCGAAACACTTTAAACTTAAACGAGGTTAATTAAAGTTAAAAAATGATTATCCAATAACTAAACTTTTCGCGGTTTCATGTTTTGAAGATTCTATCGCGAGATACTATTAAAAATCCCAAAGTTCGAATGAAAAAAAACACGTAAAGTTAAACATGATTAATTAATGATTTAAACAAGATTATCTCAAAATTAATCTTTCATGAATTCTCGATTAAGAGATTTTCTAACCCGTTTCATCCAAAATTCTCGATCGCGAACCGCCGATATTAATGGCATTAATCACAAATCTACGGTAATGATTCTAATGTGGATTGCAGATCACGAGTTTTATATTCTCATTAAGGTAAAGTGATTTATAGTCAGTAAAGGTATTTTCAAATTAATATGCCTAAGGTGAATAAGAACGCTTGATTTTGAATTCCATTGTTTCTCACAAAATAACAAGTTTTAGCCAACTGAAAAGCTCATGCATTCTTCTGTAACAGGTAACCCATTTCCATTTTCACCAATATCATGGCACCACGAAAAATGGCTAAAGTAGCTAGTGAAAGCGTAAATATGAACACAAATGTCATGTCGAACACCTCACTGAGAGGCATAGATACTGTAAAATCTTGGACACAGGTGTTCGATATTCTATAGCACGAGCTGATAAATTTCCCAGATGATTCAGGCGACGAAGTGACTGAAACTAATGTAACCAATCTCAAGGGAATAGCTTAGTCAGAGCTACACAAAATAACAACGCGACCGAGGCTGATGCTGTATAACGACATGATAGGCTAGGCCTTGGAAAACGTCGATATTTCAACCAGGAGCATTGTTGGTCCTTGACCAAGTTTTGGGATATCCTTGGTCATCTTTGACCCATTTTGGGACTTTGATAGTCTATCAAAGGCGGAGCACAAGACGAAGCAGATATTGTAGGATGCCAGCCCCTTTTTGGGTCCTTTTTGGGATTTGGGATTATGTAACGGGTATGGGGATGTCAGCCCATGGGTTTACCCATGTTTAGGCCTATTTTGTAAAGTATAAATAGATGTCTAGGCAATGTAAGGAGAGGCATATATATATCTGTGTGATATTGGTCTAAGTGATAAGTATGGATTGTAGATGCTTTGTGCATATTGTGTGAGACTTGCAGAGCTACGTGCAAGTAATTGTAAGAAGGCTTGGTGCTGAACCCTAACTTGAAGAAGGAGGATATGGCGGAGTGCACGTAGATCTCCTGTCTCTTGCGGAGTAGGATTTTGATGCTATGTGCCTATAAGAAGCTTGACTAAAGATAATAAATAAGAAGAGTTGGTGGACGTATCCCTAGGGTGGGGGTGAACCACGTACATGTTGTGTTGCTATGATGTGTGCCATGTGTTGATCTATTTATGTCTTTACCTGCTAAGTGATTTGATATAGATGGATAGATCTATTTATGCTTTTTGCTAACGATGTATGTGGATGTTAGATATGAACTATGTGAACTTGCTTAGTGCTTAAATCTGCTAGATCTAATCTATCTCTTTATTCTAAGTGCTTAGATATGTTAGATCTGAATGAATGTTGCGATGCTTTGTTTTATCTGCGAAGTAGATACTAATTTGAATGTCGATGAACTGTAGTTTCTAAGTTCTCTGTTAAGTATTAAAATCATATATCTGTGTCCTAGATAAGGTTGCAGACACTGGAGTACTGCAACCACCCCTCCCTCTACCTCGGGTGAGACTTCACCTACTTCGCAGGTGTTTCCAAAAGGGTCGGTAGTTAGGGTTTTGTTGGTGTGTTGTTGTAGCGTTGAACCCTGGGTCTGCCCCTGTGCCAAAAATCATTTGTAATTCATAGAAGGTTGATGTTGGGTCTTTCTGACCAGAGCATATATAAGTAATGTATAAAATATCCCCTGTTTTTAAATATAGTTACAATGTTGCATTCATAATTGATTTTGAAAAACAGGGATGCACGTAATATGAGAAAAACTACCCTGATTTAATCAAGTACTGGTCGAGGCACCCTAAGAAATTCAGCGTAGACACTCATGGAATATATGCCACAATATTGTTAGACACCCATATGATTTATGTGGATATGATGTTATCTTTACTTTTCAGGAAGAAGATCTCCACCCACTTCTTGTTGGCATGGGTACCAATTATGCATGAAGTGGCAGAGGGATACTCTTTCAACTGAGCCAAGATGTTATCAGACAACCTAGATAAGGAAATCATAGAGTACTAGTCGATGAAGTCCAAAGGGAAGCCTTCCCCTTTCTATAAGTCAGCATACATCATGGATGCTATTTTCTTTATGACTCCTTTCCCTCTGATGAGATAGAGCTAGACCTCGATCAATGTCGAGCCTATCCATTTCTATTACTCCAAGTTGTGGGAGGACAAAGACACATATTTATTCTATGAAATGTGTCATTATGTAGTGGTGTTGATTCATATCGGCCTATACAGTTTCCCACCTCCCATAATTTCATACAGAATCATGGCCAACCTTGGAAAAATAACAGACTGGTATATCGAGGAAAACTTTTCCTACATCAGGGTTTTCGAGTGCTCAGTCCCCCCACATGCTCTCCCAAAGTTTTTACCAGATCGAATGGTATGCCGAGAAGTAGCATATCAAACTGTGATAGGGGGCATCAACAAAGAATTGAAAGCGACCCAGAAAAAGGTATGGCCAACCTTCCCTCTTCAGGTTGGTATGTTTTCGTTGTTAGATTTCGATCATTCGAAAGTAGAGGCAACAACTCTAGAAGACGTCAAGTTAGTCGATATTGATTTTAGAAGGAATGATCCATAGAAGATCGTGGAAACTCACTTGGCTCAATACATCTTAAAGAAGTATGTTCACAATATTTCCCCACAAGATGAAATATTCAGGGGAGCCAAGTCATATGAGGAAGTTTTGAACAAAGTCCAAACTCTGTCTCCAGATCAACTAGCCAGTTTTTACAGTTTTCAAAAGCACAGAAGGAATAGCTTGCCTAAGGTATTATAGGGAGAACCAATAACACCTTCATTTACACAGGAACCTACACCTCAGGGTTTTGAGGCAGGAAGTTCCTAAAAACAAGGTACTGAGGAAAAATCAAAGAATGTCAAAGCGTTAATCCAGAAAGTGGAGACTTCAATGTCAAATCAACTAGGTACTCAAGTAAAAGATCATCTTGAAGATTTTCTAAAAAAGGGGTAGGATGTGTCTCCTTCTACACCAGACAAATCAATTAATGATGCAATAGAGCAAGAAACATCCACAGAGATAGGTAACCCAATTATTTCACTAACATTGTTATAGTCAAGATTCAGGAATCATGGTTCTAAAGTCATCTCCATAGATGACCTTACCCCAATTTCAGTCGAGGAAATGCATCCTTCATACTTCTTTTTCACCAAGAAGAGGAGGACCATAGTTAAACGAGAAACACATAAGAAAGATGGTGCAACAGTCAAAAGGAAAATAACGATGTATGACAGACAGGGCCTATATGATTCATAATTATCTAAGGAAATGGCACGTTCATTAGGTGCCTTTTCCACGACCAATCAGTGGTCAATATAAAATCTAGCTGAGCAGCTGAAACAGAGAAACCTATTGGTAGGAAAGTTGCAAGACCAGATAATGACTATGGAACAGGATGTGAGAAATAATATGAACAAAGAGTTTGAACAAGTCAAAGCCCATGACAAATATCAAATCCGACAACTAAAAACTAACCTTTATGAGCTCTATCAAAATTCACAGACCAATAGAGGATTGGTCACTCAACAAGAAGAATTAATCAAGCAATTACAAGGAAATATAGACTTGAATAAAGTTACAATAGTAGAGATGGAAACTTTCCAGGCTCAAGCATTGGAAGTACATGAAAAGCTAGAATCAACCTTGAAAAACATTTACATTAAAGAGAAAGAGGCTTGTTCATCTCGGGCTAAGTTTTAGGAGGCTATATTACTAGTACCAAAAGATGATGTATCAGAGGTTCCTCGACTGTCTCTTTCGGAGTGAACCAGAGGCAACATAACTTTGAAGTTATTGGAAACAAATCTTGTCGAAATCAAGAGATTGGTCGGAGAGGTAAACAAAGCTTTCCTAGAAGCAATATCCTCACTAGAAAAAGGGCTACTTGATGTTGAAGGAAATACTATCTCTGAACCCCTAAGAGAAATTGAAATAGAAAAGAACCAATATAATTCTAGGACAAGAAGAGAAGAAGCCATGGTGACCATCAAACAAATGAGCCAAATTGATCTTATCGAAACAAACAAATGGATAGTAAACCAAAGCTTGCAGTTATAGGTCACATATTTAGTAGGAAAAACGATATAGGAAAGGTTGCCTCGAGTAGAAAATAAGCTCTACATTTTTGAATAAAATTAAGCAACTGAACCTTATGGGTTGGTGGTATAGTTAGTGAGTAGATGCATCCAATGTGTTGAATATGGGAAAGAAAGCACATCTGGAAACAAGTAAGACAACATGTACTGTTAATTAAGGTTGGTTGTCATTGATGTCAACCCTTGAAGAAATCCCCGTAGCACAATGGTTTGGGTAATGGAACCAATATTGTTTGATGTAAATATGACTCATTATTTTTTTTCATGGTTGATAAGAAGTAAATATGGATGAACTCCAAAGTGGTCCCCTTATGGTGAAATCCCTCACGGGAAGATGCTTCGCAAAGTAACATAACCCATGCTTAATTGTGGAATAATAAGATGAAGGATAATGAATTTGTTAGGGAAACTACCCTATATGGATAGTGCTTGTCATTCCATTTTCAGTGGTATGTATAATGTCACACAACTCCTCATGGTTAGAGAGTTATGACCATGTGAAGTTGGAGAACCCAAGTTTGGGTAATGGACCCAAGTTTGTTTGATGGATAACGATATGATATTTTTTATATTTGAAGGTAATACTATTAAATATGGATAATACATGTCATTTCATTCTTGGTGGTATGTGGAATGTCACATAACTCCTCACGGTTTGAGAGTTATGGCCTTACGAAGTTGGAGGACCCTCATATGTCATCTAGAAGCCCCAAAAAGTCAAAGTAGTCAAAGTGGTTTAAGAGATTTTAAAAGGTAAATAATAAAGTGAATTGATGAGTCTATTATAATTCAAAGTGAATACAAAATAAATTGTTTTAATAATAAATTTAATGGAGAAAATAGAAGTGGGTTAACCCTAAAATAAGGAAAGTGGGCCAAGTGACCTAGAAGATGTTTTTAAGGAAGCAACTTGAAGAGTATAAATAAGAGGCAAGGCTCTCTCATTTTAATAACACTTGAGAATATTGAATATATATAGGTGTATGAGGTAACCAAGTATATATAAGCCGAATTTCTGAGGGAAGGTGAAGAAAAGAAGGCCAAAATGCAAGGAAGGATAAATTATTTTGATGGTGCTTTCTAAGGTATGTTATTTACTGGTCATCTCACCATTTTAGCTATAACTTTTTTTCTATAATGATTCAGACCATGAAATTTCTATGCCATTGAGAAAACATACCCAAGTATCTGTGGTAAACAATTCATCTTGTGTTTCATTGTATTTTGGGATTCAAACTCCGTGGAAAATAGGGTTTTTGGCTAGTCCTGAAACTAGTAAAAAAACGGTGTTTCGGGTAAAAACGTCATAACTTCTTCATAATAGATCCAAATTAAGTGAGACCAAATGTGTTGGTTATGGTAAAGTATTTAGTATGATTTGAAACATTTTCAGAGAAATTCAATGAACATTTTTTGTGGGGAATGCTCTACAAGGTCGCTCTCTAGAATAAGCCAAAATTCAGCAAGGTATGTTATTTTTGCTGTAACTCCTTTTCTGAGAGATTCCAAGTAGTGAAACCTGGAGGAATTGCATAAAACACATTGAATAACATTGTATATCAGTTTCATATATTTATACATTACAGGTTCAAAGTTATGATTACTTCAAGTTAGGGTTGTTGACTAATCCAAAACTAGGCATGTGAGACTAAAAGAAAGTTTGATGAAAATGCTAGTCTCTTGTTGTTAAAGTTAAGGAAGGTTTGTAGGAATGTGATCATATACACCAGGTCTATTATAGAGCTACAATTCAGATTTGGATGATGAAATTGATGAGGGCTCTTGGTTGAGGTACATGTTGAGTACATGGTTGAGACAAGTAGTTGATGAGTTGGCACATACATGAGGTGTATAGTTGATGATGTTGGTACATATTGATGAGTCATAGTTGATGAGTAGTTGACACATGATTAGTACATACTTGGTACATTTTTGGATGCACTTGTTTATGGTACAGGTTGATTACAGGTTTTTTGGTACAGGTCAATGCATGGTTGATGCACTTGTTTATGGTATAGGTTGATTACAGGTTGAGGTACAAGTTGATGCATGGTTGATGCATGGTTCAGATTTATTGGTACAGGTTTACAATGGTATATCTCACAATGATAGCATGATAGTGGTTCCATCATTCTACATCTACTTCAGGGTGGTAGGATAGGGCAAGGATAGGTGGTTGTAGCCAGAGAACATAGGGGGTTGTAGCCTCCTTCTGGTTGTAGCAAGAGAATTGGGGAGTTGGAGCTTCGCTTAGGTTATAGCCTGAGAAACTAGGGGGTTGGAGCCTCCTTCGAGTTGCAGCTAGAAAACAAAGAAAGTTGGTCCTTCCAATGAATGTAATTCTTGATGACATATAAGAAAAAACATTTCATGGTTTTCTCTCGATTTGGGTTTCCACGTAAAACACTGGTGTACTGTGTATGTGTGTGATTTTTTATTTCTTACTGCTCTTATTGGATAATAATTCTACATTGATATAACATTTGAAGAAAAAGGATTATAATTACGCTATTACTGATTCACCCCCCCTCTCAGTAATCCAACATGTACATACTACTCATGCAGGTCAAGATCAAAGACCAGCTGTCTCCAGGTTAAAGGATGAGAAGAAGAAACGTTTATGCCAATAGATGAAGGGACAAAGGAGAATACTAATGGAACTTTTTAGTTTTACAATTTGTAATATTTACTATTTTTAAATTATGAGAAGTCCAACCGTTTGGGGTTGTGACAATTTTGTATAAATACATAGATTGAATATCTAATAAGGATTGCTTCTTGCCAATTGTAATAGAGAACACTCTCCTTATAGAGTATTAATACAAATGTAGATAGAGATTCCAAGTTTTGTTAAATCTGGGTTATGTGTTTCTTTTGTTTTCCATTTCTCAACATTTCTTTATGTATTCCTTAATAAATGTTTGATTCCAATTCAGTACAAAAACTATTGTAATCACAAGGTCTCAGTAATTTATTTAGTAAGAATATTTTTCTTTGCATTTACTGTGAGTAAATCAAGACCTTCTTGTTGTGTAGATTACTGCATTTTATACTTTATTCAAGGTTACACTATCTCTTTTCCTCTACTACAAACAAGGTAGGATTATTCAATAATTGATGCCCTGCTTCATTTTAAAGTTTTTTATTTTCATCTCATACCATTCGATATTGCAATTTCGACTAAGATACGAAATACGACTCTGTGTTGTCAAACTGTTAATTTAATTTAAGGAAATTTTCTCATACAACTAAGTTAGAAAAATCACTTTAAAACACACTCTCTTAAACTTTACTGATGCCTAACATTATTCTTTGAGCCTTAGGTTTAGTCTCAGGAACAACATATTTTTGGCACCATTGTCGGGGACAGAGAAACGAACTTATTTTTCCCTCGAAAAACGACAAGGTAAGATTCTCTCTTTGATAGTGAACAAAGATTCAATACTGAATCAAGGCTATTTTTATATTTCACTTGGAAACTCCACCAAATATAAGCTATAATTTGGTCGAAAGAATACCAGAAATAACCCAGACGATCAATAGAACACACCTGTATCCGATCCCAAAAAGTTGTTAAAACCAAAGGGATACCTCAAGTCGACTACCACATCGGTTGGTAAAAAATACCAACCCAAAGTTACCCAAGTCAATACTAAGGTTCTAGTTGAGGAATTAACTCATGAAGAGAATTTCAAACAAACACCCTCTGTGGAGGCCTCAACTAGCAAGGTCGAGGTTGGATGTGAATACCCGAAGGTAATCATACCTGAAATAAAGATTGATATTGATCCTTTTAATACTCCTAATGGTATGAACAAAAGAGCCTCCTCTTTACCCGTTATCATTAATAATGTGTCTACCTCACCCTTTCCCGAAGTAAAGGTTTTGGTTCTACGAAACCCTGAAGAACACATTATATACCCTGACTTGTCTCCTGTCGGCTCACTAATTTACACATCTTGTACATCTGAGGAAACCAGTCCACGTTTTCCTTTCTCTCCTCTTCTAGACTTTGCATATCCTAACGATCATTTTCCATATTTCCCTTCGCCATATGCCAAGGAAGTTGAAAGGTCACCACTTCGATCCCTAGAAGTTTTCAAAAACCCTCTTTTTAATTCTTGAATTTCATCCCCTCGGCTTCCAATGGCTGATGTTGGAGGAGGTGGAACCAGAGGTGGAGGAGGAGGTGGCGCTAGAGGAGAAGGTGGTCAAGGACCACCACCACCCCTAGGAGTTTTTCCAAAGTAGCGGCCAGATATGATCCCTTGGTCCTTCCCCTCGTCCTTCATGCTTTACCTAAAAATTATATGAAGAACTTACCAAAATTTATGGGAGAAGGAGATTTAACTGCCACAGAGCACATAACCTTTTTCGATCAGCTCGCTGATATCCTCAACATTGAGCATGAGGATGTTTACTCAAGGATTTTAGTGCAAACTTTCGAAGGACAAGTAAGAATCTGGTTTCGAGGACTACTAGTAGGATCCCTAGGGTCATATGATGATTTAGAAAATGATTTTTTAAGACAGTGGGGAGAAAAGAAAGACCATCTTTACTATTTGACTGAATTTAGGGCATTGAGAAAACATAATTCTGAGGCGGTTCCTGAATTTAATCAGAGATTCAACAAACTTTATCATAAAATTCCAGTAGATGTTAAACCCTCTCAACCTGCAATGAAGGTGACTTTCGCATGGGATTTTGAGCCTAACTTCGCCCTACTTTTAAGGGAAAGGAGATTGGCTACCCTCACAGGTATGCAATACAACTCCATATAGATCGAATCAAGCATTATGGCATCTGGTAAACTAAAATCCAAGGTTGAGATAGGAACCAAAGAACCTAAACGCTTCATGGAACAAGCAGGACTCTCTGGATCGAGGAAGTCCGCAGAAGAAAAAATGGATGACATGGCTAAGATAATCAAAGATTTTTTGAACAAAATATCTACAATGGAACTAGACCAATCCAAACCTGATCCATTTTTTATAAAATATTTCAAGAGAAATCCTAACCTCCAGACTAAGCAGAGGCAAGTAAAAAACAAAGATAAAAAAATACAAGATCGGTTTAAAACGGAAAATTTTAAAGGAGATGATATACATAACTATGAGGGGTTAGAAGAGGATATAAACAACCTTACTGATGAACACCAGGAACCTCATCTAACTAGACAAGATTACAAAATATCTCTAAACCAAGAGCCCATGTTTAGTAACAAGGAAAGTATAAATAACCTGGGAGAGTCCGCATATCAAGGAATCGTCAACTCCATAATGGTCAAACTTCAACATAATTATAATTTAAGGCCCAGAGAAATGAATAATGTAAATGGTCCACCAAAAAATATTTTATCGAGAAACAAAGTGAATGAGGCGGTTGTTACTAAACCATTGGTTGAAAAACAAGCTGACCAAACCAAAACAGTTGAAACTAGAGCAAGACAAACCAAGAAAATAGAGAATATAAAAGAACAAACTTCAACTAGGGAAAGCGAAAAAGCAACTAGAAGTTTTAGTTTAGAAAATGAAATAAATAAAATTAAAATCCCCATTTCCCTAGTTTATCTTGCCAATAATCCAATTTATAAAAAAAAGATCGCTAAATTGATTAATTTTTCAGATGCGAAATGTCATGCAGACGTATTAAATTTACAAGATGAAAAGCCTACGATTATTTTTGGGCCGCACATTGAAAATGTTAAGGATTTTGTACCTCCCTTTTATATTACCTTAACTATACATGATCACTTACTTCATAATTGCATGTTAGATTATGTGGCCTCTCACAACTTAATTCCTAAAGTTATCATGGAAAAGTTGGGCCTTGAAATTACTAGACCTTATGAGGACTTATATTCTTTTGATTCCAGAAAGGTTAAGTGTCTAGGCATGATCAAGTATCTAGTAGTGAATCTTGCACAGATTCCTGTAAAGAGTATACTTATGGATGTAGTCATTGTTGATGTCCCTGCCAAGTATGGCATGATCTTATCTAGGTCTTGGGGAACAAATCTTGGGGGATCACTTCAACTGGACATGACATATTCTACGGTCCCGATTTTTGGTGGAAAATTTACTCGACTGTAGAGGGAGACAAGACTGGCATACAATGTAAGTGACCCCCAAAACCCAAACAATTATGTAGTCCATGTTGTCGATCAGGATCTAGGAAATTGTATTTTATCAATAGACGATGGCTTTCAAGAATGTATAGAAGAAGAAAACAAAAAAATGGAAAAAACACATAAAGGTGTAAATAATAGGGAAGGAGTATGGAAAATGTTTTTTGATGGTGCTTCATCCTGCGAAGGAGTAGGAGCTGGAGTGCTGTTTGTTGCACCCGGAGATGAATATGTCATCCCATTTTCATACAGATTACAATGGGAAATCCATTATACTAATAATGTTTATAAATACGAAGCTATGGTATTAGGATTGGAGGCTGCCAGGAAACTAAGAATTGAACATCTAATATCTTATGTTGATGCAGAGCTTATCATGAATCAAATAAAGAAGAAATATCAAGCTAAACATCCAAGGCTAAGGTCATACAAGAATTTCTCCTGGATTTGATAGAGAATTTCTTCTTGTCATTTAACATTCACTACATTCCCAGAATGGAAAATCAGCAGGCAAACTCTTTGGCCAAAGTAGTTGCTACGTTTGTACCACCTATTGTCCTAAAGCTGAAATATCATATAGAAATGAGACACAGACCTTCAATTCCAAATAATGTGCAACACTAGCAGGTCTTTGAAGATGACAAGTAGATCAAACAGTTTCTAGAAATGATCGATGAGTTCTCTGAGATTCATATAGATCAAAAAAACCAGAACGATCCTATTTGGATCATGCAAGAAGGAGAAGATCCTGAAAAGTTACAAGATAAGATTGCAAATCATTGAATGATTGTACTTAAGAATAATAAAATCCCTAGAGGTATGATATCCTTAGAAAAATTGTTTGACCAAGATTATATACCCTTGAAATCTACCTTACAACCTTAACCTGAGGAGGTTGAAGACTGTGACATAGGGACTAAATAAAATCCTAAGATAGTCAAATTATCTAAATACCTTCCAGCCCAGGTGAGGAGTAAATATGTTGAATTTCTTAAATAGTATAAAGACATCTTTTCATGGTCCTATGATGATCTAAGAACTTACGATACCTTTGTAATTGAACATAAGATTCCTCTGAAGCATGGTATCAAACCTTTCAGACAAAAGATGAGATAGATAAATCTTATTCTCTTGTTAGTAATAGAAAAAGAAGTCAAAAATATTCTCGACACAATGATTATTGTTCCACATAGATATTCTGAATGGGTAGAAAATTTGGTACCCGTCAAGAAGAAAAGTGGAGAAATAAGGCTTTGTAGGGATTTCAGGAATTTAACTCGGTCATCTATGAAGGATAACTACCTACTGCCAAAATTGGATCATGTCCTAGAAAAAGTAGTTGGAGCCAACAGAATGTCGATGATCGACGGATTCTCAGGTTATAACCAAATTACTGTCCACGAAGATGAGAAAGAAAAAACTACATTCACTACTCCACGGGGAACTTTCATGTATGATAAAATGTCATTTGGTGTGATGAACGCAAGGGCCACTTTCCAAAGATAAATGGATATAGATTTCATGGGTGAGAGAGACAAATTTGTTGTTATTTACTTAGATTATCTAACAATCTTCTCGAATTCTGATGCAGAACATCTGGTTCATCTCAAACAAACCTTTGAGAAATGTAGAAAATTTGGTTTGTCTCTTAACCCTAAAAATTCTCATTTTTCTATGCAAGAAGGCAAGCTTCTGGGCCATAAAGTTTCGAAGGATGGAATCAAAGTTTACCCCAAACTAATTGAGCCTATTGACACAACAAACATTCCTAGAAACAAAAAAAAAATCCAGTATTTTTGAGGGAAGATAATTTTTTTGAGAAGTTTTATCCATAAATTTGTTGAAATTGTCAAATTAATCACAGATATGCTAAATAAATAAAGTGAAATCAAGTGGGTTGTCAAAGATAAAGCATCATTCAAGCATGTTAAGCAAGCTATAAGAGAAGCTACACTATTAGCTAGTCCTAACTATACTAAGGAATTCCTTATCTTTTCTTTCGCATCAGAACATACTATCACAACCGTACTTCTCCGAAATAATGAAGAAGGTTTCGAGCAACCGATATCCTTTTTCAGTAAAAGTCTCAGAGATGTCGTATTAAGATACGATATACTGGAGTAACAAGCCTACGCGATGGTGAAAGCTCTCAAAGCTTTCAGGACATATGTATTGCACTCCAGAATAATCGCCTATGCACCAACAAGCTCTGTCAAAGATATATTGGTACAGCCGAACAATGATGGTAGGAGAGGTCGGCGGTTTGCCAAAATTTAGGAATTCGATCTAGAAGTAAAACCAGCCAAGTTGGTCAAAGTTCAGGGTCTGGGGAAGTTATTAATAGAGTTGAATTTCAAAACACTTGGGATAAATCATCTGGAATCGCATGGACCTATTCCAGACATAGGATAACTTGACGATCAAACCCATACAATCCATATCGAGGATAAATTTTATTCCTTTGACTCGTATCATGATATCGTTTCATATATCTTCTCCCTTCAGTTCTTGAATGATATGACTCCATCAAAAGAAAGAACATTGAAGCTACACGCAGTTAAATACTATATTATCAAAAGTCAATTATACTGGAAAGATCCTCTAGGCTTCTTGCTACCTTGTCTAACAGAACCTAAAACAGAGGATGTCATAAATGAATCACGCCTGTAGGGCCACAACCTACAAGATCCTAAGAGCTGGGTGTTATTGGCCAAAGTTATTTACTGATGTGAATGCTAAGGTCAGTGCCTGCAACCCTTTCCAACTCTTATATGGAAAGAAAAACCTCACTGCACTACCCTTAGGACCAATCAATATAGATGTTCATTTTCAACAATGGGGTTTGGTATTCATCGGAGAAATCCACCCACATTCAAGAGATGAACATAAATGGATTTTAACTACTATCGATTATTTCACGAAGTGGGTTGAAGCCATTCAAACTCGGAATTCCATAGATTCTATAGTTATAAACTTTTTGGAGGAGAACATCCTATCCAGATTTGGGTGCCCCCAGAAAATAGTTACAAAAAAAACTCAAGCATTCAAATCTATGACAATGATAAGATTTTGTCAAAAATACAACATTGTTTCAGGGCATTCTATAGCCTATTATCCTCAGGGAAATGCATTGGCCAAATTGTCCAACAAAAACTTGATGAATATAATCAAGAAAGTATTAACAAAAAATAAGAAGGCTCGACATGTTCACTTAAAGTACCCCTTATGGGAAAACCGAATTTGGCACTAAGAAATCAATAGGTATGTCTCCTTTCCAAATGATTTATGGTACCGATTTTGTCCTCCCTATTAATATAGATATTTCGGTAATGAAGTTGTAGCAAAATGAAAACAAAGAGCTAAATGACCTAATGAGGAGGATCAACCAAATAATTGAAGTCCAACAAAACAGGGCCGAAGTCGATGAAAGACTTAAAAAATACCAAGATAATATGAAAGCCATGTTCGATAAAAAGGCGAAAGACAGGGAGTTCCTTCCTGGTGATCTAGTTTTAAATGGGATGCCAAAAAATAATATTCTGGAAAACACGATAAGTTTGATCACCTCTGGTTTAGACCTTTCATGGTTGCATCTACAGAGGGGAAGAATTTATTCCTACTGGAAACTCTCGACGGGAAAACTTTTAACGCCCATATCAACGGGCGCTATCTAAAACATTTTTTTCCATGAACATATTTCACATTACCATTGTATATACCAGTTTGGTTTTTGTTTACTTTCACAATTTTACTTTCTTTCGTAGGTTACCTAAATTTTACTTTTCATTATAAATAAACCCAGTTTTACTTAATATTCCGAAAATCAAAAATAAAATATATGTACTGCATATCATTCCTATTCTACGAAACTCTCTGATTATTTATTTTTATGCTCTTGCAGAATACTTATTGTCAGATGAGAAATAATGAGGTAGTGGAATCTAACATTTGGTTTTCAAAACGATTATTTTCCTCAAAACAAGTGATAAACTAACAGTTGGTTTGATTGAAAACGTAAATAAAATTTGAGGTATGAAATTTTATATTCATTATTTAATCTAGAAAATTTTGAAAGAGATACTATCAGATATAAACAAGGTTCTACTCATGTAAATATAATCACCTGATCGAAGATTAGAAAGATATAAATCTCTATATTTTTGAATCAAATGAAAATAAAACAAAAATGAAATAAAAAAGAAAAGAAAATAAGAATAAAAGAGAAGCTTGATAATCAAGAGGTGAACTCATGTGGAAATGAAATCCCTTTCCGAACCCTCTGACTCCTCTTTCTATTTTCATTTGCATATCTTCAAGCTTTCACTCTATCTTGATTTTCACTACATGGCCTTAAATCTTCATAGAAAGAAAGGATTTCTCCTTGACTCAGAAAGCTCAAGAGCATATATTCAAAGTAATATTAGGCGAAATTTTTTAAGTTCTTCTGATTTTAACTGAAAGAAACTAATTCTAGGCTAATATTGATCGATTTAGATCTTCTAACAAATTTAAATTGATCAGTTCGCTCAAGGAAAATCCATGGAAAATAAAACAAATTCCATCAGATCTTCCCTATAGGGATAGATGCATTGAAGATTGGGAGAGATTTAGCTCAGAGTACAATTAAAAAACTATTGATAGGTGCTCATTGTCAAATATTAAGAAGAAATCATCCTTGTATGATACATTTAAATTGATTTCCCCCACTTCAAAATATAAAATATAAGACAGATGGTGAAAGGAAATTCATAAAATGATTTCCCCCATATAGTCTAGGAAATATGGTGAAAGGAAATTCATAAATATATTTCCCCCATTTTGTCCAAAAGAGATGATGAAAGGAAATTCATGTAATGATTACCATCATCTCAAATAAAATAAAAAATTGATAATTGAAGTGGTGAAAGGAAATTCAATGGGAGATGTAGATAACTTCACCAGGGTACTAAACAGACTCGCTAGCAGTGAAGCAATATCTATGATATTTGTAAGACTTTCATACATGTATAAACATACTCTAGTGACTAGTTCTCTTTCTGGTCATATTTACATTGTAAATCAATAATGGATTCCCCGCATAAATCATTAAAAGTACTTTGCCTTGATGCGAACGAAATCGACTAAAGTCCAATAGTTCAGTTAAATTTGTTTTGATTATGTTGAGAAAATTTAAACTCAATTTCAGGAAAAGGAAACATATCAATAGCCTAACTTGAGATAAATAACTGATTATGTTTTGAAGTTTTTCTGAGACTCGACTGAAATCCGATTTTTCTTTTAATGGGTTTTTCCCCAAACGTGTTTACTAGAAATACAGTGATGAATCCATTTACCCACTAAAGGCACTTGGTATACTTTTCTTCCATGCCTCACAAGGAGACTTGATCCCAAGATGGAGCCTATGCTGGAACATTTATAATCCTATAACTTTTATCTTTAAACATAACAACATCTCTGATAAAATCGAAACAAGGATCATGCGATAATCGTCATTGATGAAATTCCTCAGATTGATCGGATGATCCCAAGATCTTTGAAGTTGAGTATCCACTTGATTATTAAGTAATCAAATCACTAAAGGTCAGTTCAGAAATCCGTTCTTCAGGAAGTTTGAAAAGTCATGACCTTAAAAACCCTAAAACTCAAAACAACCCATTATCACTCTTTCATAAACTTTCAAAGAACACTAGGCATAATACACTTGTATTTTTTGAGTCTTCCCTTGGTTGACATGTGGCATCCATTTGCGACATTTTCCTCTGAAGATTTGCGCAAATCTAAGTGACACGTGGCACCCCTGGTCTCAACACGTCATTTAAAATGACGTCACCTTCGGCATGTCACTGTGGGTAATGACCATTCGGAAATATAATGACGAGCTAAATTGAAAATCCATGAAGTAACAAAATCCCAAAATATTAAATCTTAATCAGTTAAGTTAATCTCGGTTAAAATATAGTTAATAAATTTTCACTTCATAAATTTGGACATTTATCATCCATCACATCTTGAAGTCTCTGAAGTTCGAACTTCTGAAACACTTCAAACTTAAACGAGGTTAATTAAAGCTAAAAAACGATTATTCAATAACTAATCTTTTCACGGTTTCGGGTTTCATAGAGCTACTGTTAAAAATACCAAAGTCCAAATGGCCAAAAACACTTAAAGTTAAACACGATTAATTAATGTTTTGAACATGATTATCTCGAAATTAATCTTTTGTGAATTCGTGATTCTGAGATTTTCTAACCTATTTTATCCAAAATTCCCAATCGCGAACCGCCGATAATAATGTCATTAATCACAAATCTACGGTAATGATTATAATGTGGATTGTGGATCACCAGCTATATCTTCTCATTACGGTAAAGGGATTTATCGTCAGTAAAGGTATTCTCAAATTAATACACCTAAGGTGAATAAGAATGCTTTATTTTGAATTCCATTTTTATCATAGAATAGCAAGTTTTAGCCAACTGAAAAGCTCACGCATTCTCCTATATTAGGTAACCCAGTTCTGGTTTCATCAATATCATGGCACCAGGAAATATGGCTAAAGAAGCTGGTGAAAGTGTAAATCCGAACATGAATGTCCTGTCAGACACCTCACCGAGAGCCATAGATACTGTAAAATCTTGGACATAGGTGTTCGAGATTCTAGAGGACAAGATGATAAATTTCCCAAATGATTCGGGCGATGAAGTAACCGAAACTCATGCAACCAAGATCAGGGACATATCTCAGTCATAGCTACAAAAAATAGCAGTGTGGTTGAGGCTCATGCCGTATAACAACATGATAGGCGGGGCCCTGGAAAACGTCGACATTTCAACCAAGAGCATTTGCAATTCACAGAAGGTTGTTGTTGGGTCTTTCCAAATGGATCATATACAAGTAATGTATAATCTATCCCTTATTTTTAAATATATTTACAAAGATGCAATCATAATGGATTTTGAAAAAAAAGAGTGCACACAATATGAGAAAATCTACCCCTATTTAATCAAGGACTAGTGGGGGCACCCTGGAAAATTCGGACCAGACACTCATGGAATATATTCCACATCATCATTAGATTCCCATATGACTTATGTGGATATGATTTTATCTAGAATTTTTTTGAATAAGAGCTCCACCTTGGATCAATGAAACTTAAATAAGTATGTGCACGAGATTTCCCCACAGGATGAAATATTCAGGGGAGCCAGGTCATATGAGGAAGTGTTGAACAAAGATTGAACTGTGTCTCCAAATCAACTAGCTAGTTTTTACAGTTTTCAAAAGCACATAAGGAATAGCTTGCCTAAGTTATTACAGGGAGAACCAATAACACCTTCGTCTACACAGGAACCTACACATCAAGTTTTTGAGGAAGAAAGTTCCGACAAATAGGGAACTGAGGAAAACCTGAAGAATGTTGAAGCCTTAATGCAGAAAGTGGAGATTTCATTGTCAAATCCACTATGTACTCAAACAAAATCTCATCTTGAAGATTTTCTAAAAAAGGGGTAGGATGTGTCTCCTTCTACACCAGACAAATTGGTTACCGATACAGCAGAGAAACAAATGTCCACATAGATAGGTAACCCCATTATTTCATTAACATCATTACAGTCAAGCTTCGGGAATCCCAGTTTTGAAGTCATCTCCATAGATGACCTTACCCCAATTTCAACCGAGAAAATGCTCCCTTCTGACTTATTTTTCAGCAATAAGAGGAAGGCCATAGTTAAATGAGAAACACATTAGAAATATTGTGCAACTGTCAAAAGGAAAATAATGTTGTATGACTAACAAGGCCTAGATGATTCAGAATTAGCTAAGGAAATGGGAGGCTGATTAGGTGCCTTTGCCATGACGAATCAATGGTCAGTAGAAAATCTAGCTGAGCAACTGAAACAAAGAAACCTGTTGGTACGGTAGTTGCAAGACCAGATAATGACTTTGGAAGAGGATGTGAGAAATAAGATGAAAAAAGAGTTTGAATAAGTCAGAGCTCATGACAGACATCAGATCCAACAACTGAAAACTAACCTTGATGAGATCTATCAAAATTCACAGGCCAATAGAGGATTGGTCACTCAACAGGAAGAATTAAACAATTAATTACAAGCCAAGATCGACTTGACTAAAGGTACAATAGTAGAGATGGAAACTTTCTAGGCTCAAGCACTAGAAATACATGAAAATCTAGAATCATCCCAACAAGATATCTTTGCAAATGTGGAATCCATTTAAAACTTCTATCGGGTAGTAGACCTTTCCCTAAAGAACATTTGCATTAAAGAGATAGAGGCTCGTTCAGATCAAGATAAGTTTCAAGAGGCTATCTTTCTAGTACCAAAATATTATGTATCGGAGGTTCCTCAAATGTCTCTTTCTGAGCGAACCAGAGGTGACATAATTTTGAAGGTATGGGAAACAAATCTTCCCAAAACCAAGATATTGGTCATAGAGGTAAACAAAGATTTCCTGGAATCAATATCCTCACTAGACAAAGGGCTAATTGATTTTGAAGGAAATACTATCTCTGAAGCCCTAGGACAAATTGACATAGCAAAGAACCAATATAATTTTAGGACAAGCAGAGAAGAAGCCATGGCGACCATCCAACAAATGAGACAAATTGATCTTATCCAAATAAATAAATGGATAGTAAACCCAAGCTTGCAGTTACATGTCACATATTTAGAAGCAGAAAAGATACAGGAATGGTTGCTTTAGGTAGAAAACAAGCTATACATTTTTGAAGAAAATGAAGCAAATGAACCTTCTGGGTTGGTGGTACAGTTAGTGAGTAGATGCGTCCAATATGTTGAATATGGGAAAGCAAGAGAATCTGGAAACAAGTAATACAACATGTACATACTACTCATGCAGGTCAAGATCAAAGGCCAGTTTTCTTCAGGTTAAAGGATGAGATGATGAAACGTCTCTGCTAGCAGACAAAGAGATAGAGGAGAATACTAATGGAACTTTTCAGTTTTACAATTTTTAATATTTACTATTTTTAAATTATGAGAAGTCCAACCGTTTGGGGTTGTGACAATTTTGTATAAATACATAGATTGAATATCTATTGAGGGCTTCTTATTGTCGATTGTAATAGATAAAACTCTCCTTATAGAGTATTAATACAAGTGCAAACCTTATAGAGTATTAATACAAGTGCAGACAGAGATTCCAAGTTTTGTTAAATCTGGTTTATGTGTTTCTTTTGTTTTCCATTTCTCAGCATTTCTTTATGTATTCCTTAATAAATGTTTGATTCCAATTTAGTACAGCAACTACTATAATCACAAGGTCTCAGTAATTTGTTAAGTACGCAACTTTTCCTTTTCATTTACTGGGAGTAAATCAAGACCTGCTTGTTGTGTAAATTAGTGTATTTTATACTTTATTCAAGGTTACACTATCTCTTTTCCTCTACTTCAAACAAGGTAGGATTCTTCAATAATTGATGCCTTGCTTCGTTTTACAGTTTTTTATTTTCATCTCATACCGTTCAATATTGGAATTTCATC
This sequence comes from Picea engelmannii, assembly GCA_009831015.1. Lineage (NCBI taxonomy): Eukaryota > Viridiplantae > Streptophyta > Pinopsida > Pinales > Pinaceae > Picea > Picea engelmannii. The sequence goes on from ML777517.1 coordinate 941,669, forward strand.
TCAGATACGAAATACAGCCTCTGTCCTATCAAACTGTTAATTTAATTTAAGGAAATTTTCTCATACAACTAAGGTAGAAAAATCACTTTAAAACACACTCTCTTAAAATTTCTCGATGGCTCACATTATTCTTTGAGACTTAAGTTTAATCTCAGGAACAACAGAACCCACAATTACAAATAATTACACAAGAACGTGTTGAACTAACAATTGTCAAGAGGAGCCAGTTGGAATAGGTGGATAGCCAAAAATATTCACCTAGATCAGTCCTCCACCCTAGGAATAAATGGTCTCTATTGCATTGAGTTCCCCCATCAGGTGAGGAAACTTTTGCTGAATTTTTCCCTGGGTAAGCCACTTTCCTTGGTGTAGGAGTTTCCCTGCCTTGACAACCTGTTAAAGCTGGATCTTCTAATGGTGAGTTTCCTTGACATATGTGTACATTATCAAGTCAGTGGATGCGTGTTCCATGGATTCAAGGTTGAGCTCTATTGGTGTCAACTTTTCTGTGATATCTAATTTGTCCAATAATGATGGAAAATATGGCTGAAGGAGGTCCACATTGAACACTGGGTGCAAGCCAAGGAGTGGTAGGATGTTGAGCTCAAAAGAATTGGTACCCATAGCCTTGGTGATAGTGTAAGGCCCATAGTGAAGTGGGATGAGCTTCCAATGGGGCCATGTAAGGCTCTCTTTCTAAAAATTTAGCCATACCTCATCTCCCACCTAAAACGGGTGCGGTACCCAGTGTTGATCATGGCATTGCTTGTACTTATCATTGGATTTCTACAAAATCTCATGGACATGTTAGCTAATGTGTTGAATCTTCTCAATGAATATGGTGGATTTTTTGGCCTCAAACTGAACATGGAAATATTCTACCTATGTGGTTGCAAGAGGTACTACAACATCAACGGGACCTAAGGGTTGGAATCATATCCCCACCTGAAATGGTCTATGTCTGATGGAGATATGGAGAGCCTTGTTGTAGCTGTGTTGAACATAGGGAATACTCTCATCCCATGTGCATGGATGATTTGAGTTGTACATGCATAGGATGTGCACAATCATCGAACTTACAACTTTTGTCTAACCATCGGTTTGGGGGTGGAAATCAATGGATTTAGTTATCTTGGTGTCCACTAGTGACCAAAGACTCGACCAAAATGCATTGAGGAACCTACTAACCTGATCTGACGTGATGGTTTGTGGTATCCCAAAATGGACCCACACCTGTTCGAAGAAGATCTTGACAATATCTGTCGATATGATGCTCTTCTTGCAAGTTGTGATGATGGCGATCTTCGAAAACCAATCAACCACCACAAATACACAATCATTTCTATGTTTGGTGGATGTAAGACCAGATAGGTAATCCATCGAGATGGATTCCGAAGGCCTCTCGAGAGAAGGAAGAGGGGTGTATAAGCCTTACTTCTTGATGGATGGCTTGGAAATGAAATATTCAATGAAACATGTGATATACTTTCTGAAATCTTGTTGAAGTTTTGGAAAATAAAAATGTTTATGTAGAATGGCCACAATTTTCTCCATGCCAAAATGTCATGCCATCCGAATGTAGTGAGCCTCCAAAATCATCTTTGCACCGCTTACTTGTGGGAACATAGAGGTGGACCAGATGGCATAACAATCCATCCTGGATGTGAAAATTGGTGGCATTCACTCATGTACCCTAGAGTTGATAGGTGGTGGTGATATCAGAGTCACGTTGATAATATTAGGGCCACTCAAATGCCTCATGCCCACAAGAATGGAGCATTGTGCTGAGTGCAACAACAGGAGAGCGACTAAGGCAGTCAACAACACGATTTTTGCTCCCTTTTTTATACTTGATTTTGATATGGAACGATTGTAGGTATGTGGACCACATTTTATGGTAGTCATTCTACAACTTCCCCTATGTCTATATGAATTGCATAGGGTTGTGATCAGTTTGGATGATTTTCACCTTTCCCAGAATGTAATGTTTCTATTGGCAACAAGCTTGCAAAATGCAATACATTTCTTTGTCCTATGTGGGGTATTTCTAGATAGTATCTGAGAATGTCTCACTATGGTATGCTACTGGATGACTATGCTAAGTGAGAACTACACCTACAACATAGTTAGAGGCATCAGTCTGAATCTCAAATAGTTTTTGCAGATCAAGTAAGGAAAGTAATCAAGTTGAGCACAAGTGATGCTTCAGATCATCAAATTCTTGTTGTTGTTCCTTCCCCCATGTGAATGTTTTCTTTCGACCTCCCTTGGTTACTTGGCTGAGGGCCCATGCAATATGGGAGAATCTAAAAATGAACCTTTGGTAGAAGTTGGCAAGTCCCAAGAAGCTTCAAAGCTCGGTTAGTGTGGTCGGGGATGGCTAGTCATGAATGACTTGGATCTTAGCTAGATCTACATGTACCCCATGCTTATCAACAATGTAGCCCAAGTATTGGACCCTATTCATCCCAAAGGAGAATTTTTCCAACTTGGCATATAACTTGTGTTTCCACAAAGTGCCCAAAACATGTTGAACATGATGTATGTGCTCCTCCCATGTTCTGTTGAAGACGAGGATATCATCCAGATATAACACCACAAAAGAGTTGGTGAAGGGTATCAATACATAATCCATGAATATCTTGAAAGTTGTTGGTGCATTTGATAAGCCAAAGGGAATGACCAGCCATTCAAAGAGACCTTCTTTAGATTTTACAATTTATTCCATACATCATTTTTTTTGATGGGAACCTAGTGGTAGCCAGAATTTAGGTCAATATTGTAGAATAAATTTCCCACCTTGAGTTGGTCAAGAAGGTCATCAATTCAGGGAATTGGGTACCAGTTCTGGAATGCGATTTTATTTAATGTTATGTAATCAATGTAGATCCTCTAGGTATCATCTTTCTTCTAAACCAACACAATCGGGCTTCTACAAGGGGAGGATATGCGTTGGATGTACCCCTTTTGAAGAATATCTTGGATCTACCACTTGATTTCGTCATTTTCCATCCACGAGTGATGATAGACTAGTCCATTAAGCAATGGTACACTAGAGGTTATATCAATTGGATGCTTGACTTGGCAGTGTGTCGGTACCCTGGTGAGTGAGGATAATATGTCTTTTTACTCTTCAATGATCTCGTTCACTTTCTTCTGTTGCAAAGAGAGGCTATGTGTAAAGGTGATGGATGTGGTAGCGACCTTTTGCTTACTGCGAGGAAAAATCACAAAGAAGACGGACTTCATGGTTTTTGAAATGACCTTACTACATTTATTAGTAGATATTAAAGAAATAGCGGTAGGTGGTGCTACCTATGGTATCTTGTACAATTGTCTACCCAAAGTAATAATACCAATGTGGGTTCTAGACTCATACAAAACATGTCACTTCCACCAATATGGTTGGCCTAAAAGAACATCACAAACTTCAAGGAGATCAATATCACACAATACCTCATCTTTGAAGGGATTGATGTTGTAGGTAAGACGACATTATTGGCTGACGCAAAGATCTCTTCCTTGGCGAAGCCAACTGAGGGTGTATGTTTACGGGTGCAGTTTTATCGGTAGGTCCAGCCACTTGATGACCTATGATGAAATCAGGTTCTTCTTACTGTCGCTATCGGCAATGAAATGAAGCAGAGTCCCATTTACCCACATCTATGAGTGAAAGAGGCATTCCCCTTCCTCTTCTTCTTCTCGTTCACTTGGTTGGACTTTGTTGGTACAGACATTGGCACTCAGTTCAACATCGATGATCTGCTTCCCACTTTATGGATTTGATTTGGAGTCAGAATCTTCCTTTGACTCAAATGATTTCAGCTTGGCCACTAGTGAATTCTTGGAGCGACATTCTTCGGTGTTGTTCTAAGGAATTTTATGGTATTTGTTAGCGATAAAAAATGCACCGCTATTTTGATCACATTTCTATCAATTCTCCATATGATTTATCGTCTTCTTGATACTCTTGGTCAATATCAAAACCTTGTGACACTGCCATGACCTGCATTCTGAAATTTTGGTCTTTCTCACCGATGGCGGTACCTAGTAAATAACAAAAAAGAAACTTGGGACAAAGATGGTATCTTCATGGTAGCTGTAAACATTTTTGTTCAAAATGATATGATACACAAGAACGAGTGCTCTCTGTTGATTGAAAAATTAAAATTCATTCAGCAAAGATTTATGAATATTCAAGTTTTTGGTATTCAGTATGCTTTCATATCCACTTGTCTTCAAAATGCTGCAAGTAAATATGACTATTTTGAAGGATTTATTATATTTCATGTTCCCCTGTTTTCAAAGGATTTTAGCAAGCCATTGATGCATATGAAAGAAAATACTTTTCTGAAAATCAAGCCCAGCTATCAGAGGTTCTGTTTCTGCAGATGGAGATGGGCAACACATATTTGTTTCTGACACTAATCATCATCCCATCATTGTGGCAGATGCAAATGGAAAGGTTTTAGATTGTATTGGTTCTTCTCCGGGTTTGACGATGGCAGCAAAGATATACTGTCCTACTTCATCTATTTTCAATGCTGATCAAGATTGCTTATATTTTGCAGACTGTGAGAAGCACGCATTAGGAAGGCAGACATGGAGAAGAGAACAGTTCAAACACTCCATCCTCCATCAGATATTAAACAGGGATTTGGTATATGGGAATTCATAAACAGGTTGATGCAGAGATTGCATTTATAAAAGGGGATTTTTTCAAAATAAAATGCTGAATATTGACGATATAATTGAACTTGTGAGATCTAAGAAAACACTATTCGGATTTCTATAAGATTTCCCCTCTCAAGATCTGGTATCAAGTCTTGCAAAATTGAAGCATATAGTTGTATTGGTTGATACAGATGGTCAAAGGATTTTGAAGCTCCATTTGAAAACTGGGGAGATTTCATCTTTTCAGTTTTCAAAATGTGATGTGGAAAAGTTAATTCGTGGCAGAAATGACGTGTATAAAGTTTTCAACAAGAGGATATTCAAAGCCCAACACTGAGCGCCATTTCTTTTTCTCCATAATGAGTCATTTATTTACGAAATCCATATCCCGATGCACACGGGGTTCTACTTAGTAAATAAAAGAGATAAAATGCAACCATCAGGCCGCATGCAAAGATGCCACGAGGAAAACGATTGGTGCTCCGTCATAGCGCGCAATCAGGAAAAATAAAGACAGGGATATCAAAATGAGTTATCTGTGCATCAATAAACAGTTTTTGAGGTTCAGTCTGTACCCTTAATGCGATTTCAACTGAAGCCTAGACAGTGTCCGATTGCAAAGATTTGCGGGGCTTGAGCGGAATTGTGGATTCCCTCAAATCTGAGGGTTTTGTCTTACCATTCAGTACGCGCAAACACCTTTGCTCTCAGCTGTTCCATCGAGCCCTTTAGGCCAATTTCGTTGCCAAGGCTCAGAATCTGGTGGATTACGCCCAATGTATTGTGGATTTCAGTTTTCGTGCAATCAGGGAAGAAAAGCTCGAATTAGGGTTTGGCAAATCCTTTAATGAGAAGATGGTTTATGTTGTGGAAGAAGAAGATTTGATGAAGACAATCCTTTGAAGTCTAAAGAAGAAAGCGATTTACATATGGCTTTAAAACTTGGTTTGAGTCTTTGCTTAGATTCCTTGGATGTAGTCGTGGATAGTCTCATTCTCAACGTCAATGAGGATTCACATATACTTCTCTTGGACAAGGCCAAATGTGTGCAGTGGTTTGTTTCTAACAAACTGGATTCTCTTTCCCGCTTCCACCTGTGCATTTTGGACCAACAAATAATGAAAACCATAATAATCTTGGGCATCCTCAGGTTTTCAATGGCTCCTACTATGAAGCACATTTGTTGCATCCACCTACCCATCATCAGCAGCAATTCAACTTCTCATCTCCACAGTAGGAAATACCTTTAAGTTCTCAGCAGTACCATCTCTTCTCATTATCGCAAACAAGCCAAGCTGACCATGGATATACTAATGGAGTAGACATTTCTTCGAATGTTAATGCCAATCCTGCAACGTTGGCCACAAACTCACTAGGACATTCTCAGGATTTTACCACGATGACTGCTTTTGAAGAAAAGCATAATGTCAAGCAGCAACAGATGCAGATTTCTATGCAACCTCATGGATCTGATCCAAGTCTAGAAATGAGCCTAGAGGGACAACAATGCAATCATATAGGTAATCAAAATTTTGATCTTTTGATTTTTGAACAAGCTTTGAATTTCGGTGGTTTAGGCGAGCCCAGAGGTGTTCATTAACCACCGAAAAGGGACCCTTTCGGTGGATAAGGCATTTAAAACTCAATACGCTTAACCACCGAAAGCCTGTAATAACCAGAATGATTGAAATTTCGCCCAGATCAGAAATTTTCGAATCAGATTGAGACGAAACTTCTTCGAATAGTCAGATATTGAATTATCAAGTCATATTTAAAGACTATTTATAAGGGATAAGGTAAGAAGAAGAGTTTTAATCACATTTGGCATCTTTTCATAGGCAAAATTTCAGGAGTTTTTGGCCACACATCATCAGCTCGAATTTATCTTTAGAAGAACAGGTTGAAGAAGCCTTGGAAGGCTAATCTTCACGTCATCAACAATCAACACATTTTAAGGACCAGCTCATAGAGATTATCCTCCTTTTTGGGTTTTATCCCTATCTTTTTGTAAATGTAATTTGACTTTCTATTTTTAGTATAGCAGATCCAGTTTTCTAGGATCTGGAAATTGTATGTAAAGGCTATAAAGCCAGGAACATTTGAGGAAGAAAGGGTTCGATTTTTGGTTCTACATGCTGCTACTGTAAGAGAGACCTATTCTTATTATATGAAAAATTGCAGGCTTCCTTCAGTTCTGTTGTCAGACTTTTCTTTGTTGTTCTCTGATATCTTATGAGTGAATGTTCTTTATTAACGCTTATTCAATCTTCATGTGACTGTCATCTCACTAATTGATTGATTAAGTTGAGAATCATAAGTTATTTCCTTAGTTATTAAACCCATTGTTCTTGTTTTATATGAGTATAGTCTGGTTCAATAGCTATCTTCTCTACCATTTAATCAAACCTTGTCTGACTGCATTACTAGAAGGCCTTGTGAGATTTTATATTTCTAGATAGTCTTGAAAACACAGTCCAGTCCCGAGATATTCATTTTGATCCAAAAACCACATCAATTATTAAGAAAAAATTTCCCAAAAAGATTTAGTTACCAGGCATCTCCGACTTACAGCCTAGGAGAGTTTCCTAGAGTGATAACAGTATTCACACCATTTTCTTGTGTCCTTCTTCAACTTCTCATTACCCTTCTTGGGTTGTGTCTTAGACTGTTTTCCCTAAGAGAAAAATTATTTTCTTTGTCCCTTGTTTTGTGGTTTGGGGTCACCTTTTACCTGCTTCAGTTGTGAGTAGTTTGCAGATCCAAACTCTCACCTCTTCTCCTTAAATTTCTACTCGATCTTGAGAGCATATCTCTAAGCCAAACCTAATGATGTGATGTCCAGAAACTCCATTTTTGTTTGAATGTATCTATGCTAACAACTGTTGTATTTGAGCACTGGATGTCATTTAGAGTCTTTGATACTTAATTTGGTGCATATGGTATGGAAAATATTGGTGAAATATGGTATTGTGTGGTCCTCTCCTGATGTAGAATGCTCCATCTTGTGTATTAGTCCTTGTAGCTTTCAAGAGGGTATTACTATTCTTTAATGGCATCGTTGAAGGAATTTCGATTGAGGGAAACCAAAAATATTGCAGATTCCGCTATGGCCCTTTTCTTAGAGTAAGTATTGTAAGTTTTAAACCTGTGAAGTAAACCAATGCATATAGATTCTTAAGAAAAAAATAAATTAATCAATGCCTCATACACATAGTACACAAATATTTATACCGGAAACCCTTAACCAGGACAAAACCATTCAACGCTTCATTGAATTAATTTCACCATTCACCATACACTATATATACAATATTTGTAGGTATTCCGTAGATACCAAAACCCTAATCCCTTAATCCTGGATTAATTTAGAAAACCACTAAAAATAGCAAAATCCGCTAAAATAGAAAAAAAAAAGGCCCAAAAAACAATTTAAGGGTGTTGCCCCAAATGCTACGCGTAACCAGGGAGGAATACCTGGCCCGCCCTGGGACCCCCCTAGGAAGCGCCTGTTGCACACGACACAAAGAGAACTAATAGAGGGATCTTCAGACACAGTTCTCGAATCTGACGTGCCCACACACACACATGTAAATAATATAACACATACCCAACATTCTCCCACTTGTTGTTTTATTTGCATCCAAAGGTCCACGGGATTATATAGTCAACAATCCAGGGAAGAAATTCCCATTGTTGCTCTACACCAAGAGAAATTTTCTGTACTCACAAACTATGTCAATGAATCTACAATATTCTTCAAAGTGTCCACCTTTCCCAGCAACACCTTCTTTTCCTGAACGATGTCTCTCACAAAGTGATACTGAACATCAGTATGATTTGTCTTCAAATGATAATATAGGTTCTTTGTCAGGAATATTGCACTCTGACTGTCACTATCTAATCTCACTGCTTGTTTTACCAACTCGATACCTGAACACAATCTTTGTAACCATATTGCTTCCTTTCTTGCATGAGTGGCTGCCATGTATTCAGATTTTGTAGTTGAGAGTGCCACTATGGCTTGTCTTTTTCTCATCCAACTGATTGGTCCTCCAAATAGGTTAAACACATACCCACTTGTAGATCTTTTGTGATCCAGATATCCAGCCTAGTCTGCATCAACAAATCCATGTATGTCCACCACTTTGTCCAATCCTAGTCTTCCTTGGTATCACAATCCATAATTGGTAGTGCCACGCAAATACCTGAAGACCCTCTTTATTGTTGTCCAATTCTCCTTCCCTTGTTTTGACATATACCTACTCAAAACTCCCACTACATGTGCAATGTCCAGTATATTACAGAGCATTGCATACATCAATTTTCCAACTGCACTGGCATACGGAACATGGGACATGTCCTATTCTTCTTCCTGTGTCTTGGGAGACTGCTCTGCAGATAAATTTACACCTATAGGAATAGGAACCTTGACTGGTTTACTTCCATG
>ML777517.1:950927-969850 GCA_009831015.1 Picea engelmannii
TTCCCATAATGAAGTTAGCAGCACCGAGATCCTTCCTGTCAAATTTGGAGGATAGCTGTGATTTCACCTCCTTGATAACATCCATGTTATTTCCTACCAACAACATGTCATCAACATACAACACTACATAAATGAAGTGATTAACAACCTGCTTGGAATATACACAGTGATCGACCCTGCTTCTCACAAATCCCAATCCAAGGATGTATGTGTCAAAATTTGTGTACCACATCCTAGGTGATTCCTTCAGACCATATAGTGACTTCTTTAGCTTACATACCAGCTCTTTATTTCCCTTCACTACAAAGAATTATGGCTTCTTTGTGTAGATTTATTCTTCCAAATCCCCATGTCAGAATGTTGTCTTCACATCCATCTGTTCCACTTCAAGATCAAAAGAAAAATCAATAGACAAAATAAATCTAATAGATTTTAAATTAGCAACAAGAGAAAAAATCTCACCAAAGTGAATTCCCTCTACCTGGGAATAACCTTTTGCTACTAACCAATCTTTGTATTTCTCCACTTTTCCTTCTACAATAAACTTCTTCTTAAACAATCATTTGTTACCAACATATTTTCTTGCAGATGGAAACTCAACTATATCCCATGCCTCATTCTTATCCAAGGCATCCATTTCTTCAACCCTGGTCTTCTTCTAGAGTTTACTATCCTATGAATTCACTGCTTCCCTGATAGTTCTACGATCATCATCAACAATAGATAAAGAAAAATTGGAACGTAAATCAGGTGGACAATACCTTTCTGGTTGCCTTTATTCTCTCACTGATCTCCTCAATATTGGGGTATGAGGTTCTTCTCCTTCTTATGCTTCATCTTCTTCAGATGATTCATATTTTGCATCATCCAACACAAGCTCTATTTTCTCAGGTTCTTCTGGCCTTGGTAGGAATTCCTGTTTGGAAACATCATTTACCTCTCTAAAAACAACATCTCGACTATAAACAATCTTCTTGGTATCTGCGTTCCAAAGCATATAACCTTTCACACCATCTTTATAACCAATAAAGATACACTTTTCAGCCTTTTATCCACTTTAATCCTATTTTCCTTTGGAAAATGTACATAAGAATCACAACCAAACACTCTAAGATGATGAAGAGAGGGTTTCTTTCAAGTCCATACCTCGTGTGGAGTTTTATCATCCAACGCTGATGAAGGTGATCGATTAACTAGGTAACATGTTGTACCCACTGCCTCTACCCAAAATACTTGTCCTAACTCGGCACCGCTGAGCATGATCCTTGCTTTTTCCATTAGTGTCATGTTCATCCTTTTTGAAACTCCATTTTACTGAGGTGTGTATGGATTAGTCTTCTATCTTTCTATACCACACTTCTTACAAAATTCTCCGAATTCATTTCCACAGAATTTTCCACCATTATCTGTCCTCAATACCTTTATTTTCTTCCCTGTCTGATTTTCTACCAAAGCCTTAAACTCTTTAAATTTATCAAATACCTCATATTTCTTTCTAAAAAAATAAATCCATGTGTTCCTTGAGAAATCATCTATGAATGAAACATAATACACAGATTTACCTACTGATGGAACAAGAATAGGTACAAACATATCACTGCGTATCAACTCTAATATTCCCTTTGCTCTTGTAGCACCAAATGGGAATCTTACTCAATTCTATTTACCATATATGAAATGTTCACAGAAATCAAAATCCAGAGTGAAATTATACATACCATCAACCATACCTTTACCGTGTAGTGTTCAAAGGCCCTTTCATCCAATATGCCCCAATCTTTGATGCCACAACATGGTCTTCTTTTTTGGGACAATATTGGTCTTGTCTCCTTCATTTCTCTACTCAGGGACAACATAATTGTTACACCCATTAGTATAAGTGATTCCCAACAACTTGTACAAAGTTCCACACTGAATTCCCCTCATCAACACCATTGCTCCTCGTACCATATTGTGAGTGCCATTTCCAAATACAGTATCCACTCCCACATCATCCAACTTGCCTACAGATATTAAGCTCCTGGCTAGTTTTGGAATGTGTAGAACCCCAGGTAGAGTTCTAATCCTTCCATATTTTAGCAACAACTTAACCCTTCCACATCCCATGGTTTTGGCTGTCGATTCATCTCCTAGGAATACATCACCACCATTGTATTTTTCATATTCAGAGAACCACTCCCTGTGAGGAGTCATATGGTATGACGCACCTAAGTCGATCAACCATACATCACGATCTTCATTTGTACCTATAGATGCCAGGTAAACATCACCTCCTTCTTCAATGGAGGTTTTCGCCTCTATGGAAGAGGCACTATCATGCCCCTTTGGTTTATGAACCTTCTTAGACTTGCAATCTTTCTTATAATGCCCTGTTTTACCACAATTCCATCATTTCCTCAAATATTTTCCTATAGACTTAGATCTACCTGTAGATTGAGGTCTCCCCGCTGAAGACTTACCAGGATTCCTGTCTTGGGTACGAACTCTTACAAATAAAGCATCTATGCTATGACCATCCATGATTTTTTGCCTCATCTCTTCATATAACAAGGATGAAACTACATCCTCATACTTCAATGCAGATTGAGTGGTACTACCAATTGCTACAACCAGATTATCCCAAGAGTCTGGAAAAGAACATAACAAAGTAATACACTTATCTTCTTTTGCAATCGTAATATTAATAGAGACAAGTTGACTTACCAGATTATTAAAGGCATTTAGATGTTCTGTCACAGAATATCCATATTCCATCCTAATATGATACAACTTATTTCGAAGAAACAAATTGTTTACCAGTGACTTTGATTGATAAAAATTCCCTAACTTATTCCATAGTTCCATGGCTATAGATACTTCTGAGACATTCAACAACACTGAATCTACCAGGCAGAGTCGAATAATACTCCTTGCTCTTTTGTCCAACTTCTCCAAATCTTCCTTTGACATACCAATAGGTGGTGTACTAGTAGTTTGTGTACTAGTAGGTTGTGTATCAGTCGTTTGTGTGTTAGTAGGCTACGTACCAGTAGGCTATGTACCAGGATCCACAACGATCCATTGTTCTTTGTCTACAAGAAGGTCCTCCATCTTGAGCTTCCATAGCTCAAAGTTTTTACCGTTGAACTTCTCTATATCGATTCTATAAGATCTTGACATTCCTCTTTATACACTCAAATAACCACTGCAAAATCTCCCACTAATCCCAAGTTTATCACAAACCTAAGATAAACTTGATTTATCAAGACCAAGCCAAACACTCAATAACAAAGGCATCCCTTCGAAGCCAAAAATGAGCTCTGATACCACATGTAAGTTTTAAACCTGTGAAGTAAAGAAATGTCTATATATTCTCAAGCAAAACATAAATTAATCAATGGCTCATACACATAGTACATAGAGATTTATACCGGAAACCCTTAACCGGGAAAAAAACATTGAACGCTTCATTGTATTAATTTCACCATTCACCATACAATATATATATACAATGTTTTTAGGTATTTTGTAGATACCAAAACCCTAATCCCTTAACCTGGGATTAATTTAGAAAACCACTAAAAATAGCAAAATCCGCTAAAATAGCAAAAAATGCCCAAAAACAAATTTCAGGGCGCTGCCCCAAATGCTGCGTGTAACCAGGGGGACCCGCTAGGAAGCACTCGATGCACATGACACAAAGAGCACTAATAGAGGGATCATCAGACACAGTTTTTGAATGTGACACACTCACACACACACATGGAAAGAATATAACACACACCCAACAAGTATCCCACCAGTCCTTAACATGGGGGACAACCTTGAGGAATAGAAAAGTAATCTTTTCCCTGTTGGAAAAATTATGGACCAAAAAATACTCTTCGAGTAGATTCAACCATTTATCTACAACATCTACATCTATTAGTCCTTCAAATAATGGAATATCAAAATTTACTTGTACCTTGAAGGGGGTTGCATGGCCTCTTAATGAGGATGTGTGTCCTATGGGAAGTCGTCGAAGGATCTTTGCAAAGTTTTCCATCATTTCGTTACTTTTTCATGCAAGGGAATCCTAGAGAAATATTTTAAAAGGATCTCCTTCCCCATGATATTTATTTTCATCCGCCTTGGTTTTTCTTCAAGCTCGATGTGACCGATATTTCAAAGGCTCGACTGGTTCGAGTCCCAACTTCTTGTACCCATATATTCTTAGGGAAATGCACGAAGAAAAATAAATGGAAAGAAGAATGATTTGATACCACTGATCCAGATTAATGAGAGGAATGAAAGGAATAATATAATGAATACAATAAAATAGACATAGGAAGAAGAAAAATAGATATCCAGTGAACAATAACTTCTATTGAATAAATAAAATAGGATGAAATTGTAAAACTGCAAAACTGAAAACAACTTGCTCAAATGGTGGTAGTTATCTCTGAGAAGAGAGGTGGCTAATACACACATTCGTCTAAGCGTAATGATTACAATGAGTCTCCATAGGCCCTTTTAACATTACTCATGAATTCCAAAACCATATACATCCAAAAACCTAATCCTAGGAGATGAAACACCCAAAGTTATGTGGGCCCTGATGGGTAAGTTGGTACCTCAACTTCCCAAGGTCGTAACTTTGTCATACAACCTCTATTTTAGGTGCGTAATATCCCATTAGAAAGGTATTTTCTAGAACTACACATTATGCTACCAAACTATGACTCCATCTACAATTTGATTATGGAAAGCCAAAAAAACACTGTTTAGGGCCACAAAACGACCCTAGAAGTACATAAATATGTACTGACATGAAAATTTCCAAAATAATCTAGTTGGATTAGGTGGGAGGCAACCAATATCCACCTAGAAGTTTTGTAGGGTTTTAGATAGCCCCAAAAGTGTAGAACCCACAATTACAAATAATCACAAAAGAACATATTGAACTAATAATTGTCAATAGGATCCATTTGGAATAGGTGGGTGGCCACCAATATCCATCTGTATCAACCTTATACTTGCACGACTCTTTTTTTCACTCGATAGGAGCTGAAGGAGTAAGATCGACGTGATTTCATGTCTACAAATTGCACTGGGTTTTTATATAGATCCTTTGTGCACCTTACCACTGCTTGGATACCTAATGCCTCTCGCAAGAAGACATGTATTAGTAGATATCTACCCCCTACCTAAACCTTTCCCTTGTGGAGTCTTCTACAACTACCCATTGATGGAGATTCTCATAATCCACTTAACACCACTACATCAGTATACCTACTAATAAACTATCGAGGGAGCCTATCTATTGGATTAAGGGAATGTGTTGCATATAGACAATGAAAATGTCGATTAGATCCATCTCATCGAAACAATAGCTTATGAATTTTTCTTTGCCTGTCACAATGGTAATTCTTGCACATCTCTTGGTGGAGACTTCCTACAAATTATTTTTCCACCTCTCCATGGGATCCTCTTAATCAATATCATAGGACTTCACACTTCTCCAACAGAATTGATGCATACCCCACCTTCTCTTGGGGCCCACAGGACCTACCGGTCTAAGGATTATTGACTTCGAGAGCTTAAATTCCCCATGGGATCCCTCTGAGCCCAAAATTTCAATACATGGGTCATGAAACCTACAACCTGAATGGAAGATCCTCCTTGGAGACCGGGGGCCAAAGTCGTGGGCCAAACTTCCAATCCCCAAAAATTTTTGGACTTCGAGATTATCACACTTTAGAATCTCTAACTAAACAGAATATGAATCCTCCTGAACACAGGAGAAATGAAGCACCAAAATACTGACATGGATCAATGACTCATGACCTTTGGATTAACCAATGGTGGTGATCAACTTCGTAGACCCAGGATTTGGCGGGTCTGCATGCTCCAACACACAAATCCCCTAGAGAGCCGAACTCTGAAGGAGATCAGACGACTCTCGTTCCTTGTCAGTTCGACAAATGATGTGAAATCTAATTTTTAGGGCTTCAGGAGTTTTTATGTCTTTACTCCCCTATTCCACCAGAGCGTCGAATTGACAAATATATATGTACACAAAGATCAACGGTTTGCAACCCACCTATAATAAAACAACTATGATTTACTATGGGATTTCAGGCTTAGGGAGTAGGTGGGGTCTCCATCAAGTAGTATCATATCCATAATTAATCTTTGTAAGAGAAGAAGACAACTTGGAACCATGCTGCCTAGAAGATGTAGGGACAGACCTGAAGCGAATCCAACCATGGAA
Organism: Picea engelmannii; assembly: GCA_009831015.1. Taxonomy (NCBI): domain Eukaryota; kingdom Viridiplantae; phylum Streptophyta; class Pinopsida; order Pinales; family Pinaceae; genus Picea; species Picea engelmannii. Next base: position 957,160 of record ML777517.1, read on the forward strand.
TAAGAAATGAGGCAACTTCGTGCAATATTAGATGCCATGGAGACAACGTAGAGGAGAGAACCTGATGCTGGTGACATCAACGAGGTCGAGAGTGAGGAAATGGAAGTAGGATCTGCAAGAGAATACATTGGAGAGGAACTCTTGTTGAGAGCGGTTGTAAATATGGGGGCCAGAGAAAAAATGGAAATCCCAATGTATGAAGGCAATTTGGATGTTGAGGATCTATTGTATTGGATAAGGGCCATAGATAAGTATTTCAATTATGAGGAGATCAATGATGAAAAGGGTGAAACATGTTGTGACCATGCTGAAGGGACATGTAGCGCTCTGGTGGGACGAATTGCAGGCTGACAGCAGGAGCGAGGTTAAGCAGAAAATCCAAATTTGGGATAGGATGGTAGCTAAATTAAAAGCTAAGTTCATACCCAAAGACTATCAAATAAATCTCTTCAGGAGATTGCAGAACTTGAGACATAAAGGCTTATCAGTGAAGGAGTGCACTAAGTAATTTTATAGATTGAACATCAAAGGAGGACATCGAGAAAGTGATGATGAAAATTTTTCCAGGTATATTAATGGCCTGAGGTATGAAATTCAAGAGGAAATCAGTATGATGAAAATGAGGATGGTGGAATATGATTATCAAGAAGCACTGAAAGAATAAGAGAAGTTGTACATAAAAAAAATCCAGTGAAATAAAGGAAAGAGTCCATGAAGAGGTAAAGCAACTGTCCGAGAGAAGTTCCAGAAACCCAAACCTGAAGTTGGAAAGTATCACAGTCATATAAAAAGAGGAGTAAGTTCCTGAGGGGGATAGTATGGTGGGAGAAACTCTTTTTCTCGAGGAAGAGAAAGAGACAGAGGAGGAGAACTGAAATTGTATGCTTGTGGAAATACATGGCATATGTCTTAGGATTTTCCTGGGAGCAAGAAGAAAGCAGGAGGTGGAGAAGCTCACATTTCTGAAGAAAAGAAGAGGAATGTTGAAGCCGAAGCAACAAAATATGGGAAATACCTCATGATGAGTAAGGTTCTCTTAAATCCAGAGAAAGAAGTAAAAGAACCATTTCAGATAAATAGTTTTTTCGGGATTTCTTGTAGTACAAAAGACATGGTATGGAAAGTAATCATATACAATGGGAGACTGATAATTTGGTATCCATGAAAATGGTGGAAAAGATGGAGCTGGAGACAACTGCACATCCAAACCTATACAAGGTATCATGGCTTCATAAGGGACACCAAGTCATGTTAATTCAACGATGCAATATTGAATTTAGGATAGGAGGTTATAAATATGACATTATGTGTGATGTAATACCCATGGACATTTGTCAAGTTTTGTTGTGAAGACCATGGCAATTTGACAGAAATGTCGTACATGATGGGAGAAAAAATACTTACACCCTTGATAAGAAGGGTCATACACATATGTTTTTTCCAATGGAGGATAAGAAAGTGAAGGATGAATCTAGCCCAAGAATACTTATAATGAGTGGGAAGGATATCTTGAATGAAGTCAAGAAGTAATAGGAGATGAAATTCATTGTGGTAAGAAAGCCCAAAGTCATCCTTACAAGAACTTTTGTGGATGATCTTCCTGAAGAGATTCAAGAACTGTTGGATATTTTTTCTAATATTGTGGTGGATGAGTTATCTCTCTCGTTTCCACCCATTTGGAGCATCATTATTCACACTAACCTTATCCCAGCAGAAAGTATTCCAAAAAAAGAAGCATATAGGTTGATACATCAAGAGAATGAAGAGGTTGAGAAGCAAGTCCAAGAGTTGTTGGATAAGGGTTCAGTCAGAGAGATTTTGAGTCCATGCGTGGTACCAAATGTGTTGAGTGCAAATAAATATGGAGGCTCGAGAATGTGAACATATTCTAGAGCCATCAAGAAGATCACCATCATGTATAGATTTTCGTTACCCAGAATGGATGATTTGATGGATTACTTGAGCGGAGAAAATTATTTTTCCAAGATAGAATTGAAGAGTGGCTATCACCAAATAATAATGAGAGAGGGAGATGAATGGAAGACAACATTCAAGACAAATGAAGGATTGTATGAGTGGCTTGTTATGCCATTTGTATTAACAAATTCCCCAAGCACAGTCACGAGGTTGATGAGTGAAGTACTCAAAGTTTTCATTGGTAAGTTTGTGATTGTATACTTAGATGACATTTTAGTTTTCAACAATATTGAAGGAGAACATTTGAGGCACTTGTAGATGGTATTGAAGAGGTTACAACAAGAGATGATAAAATTGAAGAAATGATCTTTCATGAAGACAAAAATCATATACTTGTGTTTTGTAATCTCTTCAAATGAGTTGAATATGGATCCAGAAAAGGTGAGGGAAATCAAATAATTTCCTTCTCCAAGAAGCATATTTGAGGTGAGAAACTTCCATGGATTAGCAGGTTTTTATAGGAAATTCATCAGGAATTTCAGTGGCATTTGTGCACCCATATGGGACACCATAAATAAAGAGAACAGATCCTTTAATTGGACAACATAATCTGAAAAAAGTTTTAGAGTATTAAAGGAGAAGATAATAGAACAACTGATTTTGGTTCTACTAGATTTCCAAAAAATATTTCAAGTAAGATGTGATGCAAGTGGAGTAGCTATTGGTGTAGTCTTGAGCCAATACAATAGGCATGTTTATTATTTCAGTGAGAAGCTGAATGACACCAAGATGAAGTATTCCACATATGATAAATAATTTTATGCTACGATACAAGCTCTGAAAAAGTGGAGGCACTACCTTGCTCCAAAGGAGTTTGTTTTGTACAATGATAATCAAGATTTACAATTCATAACTAGACAAGAGAGGTTAAACCAAAGACATGATAAATGGGTAGAATTCATGTAGAAATTTACTTTTGTTATTAATCACATTAGTGGTAGAGCTAACGAAATTATTGATGCTTTGAGTAGCAGATGTCTGATTATGCAGGAATTCCATGTGGATACCTTAGGGTTTGAACACCTTAAGGAAATGTATCGCGAAGATCCAAGCTTTAAAGAGGATTATGAAGAACGTGAGAACCCTTCGCTAAGGGACATAAGCTAGTGGATAGAGTATCTAATTCAATATGGACCATTTTTTAAATGGATCCAACTCTGTATCCCGAAATGCTTGATGAGAGACAACACATTGAAGGAAAAACATAATGGAGGATTGGATGGACATTTTGACCATGATAAAACTTATGCACATATGATTTCTCCATACCATTGGCTAGGCATGAGGTACTATGTGAAGAAGTTTGTGGACAAATGCAGATTCTGCTAGTACGCTAAAGGGAAGCAACAAAATACTCGTCTGTAGTAGCCATTGCCTATTCCATACATGCCATGGGATGCAATAAAAATGGATTTTGTGTTGGGATTGTCAAGAAACCATAGGGGGAGTGATTCCATATTTGTTGTGGTTGACATATTTTCAAATATGGAACAATTCATACCATGCAAGAAAACCAACGATGCTACTCACATAGAAAATTTATTTTTCAAGCAGGTTTTGAGATTGCATGGATTTCCAAGGAGCATAGTCTCAGAGAGAGATACCAAATTCATGGGGCACTTTTGGAGAACTCTGTGGAAAACATTGGGGACAAACTTGTCCTTTAGTTCAACATATCACCCTAAGACAGAAGGATAGATTGAGGTGGTAAATCAGAGATTGGGAAATCTATTGAGAAGTTTGGTCACTAAAAATCATAACCAGTGGGATCAGATTCTTCCCCAGACAGAGTTTGGTTATAATGATTCACCAAAGAAAAGCACTGGAAAAAGCCCATTTAAAATAGTTTATGGAATGCATATGAGAGGAATTTTAGAGTTGGGGGATTTGAAACATAATGAGTTCCGAAGTGTAGGAGAAAAGGAATTTGTTGCACGGATGCAGAAACTCCATACTCAGATAAAGGGACAGTTGTAGGATAGCAATCGTAAATATAAAATCCAACTTGATAAGAAAAGGAGAGAGGCTCATTTCGAAGTCGGGGATCTAGTTTTAGAACACCTGATGAACGAGAGGTTCCCAAGGGGAACATATAATAAATTGAAGATGACGAAAATAAGACCATGTAAAATCCTTAGAAATTGTTTTGCCAATGCCAATGAGATTGAGCTACCAGAGGATGTGGGTATATCACCCATATTTAATATTCTAGACTTGTACCCATATAGGATGGATGATCCAAGAGGATCATATGATCAAAAAGAGATTCAGTAAAAAAAGTTGATGCCCACGAGAAAAAATCCAAAAATGGAGAAGATCATAGATCAAAGGATTGGTAAGAAGACCATGAGAAATACTTATTTTGAGTACCTAGTGAAGTGGAAGGGCTACCAAACAGAGGATGCTATCTGGGTGGATAAATCTGATATTTGAAAGCATGGAAAAGAATTGCAAGAGCTCATGGATAGGAGTCCATGATTTTTTGTCCATAGGAGTATGATGGAGGAGGATCGCCTTCAACAATTAAATAAGTTGAGTGGAGGATAACTCAACACCCATCATGCACATTTCAAATAATATTTGATCCCAAGGAGGGCGTGTCATTTTGATGTTTTGGAAATATTGTATTAAACATCTTTTAATTTTTTGAGCAAGAGCCATCACCTAAGACTGTCAAAGTTGTAATCACCTTAATTATCAGATAATATTGTACAGATGTTGAGTGTTATCTCGGATCTGATTGTAATGGATATTTATTGTCATAGGGCCTTAGCGGATATGTGTCTTAAATTCTGATAGGATAACATTGAAGTAGTTGGTAGGAAGGATCGAGAAGCCCCTCTATGTATAAATATATGTATTCGATGCCCAAACAAGGATGTTGATTATTATCTGAGAGAGTTGTTGAAGCTTACGGTGAATTGTAGAGAGTTTTATAAACTCATTCACATACTTTATTGAAGGAATACAAATAGAGATGTTTGATTCTGAATGTATGGTGTTATATATTATTGAATCCATTGAATGTATGTGATATTTCTTTCTAATTTATCTCTTTATGTGTATTTTATACATGGATATGATTTTCATGGTTAAGTGTAGAAATATTTGATGTTCATGTAAGTTTCAATTGTTTCTCTTCTGAGATTCATGGTGCAAGGAGTCCATATTGCCTGCAAGGAGTGCATAGGCCGAGTCGAGATAGAATTAGAAGCTCATAAGAGATAACGTGAATTTACAATTCAAGTGCAAGGAGTGCATCCATTTCTCATAGGAGGGTTGAGTTCAACGAAGACCCATGCAAGGTGTGCGTTGGGAAAACACTTCACTTAAGTGTTTCAGAGGAGACAAGTACCAGAAGTGTATAAATAGATAATTTTTCAAGAATATATGAGTCCAAAAACTTCTTAGAAGTTAAAGGATGCAAGGAGTGTGCCATAGGCTCAGGATGCCTCACGGACTTAAATATCAGGAAGGATAGCATTGGAATCCTTTAGGAGGGGAGAGTTTCTTGTTCCAAGTATCGAGTGGATGAGATCCGTTTGGGAGTTCCAAAGATTTTTCATCACCATATTATCAGGTGGACTAGTGCGGGGTTTATCCCTATGAAATCGACACGACTTCAGGACCAAGAGAAGTTGAAAATCAACCTCAAAGGATAAGTCACCGAAAAAACATAACCAATGGACGAGATGCATTCATGGTTAGTAAGAGATCTGATAGCCGTCAGATCCAAATAAACTAGATGATGGATAACCCTTGAAGTCCTTCGACATTCCACAAGTTTAGAGGATCAAAAGTGTGGAGAAGTCAAGACCCCTGAAGTCCTGAAATGAAGAGATAATCACCACTGTCCATTTCAAAGGATACACGCCATCATATTTTTGAATTTCAGACAACCAGGAGTCCATAAGAACAACAAGTAGTAGAGTTCTATATCTCTAAACTTACAAAGTGTGGATTTAATCTAGACTATCGCTTGGAGAGGGATATGTGGTGGAAGATCTGGAGGTTCGAAGGACCTGTACTCTAGAGGAAAGGAGTAGAAGAGTGTTGGGAGCCAATACTGTCGAAGTGTCGAAGATTGGGATTCATCGTAGCCATTGATCCCAAGGGGACACATGGAGGAAGGAGAAACCCTTCGGTGTTTCGTTATTCAGGAAGCAGGAGAGTTCGTATAGCACATCCATACAAAATCCTGAAGTCTGAATTAGATCAAGATCATTTAGATATAAAAGCATGGGAGTCATTGATCTAAGTCCTTCATGAGTTTGCGAGTTTGGTGTTCCATAGGTTGGAAATAATTGGACATCCAAAACTCCTGAATCTCGAAATCCTAGAGTAAATCAAAACTGTTGGCTGACACAGGGGTTGCATATCATTGATATTTATGTACATATATTCGTCGATTCGGCGCTCCGGTGGAACAGGGGAGTAAAAACTTAAAAACTCTCGAAGCCAGAAATAATGGAGTTCATGTCAGTTTTTGATCTGATAAGGAATGAGAGAAATCTGATCTCTTTTGAAGTTCGGCTCTCTGGGGGAGTTATGTGTTGGAGCAGGCAAACCCATCGAAGCCTGGGTATTCAAAGTTGATCTCCACTGTTGGTTAATATCGAGGCCATGATCCATCAATCTATGTTATTAGTTTGACACTTCATCGCTCCTCTGTTTGGGAGGATCGAGGTTCTGCTTAGTTAGAGCTCCTGAAGTGTGATAGTCTTGAAGTCCCAAGGCTTTCAGGGATTGGAAGTTTGGGCCACAGTTTTGGCCCTCGGTCTCCGAGGAGGTTCTTTCCGTTCTCGAGTATTCCCAAAGAAGTGAATTTTCATTTAGGTAGTAGGTTTGAGGACCTATGTATTGAAATTTTAGGCTTAGAGGGATCCCGTGATCTAATTTAAGCTTTTGAAGCCAATGATTCTTAGACTGAGAGGTCGCGTGGGCCCAGAGAGAAGGTGGGGTATGCATAAACAATTCCCTATGATTTGATATATATTTTCAATAATATATCCCTGTGCATCCTTATTCATAGGATCATTGTATTTTTCACCTTCATTTGCATCTAATGGTGCGATCACACAAAATATGTCCATCTCAAATGACATTTATCTCTTCTTCAAATTCAACATGACATTATTGTCGAATTCCCAATCAATACCAAGTAGGGTACGGTAGTGATATGATGCATATATGATATCAATCAGCTCAAAATATTCCTTATTATTCACCCATGGGATGTTCACTTTTACATGTTCTAGTCAACCCATAGGATAGATTCTATATTAGTTAGCTAGCTAAAGCTGAATGTGGGACCACACCATGCTTGGTATACCCATCAAATCTCATGATGCTTTTGGCAATATGTTCACATCATATCACATATCCAACGTGAATTTATCCAGATTGTAGATTCTAAGTTTAGGCATCAACTTGAACTCTCTTCCTATGCAGTTATGTTTTCTAACCTATCACACATCCCTCTCTAGTAGTGAAGATGATATAGCTACAATTGTCCCTTCTTCCTCCATGTACTTTACTAACATGTGCGTCAACTTTCTTGTGTCATCGAGATCACTTAAGAACTTCAAACAACAACACAAGAAGTTACTTACTTGATATTTTTATTTTTCTTCACAATCCATGTCATGCAATGCTTCTTGTTGCATCATGTGCTACAACTCTTCATGCATGGGATCCTCTATTTCTCTCTATTTAGCCTATTTTATTTCTTCCTTCCTATGGGATTCTTTGAGAAAAATCAGGATGATGCACTTTATCTCCTCACACAGATGAGCTTCCTATCTAAAAATATGTTGAACCATTGGTCATTTTCCCACAGGGTCTCTCTGAGTTGCTACTTTATCTCCTCAATTGAGATTCTAACTTAGGTTTCTATAACTCATTAAGTAGATCTCTCTTAATTTTTGTCAGGGACCTCGTCTATATCACTGGTGTAGTTTCCTTGTACTTCATGTATGATGTGAAGTCTCTATCCCTAAAAGTGGTCTCGATGTATGCAGTATTCAATATTTCATTTGTGATCCTCTTCATAGAACATATAACTTCACACGTAAATCAATGTTTCTTTGCATCGTCCTTACCCATCCCATGGAACATGGGTATCCTTAGTGTTTTACCTTGAGTGATTGTCTTCGATTTAGAACTCTTTCCTCCTCACTGAATACTCATTCTTAGAGATATAGGTATTGATAATATCCCTTTCATAGTGTTGTTGAATTTGTCCTCTTCTTCACTCATATCCTCTCTTCTCTCTTCTTCTACACATATCTTCATTTTGTCTACTTTTCTTTATTATTTATTACAAATGCGTAAGGGGCGTAGTTCAAATAGGGGTTTCATCCATCTTCTCCCATCATTTCTCATGAGGGGACCCATAGGTTTTCTTACCTACATCCGCACAAGACCATATAATTTTATAACTCCTCATCCCATCCTTGTGGGGGATCTTCACCATCCTCTCCTACTTCCATTCCTCCACTCTACACATCATCTTTCTCCGAGGTTGCAAAATCTCACAATATCCAAGGTGGCCGGACTCCCTTACTACCGATAGTTCTGGTATCTTCATTGGATACCCTACTCCTAACACTGTTCCTATTCACTAGCCTATCTTCATCTATGATTCTATCTACAACAATTCTCTCTCCCACAATTCCTCCTGGTGTAGTTTCCTTCCTCATCATTCTGGTCCTAGCCCCTCGTCTGTCACCCATTGCTACCTTCTTTCCACTCCTCTATTATACTCTCCTCCTTAGCTCAACTCTTCTATTGTATTTCTCAAAAATTTCTCTCTTATGATCATCTAGGTCCATTGTTTTTCTCACCCCATCCTAACATCTTATGGATCCTTTCAACCGATATATATCCTCTCTCTCTTTTCCCCCTTCTTTTCATCCCTCCCACCATCATTAAGGGAGTCTACTTAGAAATCCTATCTGGCTCCATGCACATCAATCCTTTCTCTACGAATATAATCTTGATCCACAGTGGGATTTCTTCTAGAATCATTTTTTGAGGACCTTCTACAAACTTTCTTTCATCCTTAGTGAAGTAATAATTGTATTTTACAATGAACTCAATAATGTATCCTTCCTTCACTGGGGTGAACCAAAAGTTGATTGCTCGAGTCCACTTATTATTCAATTCATTCATCCTCTCAATGATAGTTTGGTTCCATACCAATGGTTTTTTAGGTATTAAAGAAGTGTTAGTATAAGTCTTCCTCTTCAACCATCCATTCAACAAGTAGGGAAATTCGACAAAGAAAATTGCATGAAAATCAATGTAGATATACCTCTCCTTCCAACATTCCACATTTGGTTATCAAACCATGAGTTTCTCATCGACAAAATTCATCTTCCTTTGTAGTTAAGCAGTCTTTTATTTCCTCTAAGGATGGATTCCACCTCATTCTCTCATTTCATAATGCAATACAAAACCTTATGGTACCGAGAATGGAGCCATTTGTTGGCTTGCTTACACACATCCTTCCTAACACCAAGGGCTTGATGACAAGGGATTTGTCCAAAGTTGACCAACAAAAATCCAAGGCATCAACATATCAATCCTTGGAATATGACCAAAGAATGTCTCACCCGAGACACCATGAGAAACACAGAGAGAATTTGGTCTTATGTCGAAGATGAAGGCATAAAGTATACTAGGAAGCCACTTGGGCTAACATTCACACATTCCATCATAATTCATTAGCATATTAAAAATATGCAACATTAACATAGTCATCCATTCAAATCATAATCAACACAGTCAATGACAAGGATAATAATAGATTTATATTATTTCCATTAAAATAGTGGCATGCATTAATCAAGAGAATCATAATAAATTAGGAATAACGTTGTGCACTCTCATACATTCTACCCGTGATTCATTAAAATGTGCCATGGGCTCTTTATCATACTTTTCACATGATAATAGACTGACTCCATTAAATACTCTTTCCAAAACCATTCCAACCCCATATAAACTTATTACATAGACTTAGAACATGACTCATGCAAAAACAAGCTAGACTGATTGCTCCTTTTCTATAGATCCCAGACTCACCAAACTCCCTTTTGTGTCTCCGCTGATCCTTTTTCTTCTATTATTTTCTCTGGTGCTATGCCACTTTCTCCTATTCTCCACTCGCTCTCCTAAATACCAGTTTCACACATCTCTACCACCCACATGCATCCCACATGTCCTCTTTGAAGTCATGGAAGTCCTAATGAACTTTCCATCTTATCCATTTACCACCCCAAAATCTTGCGTTCTTTCTGAGTTAATAATTTAGGAAGATTCACAAATATCTTATTCTTTATTTGGCATGCATTCAATATCTCCCTAATTTTTAGTGTGCATTGTAGAAATCTTCTTAGAATGTGTGCCTTATTTCATTTGTCGCACAATTTTTAATGTGCACACAAAATTGGAATGCAAACATGATTGTTCTTGTGTGTGTGCGCAAACTTACATGAAAACCTTGGGTGACAACATTGTATATTTTATATTTTTCTTTACATAGGGAGATGACTAACATTATCCTCATTCTATTGAGCTCAAGCATGAAATTCAGTTTCTTGTTTGGAAAGATAGGTCCCAAACCTTAAATGGAAACAATCTCTTTGGTGTTATGTTCGAACTTAATCATAATAAATGAAAAAATATAATACAATATTAGAGTATAAGAAATAAATGTCTTATTTCTATATAAAGGATATTAACAATGCCACTAGTTGAGATTGAACCTTCAGATCAATCTCTTACATCTCTCCTAATGAGAGTGCCTTTGAATCTAAAAGATAATAAAATATGAATTAGTTATTGGGTAGATAACTTACACACACACACACACACACACACACACACACACACATATATATATATATATATAGAGAGAGAGAGTTTTTGAAAATTTTGATGAGATCATAGATCTAAGGGACAAAGAGATGCGACATTAAGTGGCTGACCTTTCTAGTTCTAAAATTAGAAATCCATATACATAAATCATTTCCTCGGTGAATGTATGAACATGCATTAGATTGAAGAAAGGATTCAAAGTAGTATAACACTAAGCCCTTGAACCCAAGATTAGATTAGTATAATGGCATTTCCCTATGTTGGGATGTTAGTGTACTTAGTTGCTTATTTTTGGGATGCTTTAATAATTTGTGGGCTTCGAAGAGTTTTTTCATGTCTAAGTACTAGGAGTAGAAATTAAAATGGGTACTAAAAATGCCATGATAAAAATCAATGTATACAATATTTAGTAAAAATATGAGGTTTTTAAAATTAGATAGATGTATTGGGATGGGGGTTTAAGAAAATAATTTTATCAGGTATTTTTCAATATGTAATGAAATCAGGGTTATTCCTTAATATTCCATGGAAAAATGTGTTATGTCATAGGTTCACTAAGTGAATCCCCCATTCATTTGTGAATTTCAAGGCCATAAACAAATCAACCCAATTGTTGAAGGGGTAGGGAAGCCTTATTTAGGAGTTCCATAAATGAAATGGAATGATTGGTAGGTTAAATAGATATAAGGAGGAGTCTAGTATCATAGAGACAACAGAGGTAAATAATGAGAAAATGGGAGGTGTAGTGGGAAACAAGTAAACAAATGTAGAAGGTAGAGATTATTCAGTGCCAAGCTGTGTCACTACATTTGAGCTTGTTTCCATCAAGTTGGTGGAAAAAATGCTCCCAAGTATATGTATATAAAGGATGTATAGGCACTAATAATAACTTGAGGTGTCACAAATAGTGGACATAGAATAAAAATGGATAGAGAAGTAAGTGCACAAGTAAAGTGACAGGGGTAAAACTACTAGAGTTAAGGTAAAATTGTCAAGAAGGGAACTGTTGGTTAGAGTTTTGAGTATAGATTTATATCTAAGGTATGTGTGGATCTTGATTTGAAAGGAAAAATTAATGGGAGCAAAATATAGCTAGGAAAAGTGAAAGAGAACATGATAGCACAAATGTTGAAATTGAAGAGAGGACACATTGTTGTTAAGTGGACTGTGGTACAACATAGTCACATATAATGTTGTAGTTCCATAATATTGTGTAGTATCTAGAGAGATAATAAATAATAGAGGGAACATGGGTTTTAGCTGGAGGGGAAAAAGGAGTATTAAGTATTTAACTAAATAGAAACATTTAAGGACATATCAACTAGACACCTCAATTCCCACAATCCATTTCGAGCTTCATCTCCTACAGTTAGAGTTTTGGATATTTAAGGTTTTTTCATCTTGGGGTTTAGTTATTTATGTTAAAAGGCTATTTAATCCTCCTATAATGTCTACTTTTGAATGAACATAATTGACATCTCTCTATTTAGTGATAAAATACCACCATTATAGCTAGTTTGTATTGCTTTTCATTTTACAAACTTTTCCTATTTCATTCATTAATAGAATTTGGGTTTCAATGTATTGATTTTCTCTCTACAATATTTCTCTATGTGTGTGTCCATTCATATTCTTTCCTTTCATTTTTTTCTCTATACAATCCATATCATGAGGTGAGTACAACAACTTGGTCCTTTCCTACTTATTAAATAACAATGTACAATCACATTTAATATTTTCCCCTTCAAATGCATCATTAGTTGTGATGTATATCTACATGATATTTCTTATTTGATCCCTAGTCTCCCACACCAATTTTTTTTTTTTTTTT